>SJYT01051286.1:337792-393869 GCA_006410635.1 Cephalophus harveyi | reverse complement strand
AGACCAGAACTGAAAGAAATTAAAGACTTGAATAAGGAGAAAGATAGCTTATGCTTACTGACTGGATGACTTAATTTTGTTAAGATATAATATTCTCCAAATTGGTCTATAGATTTGATACACTCCTTATCAAAATGTCATATGCCTTTTTATTTATTTATTTGTGGAGATTGAAGTTTGGATCCTAAAATATAAATTAAATTTATAAAATATAAATCCCTGAAATTCAAGGATCTCAGATTAGATAAAACAATCTTGAAAAAGAAGAACAAAGTTGGAAAACTCATATTTCCTGATTTCAAAACTTACTATGAAGCTCCAATGCTCAAGGTGGTGTGGTATTACCTTAAGAATAAACATATAAATTGGACCCACAGAAATTAGAGCCCAGAAATAAATCCATATATTTATGGTCAATTGATTGTTGATAGGAATACCAAGACAATTCAATGGAGGAAGGATAATCTTTTCAACGATGGTGCTGGGACAAGTGGATACTCACTAGTTGAAAGACTGAAATTGTATCCCTACTTAAAATCATATACAGAAAGTAACTTAAAATGAATAAAAGATTTATATGTAAGTGCTGAAACTATAAAACTGTTCAATTAAAACATTGGTGTACATCTTTTGACTTTGGATAAGAAAATGGTTTCTTGGATATGACACCAAAGTATAAGCAATCAAAGAAAAAAATAGATAAATTAATCAGAATTAAAAACTCTGTGCTTCTAAGGACATTATCAAAAAAGTGAAAGGACAATCTACAGAGTGGGAGAAATAATTTGTAAATTATATATCTGGAAATGGTCTAATATCCAGAATATAAAAAGAATGACTACAACTCCACCATAAAAGGACAAGTAACATAATTTAAAAATGAGCAAAGTACTTGAAAAAAACATTTTTCCAAAGGAGATAACAAGTGGCCAGTAAGCACATGAAAAGATGTCCCAGAATCATTTGCCATTGGTGGTGGTTTAGTCGCTAAGTCCTACTCTTGGTGACCCCATGGACAGTAGCCCACCAGGCTTCTCTGTGGGATTTCCCAGGCAAGAATACTGGAGTGCGCTGCCATTTTCTTCTCCAGGGGATCTTCTCGACCTGGTGATTGAACTCATGTCTCCTGCACTGCAGGCAGATTCTTTACCGACTGCGCCACCAGGGAAACCCCATTTGCATTCGGGCAATGTTAATCCAAATCACAGTGAGCTGTCCCTTCACATTACTTGCTGCTGCTGCTAAGTCACTTCAGTCGTGTCCGACTCTGTGCGACCCCATAGACAGCAGCCCACCAGGCTCTGCCATCCCTGGGATTGTCCAGGCAAGAACACTGGAGTGGGTTGCCATGTCCTTCTCCAATGCATGAAAGTGAAAAGTGAAAGGGAAGTCGCTCAGTCATGTCCGACTCTTTGCAACCCCATGGACTGCAGCCCACCAGGCTCCTCCGTCCGTGGGATTTTCCAGGCAAGAGTACTGGAGTGGGGTGCCATTGCCTTCTCCATCACATTTACCTAGACTATAATAAAAAAGACAACACAGTTTGTTGAGGAGGTGGAATGGCACAATGTGTACATTGCTGGTGAGAATAAACACTAATGCAGCCACTTCGGAAAACAATTTGTCAATTTCTTAAAATGTAGAATGTAGACTTACCATGTGACCCAGAAATATCACTTGTAGGTACTCTTGCCTTGAGAACCCCATAAACAGTATGAAAAGGCAAAAAGATATGACACCAGAAGATGAGCCCCTCAAGTTGGAAGGTGTTCAATATGCTACTGGGGAGGAGTGGAGGGCAATTACTAATAACTACAGAAGAATGAAGTGGTTGGGCCAAAGCAGAAACAACACTTGGTTGTGGATGTGTCTGGTGGTGACAGTGAAGGCTGATGCTGTAAAAACCTAGAACGTTAAGTCTATGAATTAAGATACATTGGACATGGTCAAGCAAAAGATGGCAAGCGTGAACATTGACATCTTAGGAAACAGTGAATTAAAGAGTGGGAATGGGTGAATTTAGTTCAGGTGCCCACTATATCTACTACTGTGGGCAAGAATCCCTTAGAAGAAATGGAATAGCCTTCATCATAAACAAAAGAGCCCCAAATAGGTGCAACCTTAAAATGAAAGAATGACCTCAGTCCATTTCCAAGGCAAACCATTCAACATTACAGTAATCCAAGTCTATGCCCCAACCACTGATGCCAAAGAAGGTGAATTTGACTGGTTCTATGAAGACTTACAATATCTTCTAGAACTAAACCAAAAAAAGGTGTCCTTTTCATCACTAGAGGTTGGAATGCAAAAGTAGGAAGTCAAGAGATACCCAGAAAAACAGGCAAGTTTGGCCTTAGAGTACAAAATGAAGCAGGGCAAAGGCTAACAGAGCCTTGTCAAAAGAACATGCTGGCCATAGCAAGTACACTTTTCCAACAATCCAAGAGATGACTTTACACATGGAAATCATCCGACGATCAACATAAAAATCAGGTTGATTATGTCCTTTGCACCCAAAGACAGAGAAGCTCTATAGAGTCAGCAAAAACAAGACCTGTGGCTGACTGTGGCTCAGATCATGAGCTTGTTATTGCAAAATTCAGGCTTAAATTGAAGGCAGTAGGGAAAACTACTAGGCCATTCAGATATGACTTAAATCGGTGGAAATGACAAATAAATTCAAGGGACTAGATTTGGTAGACAGAATGCCTGAAGAACTATGGACAGAGATTCATAACATTGTACAAGAGGCAGTGACCAAAACTGTCCAAAGGAAAAGAAATGCAAGAAGGCAAAGTGATTAACTGAGGAGGCTTTACAAATAGCTGAGGAAAGAAGAGAAGTGAAAGGCAAGGGAGATAGGGAAAGATGCACCCAACTGAATGCAGAATTCCAGAGAGTAGCAAGTAGAGAGAAAGAAGCCTTCTTAAAGGAACAATGCAAAAAAATAGAGGAAAACAATAGAATGGGAAAGACTAGAGGTTTCTTCAAGAAAACTGGAAATATCAAGGACATATTTCATGGAAGGATGGGCACCATAAAGGACAAAAATGGTAAGGACCTATTTGGTAAGGACAGAAGCAGAAGAGACAGAGAACAGGTAGAGACATGCACAGAAGAACTATACAAAAAAGGTCTTAATGACCTGGGTAACCACGATGGTGTGGTCATTCACCTGGAGCCAGAGAACCTGGAGCATGAAGTCAAGTGCGCCCTAGGAAGCATTGCTAAGAACAAGGCTAGTGGGGGTGACAGAGTTCCCTCTGAGTTTCTTAAATGCTAAGACAGTGCTGTGAAAGTGCTGTACTCAGTGTGTCAGCAAATTTGGAAAACTCAGTGGTGGCTACAGGACTGGAAAAGGTCAGTTTTCATTCCAATCCCAAAGAAGGGCAATGCCAAAGGATGCTCAAACTACTGTACAATTGTGCTCATTTCACATGTTAGCATGGTTATGCTCAAAATCCTTCAAACCAGGCTTCAGCAGTATGTGAACTGAGAATTTCCAGATGTATAAGCTGCATTTAGAAAAGGCAGAGGAACCAGGTATCAAATTGCCAACATTCGGTGGATCATGGGGAAAGCAAGGGAGTTCCAGAGAAACATCTACTTGTGCTTTGTTGACTACACAAAAGCCTTTGACGGTGTGGATCACAACAAACTGTGGAAGGTTCTTAAAGTGATCAGAGTGCCAGACCACCTCACCTGTCTCCTGGGAAACCCGTATGTGTGTCAGGAAGCAACAGTTAGAACTAGAAATGGAAAACTGACTGGCTCAAAACTGGGAAAGGAGTATGACATGGCTGTATGCTGCCACCCTGATTATTTAACTTATATGAAAATTAGATCACGTAAAATGCTAGGCTGGATGAATCACAAACTGGAATTGAGATTGCCAGGAGAATTATCAACAACCTCAGATATGCAGATGCTACTACTCTAACGGCAGAAAATGAAGAAGAACTAAAGAACCTCTTGATAAGAGTGAAAAAAGAGAGTGAAAAAGCTGGATTTAAATGACATTAAAAAAACTAAGATCACGGCATCTGGTCCCATCACTTCATGGCAAATAGAAGATGGAAAAGTGGAAACAGTGAACGATTTCATTTTCTTGGGTTCCAAAATCACTGCAGATGGTGACTACAGCCATGAAATTAAAAGATGCTTGTTCCTTGGAAGGAAAGCTATGACAAACCTAGACAGTATATTAAAAAGCAGAGACATCACTTTGCTGACCAAGATGTGTACAGTCAAAGCTATGGTTTTTCCTATAGTCATGTAAGGATATGAGAGCTGGACCACAAAGAAGACTGAGAGCTGAAGAATTGATGCTTTTGAAATGTGGTGGTTGAGAAGACTCTTGAGAGTCCTTCGGACTGCAAGAAAATCAGACCAGTCAATCCCAAAGGAAACCAACCGTGAATATTCAGGGGAAAGACTGATGCTGAAGCTGAAGCTCCAGTACTTTGAGATGAGTCAGTTCATCTGATGTGAAGAACTGACTCTTTGGAAAAGACCCAGATTCTGGGAAAGATTGAAGGCAAAAGGAGAAAGGGGTGATAGCAGATGAGATGGTTAGATAGCATCATTGACTCAGTGCTCATGAATTTGAGCAAACTCCTGGAGTTAGTGAAGGACAGAGGAACCTGGCATGCCACAGTCCATGGGGTTGCAAAGAGCTGGACATGACTTAACCACTGAATAACAACAGCAAATACAATGAAATGTTATTGGTCATAAAAGGAATGATTACTGAAGGAACCCAAAATATTATGCTAAATGAAAGGAACCAATCACAAAAGGCATATATTATATGATTCCATTTATAGGAAATATACAGAATGGGCATATCTATAAATTCAGAAAGTAGATTGGTCATTTTGCCAGGGGCTCAGAGGTGGGGAAGATGAAAGGAGGGCTGACTCTTAAGGAGTATGGACTTTCTTTTTGAGGTGATAAAAATATTCTGGAATTAGACAATAGTGATGTGTGCACAACCTTGTAAATATGTGAAAAACCAGTGTATTGTATACTTTAAAGAGGTGAATTTTATGGCACCTGAATTACATCTCATTAACAGCCTTAACAGTCTCGGGTCCTTGGCCACTGAGTTGGTAGCTGGTCATGCTGGCTTGATGATGCTGGGTCCAAGGAAAACTAAAGGCCTGCTTTGAAAGAGGGCTTCCTTTTGGAGACAATAGGGTAATTCATGGAGCAGATACAAGGAGAAAGATTTGGGGGACTGGTTGGAAGACTTGTGTGTATAGACTATGCATTCTCTACTTGTCCTTAACATCATGTCACACACAGAGTTACATTTTCCATCTAAGGTCAGGAAGGATTGATTGTGGATGTGAGCTGTTTTGGGGGGATGGGCAGAATCTCCCGCAGTTATAGGCATTAGATCACACATGCTCCTCCCTTCCTCCCACCCCCATCTGGGAAACATCCTGGGGGACATTCCTCACCTTTTCTTCAGGCATTTCCAGAAGAGGCAGGGCTGGGTATGCATCCTGGGAGTTGGGCGAACAGCTTGGGCTGGGAAACTCCAACTCGTAGAGTTTGTATCTGCTGGAAAGAGGCTCTGCCAGGAGAGGGCTGCTATGAGTGTGAACATCGGACATCTCTTTAAGGCTTTGGCTGCTCATCGGTCATGCAGCTGGTAAAAGGAAAGGGAAAGAACAAGTGAGTCAGGATGGAGCCCCAGGGACTTGGCTGATGCTAGATGGGGGCCACAGGAGGCCTGAGGTCTATTCTGAAACAAGGGACCTACTGTTCCAGTCACTTGTGCTACCAGAGGGGCCTGGAGCCATTCCTCCACCAACATGACCTGTATTGTTCAAAATCCACCCATTCTTTCAAGTCCAGGAGAAAGTCCATTTCTGCTGTGCAGAGTTCCCTGACCACTCAGTAAGAATATATCTCTTTTTTTCTGGTCGCTAAAATATTTTTTCTCTATCTTTCTTATTGATGATGGTACTATTTTATTACAGTAATTAGTTGCACATGCATTTCCCCCTGATACGTACATGTAGATCTGGGTTTACAGCTGAGGAGGGCTCTAGGGGAAGTTCATTTTCTTAGGTGCTATGCAGCCTATATTGCTGTCTGTTGGCCTGTAGTGCCCTTCTCTCCCCTCTGCCCTCAATGCCCTTTCCAGCTTCTATTTCCTTTCCCTCCCCAGGAGCAGTGAGCGGCTCTTGTGTGACCCATTGGAGGCTGTGTGCACTGATTCCTCCATGTGAGACACTTTTCCTTTCATCACTGGGCCAGGGCTTATGCCAGGGCTTGGTTTTGGAACAACCTCTTCACAATGTCTTCGGTTTCCACTTTAGTCTGGGAAGTTATACTTCTGTCCTTCTTGCTTCTGTCATTCTTTTTTGGTCTCCTCCAGCTCAGTTATGTCTTATTTGAATTTATTGTTTCTTTGGGAGGTGGTTTTGGGTCTGCATGGAGTTGTATCTCAGTATGATCTAAAGTTTTCCTCATTGGTCCCTGCTGCCGTGGCTTTATCTCCCATCTGCATACCTATGGCCCCCAAGTCTAACGTTTTCAGCCTAGCTTTGAGAACTGGATTCGCAGATTTAATTCTTTACTTCACAGAAGCTTAGATTTAATACACTGAGACAACTCATAATGTTCCTTCCCGAGTCCTGTCTTCCTCTCTCCAAGGGGCCCATCACAGGAAAATTCCGGTCTCCCTTCCAAGTTTCTTCTTTAGACAACTCAGGAGCCAAACTCCACGCTCCCTCCTCCCCCACTCTCCAATCCAAAACTATCTCTAAAATACATTTTGATTTCCAATATCACCACTTAGTTACCATCACCTCTTGCCACTTCTCCAAATAACTGCCAGTTGCTTACTCCCTCTTCTTCTCAGACTTCTCCAAGCTGTGCCCCACAGCAGTCAAATTCATCATGTTAACATTTAAGTCCACTCACGTTTCCTGCTTAAATCCCTCCAATGGCTACAGATGGAAAGCCACATCTTTAGCATGGCGCTCAGGCTCTGCATCACTGACTCCACTGTGCTTTAGCCTGTCCTGTGCTTCTCCTGCTCCTCATTTCTGGGCCCCACACTGGCCTCCATTTAGCACTTTTTACCTCAGAGTCTCTGCAAATGCTGGTCCATTTGCCTGGAAGGCTTCTCGCTAGCCCTTTACCTGGATAACTCCTGCTCTTCCCTCAGTCTTTGTCTTAATTATCACCTGTTGGACAAGCCTTCTCTGGTGGTTTGCTGTCACATGTTCTCATGGGACCCAGTATTTTTCCTTATACTGCTGTATCTCCTAGCTCCTAGCACAGAGCCTGGCATGTAGTTCAGTTCAGTCGCTCAGTCGTGTCTGACTCTTTGAAACCCCAGCAGCACGCCAGGCCTCCCTGTCCATCACCAACTCCTGGAGTCCACCCAAACTCATGTCCATCTAGTCAGTGATGCCACCCAGCCATCTCATCCTCTGTCATCCCCTTCTCCTCCTGCCCTCAGTCTTTCCCAGCATCAGGTCTTTTCCAGTGAGTTAGCTCTTTGCATGAGGTGGCCAAAGTATTGGAGTTTCAGCTTCAACATCAGTCCTTCCAGTGATCACCCAGGACTGATCTCTTTTAGGATGGACTGGTTGGATCTCCCTGCAGTCCAAGGGATGCTCAAGAGTCTTCTCCAACACCACAGTTCAAAAGCATCAATTCTTCAGTGCTCGGCTTTCTTTATAGTCCAACTCTCACATCCATACATGACCACTGGAAAAACCATAGCCTTGACTAGATGGACCTTTGTGGGCAAAGTAATGTCTCTGCTTTTTAATATGCTGTCTAGGTTGGTCATAACTTTCCTTCCAAGGAGTAAGTGTATTTTAATTTCATGGCTGCAATCACCATCTGCAGTGATTTTGGAGCCCAGAAAAATAAAGTAGTAGGTGTTCAATAAATAGTTCAGTGAATGAGAAAGAGGGAAGGAAGAAAAGGGGGAAGAAGGATGGAAGGCTACAGGTAACTGCTAGAGTGGGGTAACTTTATAAATCACTGTGGGTCTCAGGTCTTGAGAACTTGAGGGGCCACCTGTACTTCAAGGCAGAACTGCCGAACTCTGCCCTGTCTAGGGCCTATCCCCATTCCCAGGAATAGCTCATTTAAACCATGGCTGGCTTTTAGCATAGGTCTGCAAATATCATTCATATACGAGCAACTCTTCTTTCTGTTGCTTCCATGGCTCTGGAAGAGGCCTTTCCTTCCTAACTGCAGGTGGAATTTCGGTGAGTTTCAGATGGCCCTGGAGGGGCCACGCTGGAAAGGTTTAGCAGAGTGGAAGCCAGCAAGCCTGAGAATCTGTCCCTTCCCAATGCACTCTCTCCCTCTGGTGGCCAAGAGGTGACACAGCATGTTATGAATCCTTCCAAGTCATCCAGATGACAAGTGAGGGGCGATATCTAGACACACGATCTTCATGACACTACATATCTAGATTTACTAGAAATGTTCTGGAAAGAACTTGTGTTAAATTCAGTGTCTGTGAATTACATTAAAAATCCAGTTGAAAATAACTTTTTCCCCCAAATATATTTCACTGAATCTAAAATATTATCAACTGAACATTGTGTTATTGTTTTGTGTCTTACCATGAAAGAAGAAAATGCTGCCAATTAAAATTGCAAGATGGACTCTGATTTAATAAATGTTAAAATATGAAAAGATGTATATTTTATAGTCAAGGACAGATGACAAAAGTCATAGTGATGCAACTCAAGTAGACCGGAGTAGGAATTATTTTCTAGCTATGGGACATCAAACATTTATATATTTTTTGATGAAGAATGTGTGTATAAATCACGAGACCTATAAGAACAGGGCCTGTTACCATGTTGATTTCTGTATTTGCATTGCTCAGCAAAAAGCCTGAGACATAATAAACCCTCAATATATGTTTAATAATTATGGAAAGAATGAATGATTGCACAATGGAAGTACTCTCCAGAGTCTTTCCAAAAAGGCTCTATCTTCTCTTCTTTTGAGTATCTCAAGTGCAGTTAATATTCCCATTTACAGATGGAGAAGTCAAGGCCCAGAATAGCAGACCAAGAGTTGTTTCTCACATGGATGTAGCTCTCTGCACTTTCTGAAGCAAGCTTGCTGCCTTGGGATGGCTGCAGGGAGCAGAGACCCAGGGAAGCCAGCAGCTTGCTACAGAGTCAAGATTAGACCCAGTTTCCCACCCTGGGCTCCTTCTGTTACTCCAACTGCCTTGCAGGGGAGGCAGAGAAGGGGGGCCACCCTCCGGCCCGGGGCCAGGCCCTCAGCCCAGTGTCCTGTTTCATAAGCCCACATAACCTCAGCAGGAACAACGTGATTGCATCTCCTCTGGGGAACACAGCGTTCCTTTGCCATGGGAATGTTTATCTTACTCAAATGGGGGAATTTTGGCTTTGGGGTAGGGGCGAGACATGCAGCAAAAAAAGGTCTTGTAAAGAGAAGGTCAGTGTTTGGAAAGAGCGCAGGCTGTGGAAGCTGAGATGCCCAGCTTCACTCTCTTCTCTGCCATGAGGTGCCCTGTGGGCCTCTGCTTCTCCCCCTTTAAAGGGCTCCTAGGACAGTGACACTGCTGACTTGGTTCTTGGCACATAGTAGGCACTCAGTGATTTTTCAGTTTCCTCTCTTCCTGTGCTCCCAAGCTGAAGGGAAAGATGGCTAAAGCAACCCGATGAAGTGCAAGCTGGCTGCTCTGAAACAGAGCGCCTTTCAAAAGTTTCCATAAGGCGTCGGCCACTTGTTAAAACTGGACGGGGAAATGGCTGCCCGAGCCACGTCCCGTCTGAAGGCGGCAGGCCTCAGAGCCCATTCCCAGCTCTGCTCTCAGCCAGTCCATTAAACCTGCTTCCAAGAACACATAATTATCTGCTTGGCGTGAGAACGCTCTCCTTGGCTGCCTGAACCTCCTCCTCTCCCTCAGAAATGTGGACACAGAGGGCTGTTTGCACTGGCCTCCTATTTCTCCCCAAAGCCGGACTCGCCAAGTGTTCCCGCAAGGGGGCTCCCCTGACAGACTGGCCTGTCACTCCTCTTTGTGAAGATGTTCCCTGTTGAGTACCTACTGTGTGCCCTTGGGCTTCCCACAGAGAGCGTGGAGCTGCAGAGACAGGGAGAGAGGGAGCAGACTGTCCGTGCGGGGCAAAGTGGCAGGGTGGGGGGCGGTGTGGGCAGAGGGGCCGCTGTGGGAGCGCAGGGCAGTGCCCCAGCCTCCCACAGCTGGCGGAGACCAGCTCAGGCTTTCATGTCAGGACTTGGTTGAACTGGCTCCAGCCAAGGAAATGCCTGAAAAAAATACACACCTGGTTTGTGCCAGGAAATCCCAGTTGTGAGCCCTGCTGGAGCAGGGGGCAGCCCGCAAGGAAAGGCGAAGCTGGGTGTTAGAAGCTGGACTGTGAAGAGTCCTCAGTCCATATATTTGGACCCAAGTTCCCTTCCCAACATAGAAAACGTGGTGCTCACTCTCTTGTACTGAGTTTTAAATTCTTCTGGCTCTTTTCTCTAAAAGACAGTTTCTGGTAGCAATGCAAGAACACGCCCCTGCCCAGCGGGAAGAGGCTGCACCCTCCCTGGCATATTGCTGCAGTTAGGAGAAGAGCCTGTGGCTGCGGGGGCTTCTTGAGTTTTTGGTGTGAATCAGTGCACAATCGAAGAGCCCCCCTCCATGAGACCTGTTGGGTTTAAATTTGCTGGTGACCTTGTCGTGGGGGATGAACATCAAGTGGTCTTACATCATCTTTCACCCAGCTGAGTTACTGAGGTTGCAGAGTTCTGGAGAAGGAAAAGTGATTAGTAGGTTTTATTTATTGACTTGATTAATTTTTCCTAAAACTGTGCAATTGATAGAATTACGGAAAGGAGAGTTTCCATAATTTCTAGAACCTTAGGAACAAAAGGCATATCCTATGCTTATTTAACTTATATGCAGAGTACATCACGAGAAATGCTGGGCTGGAGGGAGCACAAGCTGGAATCAAGATTGCCAGGAGAAATATCAATAACCTCAGATATGCAGATGACACTACCATTATGGCAGAAAGAGAAGAAGAACTAAAGAGCCTCTTGATGAAAGTGAAAGAGGAGAGTGAAAAAGTTGGCTTAAAGCTCAACATTCAGAAAACTTAAATCATGGCATCTGGTCCCATCACTTCATGGCAAATAGATGGGGAGACAGTGGAAACAGTGGCTGACTTTATTTTTCTGGGCTTCAAAATCACTGCAGATGGTGATTGTAGCCATGAAATTAAAAGACGCTTACTCCTTGGAAGGAAACTTATGACCAACCTAGACAGAATATTAAAAAGCAGAGACATTACTTTGCCAATAAAGGTCCATCGAGTCAAGGCTATGGTTTTTCCAGTGGTCATGTATGGATGTGAGAGTTGGACTATAAAGAAAGCTGAGCACCGAAGAATTGTTGCTTTTGAGCTGTGGTGATAGAGAAGACTCTTGAGCATCCCTTGGACTGCAAGGAGATCCAACCAGCCATCCTAAAGGAGATCAGTCCTGGGTGTTCATTGGAAGGACTGATGTTGAAGCTGAAACTCCAATACTTTGGCCACCTGATGCGAAGAGCTGACTCATTGGAAAAGACCTTGATGCTGGGAAAGACTGAGGGCAGGAGGAGAAGAGGATAACAGAGGATGAGTTGGTTGGATGGCATCACCGACTCGATGGACATGGGTTTGGGTGGACTCAAGGAAGCCTGGTGTGCTGCGGTTCATGAGGTCGCAAAGAGTCGGACACGACTGAGCGACTGAACTGAACTGAACTGAACTGATGCTTCTCTCAAACAATGAAGGAGATGAGTGCCTCTGACTCTTGGCAGGGGTCCCATGGCCCTGTGAGGTGGGCTGTTCTGACTGTCAATAGCTCTGATTACCAGAAACCCTTGGACCCATGGAGCTGACATCAAGCCCCTGGGTTTTACCCCCTGTGGGTTCCAGTTTTGTCCATCCTGTGGGCATGGACACATGCCCTTCCTGTCTCACATGAGTGTACTTCAGATGTTGATTCCAAGCCTTCCTTTCTCTGGGATGGACCTCTGGAGCTTCCTTCCATTTGGTTTACCAGTCAAGGCCCCAGACTCTCTGCTGTCCTGATATAGTGACAGAGGGACCAAAGGCAGGGACATCACTCATCCTTGCTGAGTCAGACTTGTTCCTGGGCCAGGGGCTCTGGGGTGATCTCTGAGCCAGTGGATAGCTGCTGAAAGGAAGAAATCAGCTGTGCGGGGATCAGTGGACGTGGGAATGGAGACAGAAGAGGCCTATGGGCTGGTGGATCATCCCCAGGGAGACCGGGGAGGGGATAAGGCCAGAAGAGGCCTGGTCTCTAGACAGATAAGTGGGGAAGGGGCCTGGCCAGCTGTGGGGCCAAGGTGAGAGGTGCCGCTCTCAGGGCCGATTGTGTAAGAGGTTGGCTGAGCCCTCCCTCTTGTTAGGGACGGCCCAGAGCTTTTCTTGGCAGCTCCGGCCCAGTGAGTCTGATGTGGGCTCAGAGGAGCCTGACTCACTGGGGCCAGAGGGTCAGGCCGGGTGGACGGGAGTCAGGAGACACAGCTTCTCTGGGCCCTCTGCAGACTGTCTGGGGTTAGATGGCTGTTGGCCAGTGTGCTGGGGGGCTGCATCGTTCTAGGCTCTTCTGCAGGGCCAAGCCTGGAGCCTGCAGCTGGGGATTTAACCAGGGCCCTCTGCCGAAAGTCTCAAGACCCTACGTGGGGCAGATGTAAGAGACCAGACTTTTGATCTCTTCCTTAGGTATTAGCTTGTGTTTGGAAGGACATTCAAAGGGGCTCCCCACACCCTTCTCAGCTGACACTTTTCAAGTGGGATGGCCCTTCTGTGAGCCAGGTACGGAACTCCTGCCTCACCGTGCCAACAGCAGTGATTACCAGGTCAGCACTTTTTCCTTCGAGGCCTCTGTCTATGTCAGTCTATTCTCTCCCTCTGGGCCAGGCCAGCTCCCCACTGGTGATGGACAAAGGATCTTAAAACACTAGGTCACGCCACAGCTCAAAAAGCTTCCAAGTTGCTCCAGGTCTAGGTGTCTCATTATCTCTGGACGTGACACTCTGGGCCTGGGAGTGATGAGGGCCCAGAGTACAGGACAGCACGCTGCTGTGGATGTCTGAGTAGGAAACAGCTGTATATTTAAGCAAGCATGGCTTATAAAAAAGTACAGTGCAAAATTTTTACTTAAAAAAAAAATTTCTAAGTCTGTAGCAACTGTAGGTGTGTCCGCCTGGGAGGAGGTATCGTGTGCCCCCATCACTTGGGGCTTCTTGGGGGAAATGTTAAGCAGCACTGAAGGGGGCACCTATCCTTACTCCCCACGGCTAAGCCTCAGGGCTGGACCTGGGCACATGCTCCTGTCCTGGGGGAGGTCTCCACCAGCCCCACGGCCCCCTCAGGCTCGATTCTATGGCACGTGTGTAATTCTCCATTATCTGCCCTGATCCTGTCCTGAGCTTGGCCGTGTCATCACCGTGGTGCCTTCCTGACTGCCACAGCTCAAAAAGCTTCCAAGTTGCTCCAGGTCTAGGTGTCTCATTATCTCTGGACGTGACACTCTGGGCCTGGGAGTGATGAGGGCCCAGAGTACAGGACAGCACGCTGCTGTGGATGTCTGAGTAGGAAACAGCTGTATATTTAAGCAAGCATGGCTTATAAAAAAGTACAGTGCAAAATTTTTACTTAAAAAAAAAATTTCTAAGTCTGTAGCAACTGTAGGTGTGTCCGCCTGGGAGGAGGTATCGTGTGCCCCCATCACTTGGGGCTTCTTGGGGGAAATGTTAAGCAGCACTGAAGGGGGCACCTATCCTTACTCCCCACGGCTAAGCCTCAGGGCTGGACCTGGGCACATGCTCCTGTCCTGGGGGAGGTCTCCAGCGGCCCCACGGCCCCCTCAGGCTCGATTCTATGGCACGTGTGTAATTCTCCATTATCTGCCCTGATCCTGTCCTGAGCTTGGCCGTGTCATCACCGTGGTGCCTTCCTGACCATCCGGAGGCACTCTGACCTGTGTGGTGGTTGGGATCTGTTTCATAGCACAAGAATTACACACGCCTCTCTCTCTCTCACTCACACACACATAGCATCCACACTATGAACCCTGCCAGCTCTGCACTGCTGTAACTCTCGTGCACACAGCAGTTCATACTTGACAGAGCACCTTCCTGATCATCACTGCATTTGTTTCCTCAAACGATCCCACAGCGCGGGGAGAGTGGTAGAGTGGTGTACTCCTCTCACTGCAGGGCCGGAGCAGTGATGGTCACTGCTTGAAGTCACGTGGGTGGACACGGGAGCTGGGGCTGGCCCTGCCTCCTAATGCCCTCCTAATTCTTCCTGCATCACGGTCAACCCTGCTGACAACCCTGGACTGACAACCCCTGGACTCTTCTCTATGGATGGCCCTCTGCCCCCAGGCAGAGACCAAGGGCCTGGCTGTACATGGTTTAGGTTTTTGAATGCAGTGTGTACAAACACACGCTTCCTTTCAGGCTGGACCACCGTGTGAGCTGGCACTCTGTGTAACCAGGGTGGCATGTAGCCTTGTCCAGCCCTGTGGCAGGGAGAGAGTCCTGTACTTGAGCTCTCCAAAGGGCTTCATTTGGCATGTCCATAAGGCCTCTGAGCTACCCCCTTTCTTTTCAACAAAACCTTGATAATTTTTTCCTGCACAGATGTTTGTTTTCTAAAAGCAACGCTGATTAGAGTGGGGAGTCAGGCTGTCCCTGGGAGGTTGCAGAAACTAGGACAGATCCCATCAGGTGCTGTCCTTGGAGCCTTGTAATTCAGGTGAAATAGAGTCAGGTGAATATTGAAGGCCTCTGTGGACAGAGTGGAGGTGTTTAGAAGGGGGTGAGGGGTGCTGATAAGAGGGGGCGAGGAGTCAGTTAATAGTTCATTCTTAAGCATCAGCTGAAGGATCAGCTGGGCTGGATTCTCCCAGGGCAGCCTCCTGCCTGTCCATCCTCTGTGACTTCAGACAGTGCTTCTCAGTAATGTGCTTTCCCTCAGTCTCCCAGTCTTCACAATGAGCTTCACATAAGCCATTTTCTGCACATGATGAACCCAAGCCACTGTTTTCAGCTGGTTTGGTGGAAACTAAGTAGGGAAGAGTTGTTTTCAAAGCACCTCCCCTTTCCTTTCAGCCAGATGTGAATTCTCCTTCCTTTAAACCCTGAGAGCCGAGATCCTCAACCTTGACAGCACATGGTCATCATCTTCCTCTAGGGAGCTTTAAAAATGCTGCTGCCTGGGCTCCTTCTCCAGAGACTCTGACTTGAGTGGTCTGGAGGTGCAGCGTGAGATGCTTCAAAACTCCCCAGGGTTACTGACTTGTAGTGCAGATGGAGACGCACTGACCTAGTTCTCTGTGTCTGTCCTTGCTGTCTGGTCAAAGTGAGTGATGAGCATCAGCTCCTGTTCTAAATACAGGAGCTCAGCCCCACCTGCAGAAGTAGAATCTGCATTTGAGCAAGAGCCCCAGCTCTGCTCTTTCAGGTCTGAAGGGCACAAGTGAAGGGGTCTCACCTGGGCATGGTGACAGAGGGCCTGGAAAAGATCTTCATTCATTTCAGAACCTCTGTTTAGGGACCCAAGCATTCAGCAAACAAGCAAAACCAGATAGATATAGGAACAGCAAAACGAAATCAAAACAGAGGTTATTTAGAGTTAAACGTAATCTACATCCTCTGTCTCCAGATGAAAGGACATGTCAAACACCCCAGTCTTTTCCAGTGTGTGTGTCTTGACCTGAGAACCTGAGTCCCTGCTTCCCAAATGCAACCTGCACAGGTCATACAACAGCCCACTCCCGAGGAAGCGAGCTGTGGGGCGGCACGATTTCACAAATAAGCATGTGCTGCCTATGGAAACAGAGGCTCATTCAGTTGTTGGAAAATTGAAATCCAATGCTCACCTTGCCTTGTAAATCTATATGAGAGCCATAAAGAGGGGAGACACAGAAGGGCTGTTGATTTGACCAGCCCTAAAGAGAACAGAAGCATGGCCCCACACTGGGGTGAGTGGAAGTTAGGGGGCTTTGGTGGTGGTGTCCTCATGCAGCCTTGCCAGAAGCTTCAGTAGGGGCTGAAGACAGCAGGAGGCACCAGGGAAGACCCCTGGGAGATCAAGTGATTAGTGGGACACTCAGAGAGGAGAGGACAGAGAGACCCCCACCTGATGTGGAAAGGGACCTTTCATGGAGAGAGTGAGAAGAGAAATACTGTTGGGATGGACAGAGGGGAAGGCAAGAGTGGAGGACTGGAGAACTCCAGACACAAGGAAGAAGATGACGAGGGAGAAAAAGTGTGACTGAGGTGAGGACAGATGAGAAAGTGAAGTCACAGTGCAAGAGACGCTGACATACTGGTCGTAAAGGAAAGGCTGAGGAGGCAGGCAGACCGACGGGGCGAGGCCGATAGACGCCCCGGAGCCAGAAGGGGCAACGACCTTCACACTGTCACACCCCTGGCCTGGCTTCCTTCCTCCTCCCACTTCCACGAATTGAGTGAAGGATGGAGGAGAGGAATTGAGCACTTCTCTTCACTGGCCTATGCGTGGCTCCTGGCATATCATCTGAACTCAGAAATGGACCCTGGGCCAGCTATCTAAGAAGGAAAACCAGAGCTTAACAATTCCAGCTTCATTCTGCCCTTGCTCCCCCCTTATGACTAATGAGACTGACAAAACAGGCTTTCTTCAGATGCCCAAAGAAGTCACTTGGGGTTGCCTCAGTTGAGTGACAAGGAATGTGTGCATTTGGAAGTGGCTGAACACATTTGCCAAGATGCTTGTCCTCTGACCCCATGAGGCTTGTCTGAGGTAATGGGAGAGCTAAGTTGGCTATATTTAAACGGCCAAAAAATCTGAAGGGATGGAATTTGTCTGGACATCACTGGAAAGTAAACTGAGCTTGTTGTGAAATCTCCGAAGATGTGTTTTCTCTTGAGTATCTCAAAGGAGGGGTGAGGGTTATGAGCAAGTTCCACTGGGATGGAACAAAAAGTGCACGGAATCTGGAGCTCAGCCAGACTCCAGCTCTGCCACTCACCGTGGTGCCACGTCGGACCGGTCTGCCCTCACTGTGAAGCAGGGTGTTGCTGGCTGCCTTGCAAGGCCACGTGCGGAGGGCCCAGTGCGCTGCCCAGCACTCGGTCGGTGTCAACCACTGCCACTTCCTACCTCCCTTCACCCGTATGTTCTGGGGTTGTCCACAAATTCTAAAGACTCCAACAACCAGGGATTTCAAGAGAGTGGATTGGATAGTGTAAATATTTAGAAATGTTAATCTTTCAAAGTTTCTCTGTAGCAAGTCTTATATTGAATACTGCTTTTTCATTTGAAAGTGTTTGTTGAGCACCTACTGTGGGCCAGTCACTGGAGATTCAACAGTGAGTGAGAAAGAGCCCTTCTTGACTTAACGGAAGCCAGAAGATAACCTGTAAAGGCCCAGGGATGGGACTGTCTGGTTGCCACGAGGGCAGGGTAGGTTATGGAGGTAGTCTCAGTGATGACGGGCATCACTAGAATGTTTTGGAGAAAGACTGGGGAGGCTAAAAGTCCTTCAATATTCAGGACAAACCTATATGACAAGGGGTTGTCCCAGTCAAAAGCTCAGTGAGAAACCATTGTAGACCAAGGGTGGAGATTTTTAATATCATCAATTCCCTAACATCAACTTTTAAGAGACCTTTGAATTGGGTGTTAAGGGATCTCATAGCCTGTTTTCTTTCCTTTTTTCAGGTTTTCTAGGCACTTC
The DNA here is from genome assembly GCA_006410635.1 of Cephalophus harveyi. Taxonomy (NCBI): domain Eukaryota; kingdom Metazoa; phylum Chordata; class Mammalia; order Artiodactyla; family Bovidae; genus Cephalophus; species Cephalophus harveyi. The sequence continues at coordinate 376,085 of SJYT01051286.1, read as the reverse complement.
TCTTTTCTCCTAGGGCTTTTCTCTACATGATGATTGTGTTCATTTTTTGATAACGTTCCTAGTTCCTTCATGCACAAAGCTCATGCAACCAACTGTGAATTAAGAAGTGGGATTTACTCAGGATTCTAGGCTTCCACAGACCCCCTTGATCAGTGATTTGCCTCTACAAGGGGTCTAGCTTGGATTAGCGGTGCACATGAGGATCACTGGTTTGGGAGAAGACAAACGGCTCACTGGGGATCTGAACCCACCACTGTCTTTGGCAGCATTACGTCTACACTCTCACTAGGCTGAGAGTTAGGAAAATGCCTCTGAAAACTGATGACCCATCTATAACATCTTCAAGGGATTCTGAAGTTTTAAGATATGCACATTTTTGCAAATACACATTAAAAATGAGTTGACAATATAGCCCACCCAATAATCATATTCTTTTAATTTATGCCCCTCTTTATCATGTTTACAAAATCATATATACTCATTGTGAAAACTTCAACTATTGATGAGTACAAGAAGAGAGCAAATACTTATTCCACTGTGCAGATGCAGAAAAGATCATCATAAACATTGGGGGACTATCCTTCCAAACAACTCTTATATTCACAAGTAGCCAGAGAAATGGACAGACAAGAATAATTTTCTAGAAATAGGATCATGCCTTACAAGCTATTTTTTAAAGTTAAAAGTATTATATTTAATTTTTTGTGACATCAACAAAAGAAAAATGGATTAAAGAAACTGCTAAACTTCAGATAAATATTTATTTATCATGGGAAATATCTTTGCTTTTTATAATCTTTAAGGCTAAAAAAGCAGAAAAATTATTTGGAAAAAATTCATGAATTCAGTATTGTTAAAAAAATTCCAGATTTCATACTTAGGTAATATTGATTACGTCTTCACTAAGAAAAATGAGGAAACTAGTTTTCTTATACTTTTATCAGTGTTTACTAATTTTATTACCATTATTCTTTTTGCCTTGTTAAGGTTTATACCATTTCATTTTATTCTTTAATTGCAATTCAATCTCATCATCTATCTTTATTTATCTATCCAGAGAAAAAAGAGCTAATAGATTAGGCTCTTATCAAATGTGGCTGCTCAGCCTCCAAGGTGGGCCTCAATGCTCTTCACTTGCTTGTATCTCAGAGCTTATCTGCATAAACAGCGGGACATGGTAGAAATGATGGTCTATGACCTCTGAGGCTGTGTTATAAAAGACAGCCTCGCACTTCCATCTCACTTGCTCTAGGGGAAACTGCTGCCATGTCATGAGGACACTCAAGCAACTTTAGGAATTTCTCATGGAGAGGAACTGAGATTTCTTGCCAACAACCAGCATCAGCTCACCAGCTAAGTCACCTTGAGAGTGGGTCCTCCAGCCCCGGCCAAGCCTTCACATGAGCCTTACTGACCTCCTGACTGCTGTCTTATTAGAGACCTTAAGTCAGAGTGACACAGTTGTGCTGCTCCTGGATTCCTGGATAAGACATTCTCAGAATAATAAATGTTTATTGTTGGTTTAAGCTGCTAAGTTTTGGGGAATTTGTTCCACATCAGTAGATAATGAATACACCAGCCATTTATTCCTCTTCAAGGATCTGATTAGCCAGTCTATTAGCAGGAATATAGAAAGGCATATTTTTTAATAGAGGAAAAGGTTCTTGGGGAGAAGGAAGGAACTAATATCTATTGAATACCTACAACATGGTAGGTATTGTTACCCTATGTTATCTTATTTAACCCTATAGCTACCCTGTAGAATTGTGCAGGGGGTACTTGCTTGCCAGCTCGGAGGTAGTCTGCTGCAAAAATGTAGTGACAGGACCTATTAAAAAAAACATCCGTTTGCCTCACACTTTTGCAGGAAATTTGTTTCCTGTCAGTTGAGCCTCATGGGGCAGAAATTTCTTCTGGGAAAAAATATTGATTGGGAATCAGCTGTGAAATACAATCAACCCACTAATTGAGTAATGTATATATCCAGCCCTGTGGCTCATTCTGGAGGGACATACCTGAGAAATACTAACCAGTATTACCTTCAAGGAGGCAGAGACAACACTTAAGTCCAGGAGTAGAATCAGAAAGCAAAGTGAGAAAGTACTGACACAGTTAAAGTGCTCCATCATTTGATTATTTGGCTTTCCTTAACAAGAGCCTTTCATTTGTCAGGTTGTACCCATGAAGAACATGAAATATATGATTTCTGTTCTCTGGAAATGAAGGGATGGTTAGACATGCACAAATGATGTAGGTTGCATTATCTGGAAGACTCCCATGGTGGTGTGGAAACTGTAGCTTGGCTTGCCCAGTCTTCTTTCTAGTGTACCTTACTTTACCCAATAGCCTGAAAAGATAAAATCAAAATTTTCAGCTTCCCTTGCAGCTAGGCTTTAGAAGAAAACCAGTTTTTTTTTTTTTTTTTTTCAATTAGAGGTATTTAGGAAAAATTTAGAAGGGAGGAGTGTAGCAGTCTTTAACTGTTTTCTGATGAAGGTCAGGTCATGAACATATGATGTTTTCTGCCACGCAGGGGGTTCAGCTGCCAGCTTTGGGGGTTTGAGAAGCCATAGGTGTAGTGACTGTGATTCTGGCATCCTGGTTTTTGGAATACAGTGGTGGGTTCTTGAATTCAAGTTTCAGTGGTGGTCTCAGAGGTGAATCAGTTTTGTAGTGTCCAGGAATAATTTCTGGCCTAACCTAGAGAGCTCCCTCCTACAACTCTGCCTCAAATTTTATATGCCCTAAATATATACATATGTTAAATCCCTTTTTGCTTACAATGACTGTAGGGTTTTCTGTTTCATGTAGTGAACCCTGACTGATAAATGCTGTAAGAAAAAACTCAGTGTTCAGAGTTCGAGCAGGGGATAGAAGGGAAAGGGAAATAAGAAAGGAATTTTTGGAAGATGTAAACTTTTTAGCATAAAGAAATAAGGATTTCAGACAAGCCAGAGGAGAGATGAGGGCACCCAGGTGGAATTGAGTAAAAGAGCCCCTTTCTCCTTTTCCCAAGCTCGTACCTATCACTTTCCACCCTTCAGCAGGGTGGATTATGTTTTTCAGTAAGGCCTAGATTTGAATGGGAGAAGGAAATGGCAACCCACTCCAGTATTCTTGCCTGGAGAAGCCTGTGGACGGAGGAGCCTGGAGGGCTGCTGTCCATGGGGTCGCACAGAGTCGGACATGACTGAAGCGACTTGGCAGCTACAGCAGGAGGTTTGAATGAACAGTTTCTTGGAGTTTTTGTTTGCTGTCACTGGAAAGTGTGTTGTTTCAATATGGGATTTAATTCCCAGAACACAGACTCTCATGGAGCCCCCTCATGGATCCTGTAAAGACAAATACATCTGGAGAAGGTAATGTTTTTCCTTTCCTGCCGCCTTCCTTCATCACCCCCCTGGAAACTGCAGGCTGCTGTCCGGGCTCAGCTCCCGATCACCATCTTCCCCCCGGGAGGATAAAACGGAGGGACCAGGTGTTCTCTGACATGGCAAATCAGAAGAAAAATCACTGTACTGGGAGTGAGGAGACCTGGGGTCTAAATTTAGCTCTGCTGCCTACTGGCTGTTTAACCTTGGGCGGGTTTAATTAATAACCAAATCTTTACTATCTTGTGAATCTGCCCACTTCGCTCCATTTAAAAGGCTGCAACCTTATCACTTCTCCTGTTACACCTCCTGATATCTGTGCATGTTCCACGATCCATTCTCCTAGATGCATCCAGCATAATCTTGTAAGAATGCAAATAGGGTCATATCCTCTTCTGACTCTTCAATGCTTCCCAGTGCCCCCAGGTTGCCAAAACTCCTGAGCAGGACCTTCAGTCTGGTTTGGTCTCAGTGACCCTCTTTACCCTTCTCTCCAGAAAACGTTGTATTTTAAGGTGAACTAGAGTCAGTGGTTCCTAAACGGGGCTATTCATATTGAGGGGTACATAAGACAGTCCACTGGGATGTGGCTAGAAAATACTAGAACTTCTATGTGTTTTTTTAGGATTTACACAAAGTGGACAGTTAATTAATGACACCTGCACAGAGACTTCAGTTTATAAAGAAAGATTGAATAAGATAAGCCCACATAAATTCCAAGAAAGGGATGGGACTATTGTTTCCTCAGTTCTGTTTATAAACTCATTATCAGCCACACTAGGAAGTAAAGGCAATGGCAACCTAATTAGCCAAGATGAGAATTAGGCCAAAAAAGGGTTGAAATTATGAAGTTGACTTTATAAAGGATTCACATTCACTGTCATTAAAAATGACCCTCACCTAAGTGTGCATGGTGCATTGACATATTGGCTGCTATAAGTGAATGAATATAAATTATAATTAAATAACCACATTGGGGTGCCTGCTCAAAAATATTTTCTGGTATATTTGCATAGTAAAGAAATTCAGAGACCACTGAGTTACACATAGACTTAGGTCTAGATGCTCTCAGAATCTGCCCTAGATCCAATAAATGAACCCTGGCTTAATGAAATAATGTGAACTTCTTGGTTATTGGTGATTTTATTGCATTTATAAAGTGGAGTTGTTACTGTGCAGTATATTCTCAATGTATTTTAAAAGAGTAGACTTGAAAATGTGGAATATTTTATCTGTGAAATCATTTGATCTGGATATTGTCTGATGCTCAAATTTAAAAAAAAAAGGTAGATATTATGTACCATTCAAAATTATGTCCCTAATAGGATGGGTTACAGTACCCTGCCCCCTGTGATGCTGAATTGCTTCCTGACATTAGGACCAATTGGATCTCACATCTGTCCATCATTTAGAATCCAGCAAGCAATGCCCTTTTTGAACCACAGCCATTGTTGAAGTAATTTGTTTACCCCAGCCATCAGAATACAGTCAATAAACTGCAGGGGCTGACAAAGTGGCACTGTATAGGCAGCACAGGAAAATTGGAAAAGTGAATTGTAGGTGGTATGTGACCAGCAATAAATAATCAGCTTATTCCCATTGCAGCAATGTCTATGACCAGGAGAAAAATCTGACGAGTGGAAAATTTGAATCAGACCAAAATGGGTCATTTAATTCTGTATGAATATCTTTGAGAGTGAATATGCTCTGATTCTCTAAGCAAGATGTCTCTCCACAATACCTGGTTTTGTTAAAACCATATCTGCTGACACCTGGACTCAGAAATTATAGTTGGTTCTTCATACCATGGCATCCGCATCCACAGATACAGAGAGCAGACTGTACTATGCCATTTTACATAAAGGACTTGAGCATCTGCAGATTTTGGTATCCACTGGGGTCCAAAAACCAATCCCCAGCTAGTATGGAGGAACCACTGTATGTCATTAGTGATTTACTCTTCTGAGCTAAACATAGACCTCTTCGGGTACCTTCTGTTGAAAAATAGGCAGCTCTAGAAAGAGCACAGTGAGTCAAACATCCCTCAGTGTGACTTGGTCTAGTAAATGGTTCTCCCTCTGGGGAGAGCTCTCAGACAATATTAGGGCTCCGAGGATCCTGGGAGGGGATCTTGGAGGAGGTGGGGAGCTGCTAGGGAGGGAGGGGAGTAAAGGCAGAGAAGCAGAGTGCCAAAGGCCAGCTTTAAAGCTTTTGTTTATAGCCAAGAAAGAACCTGATTTAACCCTTTAGTATTCTTGCCTGGAGAATTCCATGGATAGGCGAGGCAGGTGGGCTACAGTCCATGGGATCACCAAAAGTTGGACACAACTGAGCGACTAACACTTTTACTTTTCATTTTTTGGGGTCAAAAATTGACTATTTCCAACACTGAGTTTCTCATAATCCTCTGGACTTGGGTAGGAATCACATCTTTCAGAATTAATTCAGTGTGATAGAACATTCAAGGAGGCCCAGTAAATTCTAACTTCCAGTTTTCAGTGCACTTACCATTGGCTTGTTTGTTGATGGGCAATCCAGGCACATTCAGACTCTAGGCAATCACCCCATTTTCTTATCAGTTATGGACAAATGAGAGACAGGAAGGGGAATTTCTAGGGAGAATGGATAAATGGTCTTCAACACAAAATTGTTGTGTGATTAGGGGTTATCTGTCGAAACTCTTGCAGGATCCCATTTCTCATCGTTATTGTGGATGATTGAGCATGATATTGTGGCCATTCTGATGGCATCTTTCAGAAGATTTCATTTCTGATGTTCACTTGCCTGCTTGTTCAGCAAGCTGACATATCTGTTCAATACTGCATCCCCTCCCCGCAACACACACAACTGATGGATTTTAGTAGATGTAGTAGATTAGTAGTGAAAAAAAATCAAAGTAGTTTGACAAAAATGTCCTCTTTTGATAGAATTTATTAGTCATTTGCTAACTAAATCGATCAGCTATTTTTATCTTGATTTTTTTTGTTTTTGTTTTTAGACATAACAAGTTCAGCTAACTAAAAAGACCAGGTGTCTAATCGACTTGGCTGGTTGTGCTGACAGTTATTTGATATGACATCAATTGACTCAACTGACGGGAATTTGAATGAGTTCAGTCAAAATGTTTGAATCCATCAGCGGCGAGTGTCAACCGATTTTTGCTGTGGAGAAAGCACTCAGAGTCTGCCTTTTACAAGGAGGAAGTACAGGCTGTTTGGCCTCAAGAAACAAAAAATCAAGAGAACTCTTTGAAAGACCCTGAGTGATTTTTTTTTTTTTTTAATGCCTTCTGATCTCTGTAAGGACCTGAGATTCTCCAGGGAACAGAAATCTATGCGCTCCATTAGAGTTCCATGTTTTAAGTCTCTGGGGAGGCTGGTGGCAGCAGAAATGAATCTGCGGGTAGATGTTTTCTATGTTACAGCAGAGACCTCACACTAACTCTGTCCTGAGGGTGTCCAGAGCCAGACCGTGGAGAAGCTATGTCTACTGCTGAAATGAGTGTTCAGTTTCCATGATCTGCACTCCTCAGCCTGCCTCAAACTTCTTTTTCCACCCTCCTACTTCCTTCATCAGAGTGTCTAATGCCCTCATACTGTCCCTCTCTAGGACAATTAATAGCCTCTAATACCCCTCAGGAAAGAAAGAAAGTGAAGTCGCTCAGTCATGTCCGACTCTTTGTGACCCCTTGGACAGTAGCCTGCACCAGGCTGTTGGATTTTCCATCTGTTGGATTTTCTAGGCAAGAGTACTGGAGTGGGTTGCCATTTCCTTCTCCAGGGAATCTTCCTGACCCAAGGATCAAACCCAGGTCTCCTGCATTGTAGACAGACGCTTTGTCATCTCAGCCACCAGAGAAGTCCACGCCCTTCAGGAAGGAGTGGCAAATCATTCCGCTCACTAACCCTCCCCGAGACGGATTACACTCCCTTCAGAGACTGGCACTTCAGTAGGTACTGTGAGCCAGGCCTGTGCCAAGCGCTTCACACGTGCCACCTTGTTTCACGGTCCTAACAACCCCTGACCATCACAGGCCTCATCCGCAGCTTTGCAGAATTTATGAATTAAACGTCCTTGGCTGAAGTTTGGAGCTGAAGTTCTGGCAATTTTCTGGATGTGTTTGGCTTGCTCTAGGCAGTGAACTGACACTCCTGGAACAGGCCCCCAGATCCCAGAATGACAGAGACCCTTGGGCATCTTGTTCGGCCACACACACCCTCACCTAGAGAGAGTTGCTGCAGTGGCCAGTGACAAATCTCTGACCGTTCAGGTCCTTCAGACAGCCCTGCCAAAGTGGCAGCTTCTTTGATAAGACCAAAGGAAGTGCCCCCGACCTTGTCCAAGGAAGCACATGTCCCGTGCTTTAGTTCAGCAGGAGAGACTCAAGAGCTTGAGAGGCACCGAGGCTGTGTCTCATCCAACTGAGACAGCCTGGACCCTCTGCTGCAGGGCTGCAATTCTTGCACCTGGACAAACATCTCCTTGAGCAACAAAATGCAAAGGAACTATATGGGACTAAAAGTAACTGCATGCTTGTGCAGTTGGGGCAAATTCTGGACCAAAAGATGCAAAAAGACCAAAAAAACAAACCTTCCACTTCTGAAGAGCTGGGAGCAAAAACTGGGTGTCAGGAACAAAACCAGGTACTAAGCATACCCCCTGCACCATATACCACAAAGGGGTGGACAAACCACTGAAGCCACCCTTGTAGCCTGACACGTGGACACACCGTTACCCTCACCCCATATAAAGAAGAAGTTTGCCCACTCCCTTGGGGAGCCCACAAACAAGGGAACCTGTTACTTGCTCTTGCTCCCTGTTGCTGCAGCAGGGGCTCAAATGAAGCCTTGCCTGGATTTCTTGTGTGACCTCTAGTCAATTTCTATTGATTGAGGAAGGCCAAAACCCCTGGCTGATATCAATATTACAGGTTTGGTGTTTGTTTCCCAAGCAGTGCTTACTAATGGGTCAGTCTGATCAATGCATTTGAGGGAAAACATCACGCACACTTTTCCTCCAATGGCATTCATTAGGCAAACATCTGCTCAGTGGCACAGATGTCAACTGGGCTGGGGGCATCCTCTGGATCACTAGCCCATCGCACTAAATGCAAAAGAAAATTTTGTTGGAATTAGCCAATGAGATCAAAGCACTTGTACCCAGACTCAGAAAACATTGCTAAAGTGATCTGAGTGGTGAATTGGTCCAACCTTGCCCCTTTCTGTGTGGCCGCTGAGCAGTTCCATTACAAAACATGCACCCTGTCCTCTCTGGAGATTCAAGATTGGGATCAGTTGCCTGGCAAGGGGTTGGGGAAAGTCCCGTAAAGGAGGCGATGGTTCTGATCAGTTTCTCTCACCTGTCTTCTCTATTTTAGGTGACCCCGGTGTTTCTATACAATGGACTTTGATGACTCCATGTTTTTTCCCACAACATCTGCAGGTGGCAGGTTAGGCTGACAGAGACTAAGGGTCTGTCCATTGTTACATAGGCAGTGAGTGCCTGGTTCTGTAAGATGATTTGTGTTGGGGTGTGCTCTCTCCTTTGCCTGTTCCATAAGATGACGTAGCAAGGTGCTGATACCCCTGGGCAGGACCAGCCAAATTTGTTGGAATAAAGGACAGCATAGTGATCGTTGGAATAAAGGACAGCATAGTGATAAGGTGAAGAATGAGGCTCTGGAGCCAGATGGCTGAGTCTGAGTCTCAGTGTTCACCCCACTTCCCAGCACCATGACTTTGGCCATGAGTCCTCTTATGTGCAAAATGAGGATTGTGGTTAATATTGGCCCAGAGTCAGCTTCATGGGCACACGACCAATGCGAGGGTATGTGCTTTTGAGCTTAAGAGGGCCTGGGCCTGAGGTTTGATGCTCTATAATTGCCATCTTGAAACTCTTCATAACTCACATACCTTAAGTTATTAAAAATCTTAAATTTGTGCTTTGTGAGTGAAGTCTGATAGGAGAGTGGGTCACGAGGTGGGGAGGCTTGGATCCTCAGCTCACACTCGATGCTACCTCCCACTGCCTCCCCTGGTCTCTCCTCACTGCTCCCCTGTCTCTGGATGCCCATGGCCCTGCCCAGTTTCTCCCTCTTTGCCCCGCATCTGGGGACGGCTGCTGCCTTCTCTGCACAGGTATGTCTAGGTGCCCAGGTACAGGGGTGGGAGGTCAGAGCTGCGTGGTGCCCCTGAGACATCTTGGCCATTCCTGGTACCAAGTGAATCCTGGCCCAGAGGTGGCCGTTTCCTTGAGGGGTCACTGTTCACAAAAGGCTGGGGTCGAGAGCTTGGCTCAACTCTGAGGGCTAGGGGATGGGAATCTGGCAGCCAGTGGGCCTTCATCTGTGTGCTGAGTGGCAGTGTGGGACCCCTGGTGTCAGGGAGAGTCTGCATTCACCTGGCTGGTGCAACATTATAGTATTGGATAAGAACACCATGACAAGCCAAGAAGGTGAGAGAGCGAGAAAACCACTCCAAGGAAGAGTGGAAAAACTTTTATATTTGAGTAACAACTTTCCTTCTAGATTTCTCTTGCTTTTTGGAAGACAGGGGCCCCATAGTTTCATTTTGCACGAAGCCCCACAGTCTCTGTATCTGACCCTGCATCGCCTTGGGGCTGTGGGGAGGGTTTTGGATGAGCAAGGACCTGAAAGTGCTGGGCCAGTGGGGCCCAGTGGGGGCGTGTTCAGTGTGATCTTGTCCATTTCCAGCTGGAGGTGCTGACCAACTGTCAGGCTCTGCTCCTTTGGAGCAGCAGGGCTGCAGTTAAGTCCCCCAGGGGTGCCCCTCCACCCATTGAGCTCACAACAAAATACAGCTCTCTTCCTAACTCCAGACATGCCTCTTTAAATCGGGCCAGGTATTGACAGGTAACTAGCTATGTTTGCAACAGACAGGGCAGGTCAGGGCCAGGGCTGTGGCAGGCATCTCACTGAATCCAACTGGAAGGAGAGCAAGGGGATCGTCATATGGTCACATCCACTGCGATTCAGCTCATTTCCATCATGATAATGAATTCAAGAACGAGTTTTTGAAATGAACTCTCGATCAGAAGGGAGGCGGTAATTGCACTGGTTATTAGCGATTACTCCTGGATGGGGGTTAGGGGTGTGAGCAATAGAATTAAATGAATTTCCTTTGAAAGTTCTGCTGTGCAAAGTAAGAGATATAAATGCTACATTATGTGTTTAAAATACCTCCAGGGTTTGGTTTATAGACTTGTTTATATTTATATATTTATTTGAATGTTTATAGCTTTCTCTGTGTCATTTTCACATTGGTATCTCCATACTCATTATGGTTTTATGACCGCTTTTTGGAAATCAGTGGCTGAATACACCAGCACACGATTTGATGAAAGAAGGAGATCCAGAAAACAAAAACAAGTTTAATATTGTAGTTGAGGGGAAGAGCCTTCCCTTGGGTCAGAAAGTTAAAAATGAAGCTCGAGGTCTGTGCACGTTAGTTAGAATCTTGGAAAGTTACTGCTTAGTAGGCAGCTGTGCCACGCTTGTCACTTCAGTTGTGTCCAACTCTTTGCAGCCCTATGGACTGTTGCAACCCTATGGAGCCCACCAGGCTCCTCTGCTCATGAGATTTATCAGGCAAGAATACTGGATTGGGTTGCCATGCCCTTCTCCAAGGGGCCTTCCCAACTCAGGAATCAAACCCAAGTCTTCTGCCTTACAGGTAGATTCTCTACTGCTGAGCCACTGAGGAAGTCCAGTAGACAGCCTAGTGATAGTCAAATTCCAGCCCTCCAATAGTTGGGGAGACATAGGCCTTGAGAGGTTGAGGGACTGATCAGGGCTCTTGAAGCTCATTGTCCAGAAATCAGGATGAGGACCCAGCTCTCCAGATGTCCAGAGCTCCTCCAGACCTACCCTCATTCCCTCCTGTACACAGAGTGACTTTCTCATTGGGCATAGCAGACACAGCCCACAATACTTTTAAGGGTCCACAAAAATGCTTTAGTTTCTTTAAAAATCATAAGTGAAAATGCATATAATTCAGCCAGGATTATATTTATCTCAGTACCAGTTCAGTTCAGTTCAGTTGCTCATCTCAGTACCAATGTAGTCATAAAATGCAATTTTTAATTTTTTTTATGGAAGAAGGGACTTATGAAAGTCAAGTGCCTAGGGCCCCCCAGAAGTCATCATTTTGCCCTGCTGATACAAACCAACCAAGACAGCCATGGGAGAAATTCAGGGTGGGGGACCCAGTCTTCCAAACTGGCCCCTCTAATGGTGATGAGGCTCTGCTCCCTCCCCATCACGCTCCTTTTAAGTAAACTCTTTTGTCTCAAATGTCTTTTTGCCTCTCTGCCGAAAGGTCATTTCAAACAGGGAAGAGAGGCTCTGAATTACACATTAGAATGGGCAAGGAGTGATAGAAATAAGCTACATGGGCAAATCTACATGCGTGTGCTGTCAGTTGCTCAGTCATGTCTGACTTTTTGTGACCCCCACGGACTGTAGCCTGCCAGGCTCCTCTGTCTATGGAATTCTCCAAGTGAGATTACCGGAGCGGGTTGCCATTCCCTGGGCTGCCCAGGTGGAGCTAGTGTTAAGGAATCCACCTGCCAATTCAGGAGACATAAGGGGTGCAGGTTCTATCCCTGGGTCAGGAAGATCCCTTGAAGGAGGGCATGGCAACCCACTTCAGCATTCTTGTCTGGAGAATCCCATGGACAGAGGAGCCTGGTGGGTTACAGTCCATAGGGTCTCAAAGAGTTGGATGTGACTGAATTGACTCAGCACATATGCACGCCATTTGCTACTCCATCTTCCTGATCCAGGGATGGAACCCACATCTCTTGTATCTCCTGCATTGGCAGGTGGATTATTTACCACTCCGCCAGCTGGAAAGCCTGGGCAAATCCACACTGAGCAGCAAACCTCTGCTGACTCAGTTCTGACCAGAAGACACTTGAAGGTCTCTATGGTATGTCTGAGTCACAGCTGCTGTGTGAATGCATGGGTGCCCATATACAGAAGGTTCCACGTAGTAAAATGCAAGGTGTGTTGCATATCTCTGGGTGGGTGGGTATTGGATGGCCTGCACCTCCTCAAACCTGACCAACCTTCAAGGTTCTCCAGTCTCAGTAAGATAGACAGTCACTCACAGCAGTAGACTGACTCTTTAAGTCACCTCTAAATTAATGATTTGAAACCTCACCCACAATGTGATGGAATTGAGAGGTGGGGCCTTGGGAGGTGATTGGGCCTCAAGGGTGGAGCCCTCATGGATGGGATTAGTGCCCTTATGAAAGAGGACGCAGAGGGTTCCCTAGTCCTTTCTTCCATACGAGGATACAGTGCAGGAACCAGGAAGCCAGGTCTCACCACAGCTCAAATCTACTGGCTCCTTCATCTTTGACTTTTAATGTCCAAAACTGTGAGGAATAGGAGCTTCCCTGGTAGTTCAGATGGTAAAGTGTCTGCCTGCAATGTGGGAGACCCGGGTTCGATCCCTGGGTCAGGAAGATCCACTGGAGAAGGAAATGGCAACCCACTCTAGTATTCTTGCCTGGAAAATTCCATGAGGAGCCTGGTAGGCTACAGTCCACATGACTGAGCAACTTCACTGGTGAGGAATAGGTGTTTGTTGTTTATAGACCACCCAGTCTATGGCATTTTGTTATGGTGGCCCAAACAGACTGGGCCCAGAGGGACTCAGGTCCCATGTTTTCTCATACTCCACACCCAGATGGACCATTATTGCTGTTAGCATCTCCTAAAAGTCACACATACAATCAGCTTTTCTCATCACCTTGTTGCTAGGTGGCCAAGCTTAGGGGATCATCATGGCCCTCCCGCGTTACGTGAACAGCCATCTGACCAGGACCTGTCTCTCTGCCTTCTACTCCAGTCCAGCCTGAGTCAGTCCAGTCAGCGGTCCTTCAGATATGTAGCTGGAAACCTACTCTTGCTCAAAATCCCCAGCAGACTCACCAGCAGACTCAGATACAAGTCAGAGGTGCTCTTCTATGTACTTGGCTTCCAGGACCTGGGCTCTGGCTGCTTCCCTGACATCATCTCCTTCTTTGCTTCGAACACGTCAAACTCACGCCTACTCCAGGATGCTTGCACATGCCATTCCCTCTGCTTAGAATACCCCCTGCCCCCGCCTGGTTAGCCATGGCTCCTCAGAGATGCATCCTCCAGCTCCCTCTTAACTATAGCAGCCCCAGCAAAACTTTCCTCCACACGCTTACCACCACTCACCACTCTAGTAACCCCCATTTTTTTTTTTTTTTTGCTGTTTGTCCCTCCCATTGGGATGAAGTACTACCCCCTCCAGGGGGTAGGAACCAAGTCTTTCTCATTGTTGTATCTCTAGACTTATAAGAAGTCACATTTCAAATAATACTTGTTGAATGAACAGAGCAAAGATTGGGACTGCAAAGTAATTTACTCTGTGAAAATGCCTGAACACCTGCTTGTATGGGCAGGTTTTCTATTTTTCATCCCAGATTTTGAACCAGAAATTTTGCTGATTTTCCTGGTCTCTAGGGTGCCCCTGCCTAGTTTCATCCCTCAGCCTTTGCAAATGCTGGGTAGCTGGTTTCCCTGCCCATGCTCCATGGAGAGCATTTCTAAAATATGACTAGAGCCTGTACCTCCCCTGTGAGAACCCTGCCAAGGCTCCTGGCAGCCTCCAAGGGAACGGCGCATCAGACCAGCATCCAGCCTCCTTGCCCACCCCACCCATCTCACCCTGTTGGCTGCAGCCCTCCTGTGCTTTTTCAGTTCCTGAAACTGGCCCCACAGTTTCAGGCCATAACTTTTTTACGCCATAAATTATCATGACACTATTATTGCTCAAAACAGTTCTTAAATTGACAGGGAAGGGAGAGGGAAAGGAAAAATATCATTTCCGCACCCCAATAAATTTCAGATGGAACTATAGGAAGAGGAAGAAAGTGAGGAGCGCTGCTAGAAGAGCTGATGATGAAACAGAAGGGCACTGGGTAATTCACTGGCAAACATCTTGTTCATTAATTCAGCCATATTGATGAAACACACTTTGTGAGCCAGACAGATGCTGGGGCCCGTGCTGGGTTGGGGCTGGGGGCAGAGGTGAGATGCTCATTGGATTGTGGAGGGGCAGATGGCAGGTAGGGAGTCATGCCACAGAGAGATGTGTGCCCGGTGCAGGGAAGCAGGGGTGCTGAGGGAGTCTAGAAAAGGGGCTTCCCACACCTGAGAAAGGTGTGCTCTGAGCTAGTCTTCAATGGGGAGGAAGAGGTGGTGAGGCAAAGACATGGGCGATGGTCAGAGGAGAGGATAGTTTTCTCTGGATCGAGGGTTGAGTGGGTTCGGTCCAGAAACCATGAAAGCACAGGGTGGCCATGGTGGATTCATGTCAATGTATGGCAAAACCAATACGGTATTGTAAAGTAAAATAAGTAAAAATTAAAAAAAAAGAAAAAAGAAAGAAAGCACAGGGTGGTCGCAGCAAAGATGGTCAGGTGGGCAGGGGAGAATTACAGGATCACCGGGAGATGTGGGAGCTCTGAAGGGGTTTAGCACAGAAAGGGCTGGCCTTATACACAGCTTAGATTCACTGGGTAACATGGACTTGGAGGCCAGGACATGAGCCAAGAGATCGTTCAGCAACTCACTTGCGAAATGAGGCACAGAAAGAAGTCATGCAGGCAGCCACCTTGGAGATCTGTCTGGGGTTCAGGTGGGGCTGGTTGGCAGACAGCTCAAAGGCCATTCCTGGGGGACAGCGAGTCCAGGAGCTGCTTGAGGAGGGGAGACTTCAGGAGGTGGTTGAGGGTCTGACCACAGAGGAGCTGGGCTGCCTGGCGAGGAGGGCAGGCAGCTGTGATGGTTAGTTTAGTGCTTCGGCTTGTCTGGGCTCCAGTCCCCAGTTACTCAAACACTTATCGGGTGTTGGTGTGAAGGTGCTTTGTAGGTGCGTTTAAGGTCCATAATCAGCTGATTATGTTGTTGTCATAATCTAATAATGACATAATATAAGTCATAATCAACTGACTTTAAGTATGATCTGGGTGATGCTGCCGCTGTTGCTAAGTCACTTCAGTCGTGTCCGACTCTCTGTGACCCCATAGATGGCAGCCCACAAGGCTCCCCTGCCCCTGGGATTCTCCAGGCAAGAACACTGGAGTGGGTTGCCATTTCCTTCTCCAAGGCATGAAAGTGAAAAGTGAGAGTGAAGTTGCTCAGTCATGTCCGACTCTTAGCGACCCCATGGACTGCAGCCTACCAGGCTCCTCCATCCATGGGACTTTCCAGGCAAGAGTACTGGAGTGGGTCGCCAGTGCCTTCTCCATGATCCAGGTGGTCCTGATTCAAAAAGCCTTACAAGCTGAAGTTTTTCTGGAATAAAAGAGCCGTTACCTGTGGATAGCGGCTTCACTGCAGGCTTGAGAGTCCCGTGCAGATTTTGGACTTGCCAAGTCAGCCACCACAATCCCATAGCAATAAGCCAGTTCCTTGCAATAATTCTGTCCCTATCTATCTATCTAAGCTCCCACTGGTTGTGTTTTTCTGGCTGACCCCAACTGATAACAACAGCTGTGAGGGAACCAAACCCAGCACCTTGCCTGGAGAAGACCTCTTGTTCCCCTGCAGCCTTGTTACTCCCTAGGGAAGGTGCCTCTTCCTCTTCCTCTTTCATCAGGAGCCCCATGGAGAAGCCAGTAGCAAAGATGAGTCTGTCTGGGGAAGGGAAGCACATCTCTATCCACCTGTGTGCCAAAGTACATGTCCCTACAATGGGAGGACTGATTCTTGCCTCTCAGAGACCCAAATCAACCTGGCCCAGTGCATCTCACTTTATAAGTACACCCTCTCTCTTGTTATGGAGAAGAAAATGGCAACCCACTCCAGTGTTCTTGCCTGGAGAATCCCAGGCACAGAGGAGTCCCGTGGGCTGCCGTCTATGGGGTCTCACAGAGTCGGACACAACTGAAGCAACTTCGCAGCAGCAGCAGCTCCCTAGTTAACTCTTGGGCAATTCTCTGTGGGTTTATCACATCACGGGAGAATTCCCATCCTCGCTGTCTTTTCCATCGCATTTAATTCTCACAACTCTCTGTTCCCTTATAAGGGCTTGAAATATATCCACCAAGTTTCTAATGAAGATCCTGCTCTATCTGCATATGTATCAATTAACCAAACTCAATCTCAGGCGTCCTGGGGGTGAGATCAATTTTGTTCCAGATAGCTGTGCCAATTTCCACAGCTTCCAGTAGTATTTCAAACTCACCGAGAGCGCTTGGCAAGCCAAACATTTCCACACGGTTTACCCACATTAATTAATTTAGCCTCATGCTGCCATGGAGGGATAGGAGAGGGCAACTGGGTGCACAGGTGGAGTTTAAGGGAGGGTGATGGGGGAGGGTCCTTGTGAGCTGGGGGAGGCCTCCTCCCTGCAACGTCCCTTCCCTTCTACCCCACCCCGCACCTCCACCCATGATGATGTGCGGCTTTCTTTTTCTTGGACGTAATCTACATGGCTCAGCAGGAGGGCTTCCATGAAGCACGAGCAACGTGGGCCCCATGATCCCACTTCTGCACTGTCTTAAGGATTGTCAGGGTGTCAAAAATCTTCTTAATGCATCTGCTAGGGGCAGAGGGCTCAGTATGGTGCTGGCTCCCAAGGACTGAGTCAGGCAACTTGAAAAATGATGATGCCCGCAATGCCACCTGAGTGTGTGGGAGTGAGAGGGAAAGGCTCGGAGGGAGAGAAGAGGCTGGAGGCTGCCATTGAGTACTTAGGTCTATCCAGGAAACGCCTGAGAATCTTCTTGGTTCTCATCCTCATAGCAACCCTGCTGGGTACTTACTGCTATTTTCTTCTTGAAGAAGGGGAAACTGAGGCTTTGCTGTTAAAGTCTTTGCTGTTTTCTGTATCCATGATGTCTCTCACATGGAGGGGTGAATCCAATTGCAAAGCTTGAAAGAGCCTGTGAACTTGAAGGAAAGTACCTGGCTTCTGGCATCAACATATGACTTCAGGTAATCACTCAATGCGTGTGTCCCTCAGTTTAGTTACTGGTTAATGGAAAGATAGCGTAGAATGGAGGAAAAACTGTGGGGTGTGAAGTGAGCCTACTTTACATTCTAGGACCTTCTATGCCACAGCTTTTTAAAACTCTATAAAATGGGAATATAAATAACCTATCTTATAGGGTTCCTGATTAAATGACATATTGCATATAAAGTGCTTAGTGTAGGGTCAGCCACATTGTTAAATGCTAAATAAGTGAAGTATCACTAATTTTTCATGGGGACATTGTGGAGATCAGTTTTTAGCTCATTTTAAATTAGCTCTGCTTTTTGTATAACATATGTTTGGTACTTCCACAGATAATGCAAACACACTGAAAGGGTGTAAAGAATACTATTATTTTTGTAATGCAAGGAAATAGCTTAAAAAGGTGGTTGAGGAAGTAGGTAAAATTATGGAAGGGATGGTTGAATATATGAAGTGATCAGATTTTGGAGTGATTAATGCAGAAAAGTTTCATGGAAGAATAAATGTCTGGGCAAGTTCTGGAAAAAGGAAAGGGTTATGTGTGGAAGAAAGGAGCATTTGTTTCTGGAGGGGTTAAAGGCTGACAGAGATGGGAGGACACTGTGTGTGTGTGTGTGTGTGCATCTCTGTGCAGGTGTGTGTGTATGTGTGTGCATCTCTGTATAGAGTGTGTGTGTGTGTATGTGTGGATCTCTGTGTAGGGGTGTGTGTGTGTGTGTGTGTGTGCATCTCTGTGCAGGTGTGTGTGTATGTGTGTGCATCTCTGTATAGAGTGTGTGTGTGTGCATGTGTGGGTCTCTGTGTAGGGGTGTGTGTGTGTGTGTGTGTGCATCTCTGTGCAGGTGTGTGTGTATGTGTGTGCATCTCTGTATAGAGTGTGTGTGTGTGTATGTGTGGATCTCTGTGTGGGGGTGTGTGTGTGTGTGTGTGTGTGCATCTCTGTGCAGGTGTGTGTGTATGTGTGTGCATCTCTGTATAGAGTGTGTGTGTGTGCATGTGTGGGTCTCTGTGTAGGGGTGTGTGTGTGTGTGTGTGGCATGGGGAAGGATGACAGGTGAACACCTGGAAGGAACCTGTTCTGACAGGTGTGACCGCTGCCAAGGGCAGTGGAGTCAGGGCGGTGGTGAGCCATGAAATCCATGTGCAGGAGTCTCACTTTGGTAGCAAGACTTGGGCTGTAGAATTCTTGGCCTGTTTCCTGGAGTTCCAGAATTTAGAACTAGAAGACATCTGGTTCAGCCTCCAGCCTATCAGGCTGGTAAATATTAACTCACATTTTTACAAGGAAGAGACTCATAAGGTGCCAAGAGTTATGAGGGGCCTGGTATCACAGACCCCACTCTCCCCGGTTCACCCATCTGTCCTGACTTCTTCTCTTGGCAGAAGTAATAACCCATCCAGGAGAGAGAAGAGAGGAGGAGGGGGGGAATGGTGTGACAAGCAGGACCTTGCAATCCTCGCGATAAAATGAGGACTGAAGAAAGCTAGGCAGGCCCGCCGGGAAGCTGGTGCGGGAGACCTAAAGTGCTGCTCTCTGACTGGAGGAGGGTGTGGTCTGTTTAAACTCTGCTTTCCCTTCACCCCAGGATCCCCTGAGTCTCATAGCGAATGCCCAATATTCTGTGATATACCTTATATTTCAATCCTTCATTGCTATAGCAAGACCCCTAACGCTCTGCCTCGTTGAGTCCTCTAGCCCAGTGCCCTGCACTCGAGTCTGTACCATGGTGCTTCTCAAATCTCTGCTTACTCTGGTAGCAAATAATCTCTGCCATCCCTCTGGCCCCACTGCCCTGACTGTGCGAAACCCTGTAGCCAGGCAGTGTATCCTACCAGCTCCCTCTGCTCTGGTATTCAAGGTCCTTCTTTAAATCACATTTTTAAAAAGTAGACAACACTGAACATTCATCAGTTGAGGAGCTCCTGCAGGGTGTTTTTTTTTTTTTTTTTGTCTTCTCCATTGGTCAGTCACAGTTCCAAACATTTCTTATTGAAGGAGCTTAGGGGCAACAGTCTGGCTGGGAAGGAGCAGTGTTAAAATCTTCAAGTAGCATGTGCAGAATAAGCCCAGCATTCCTCTTTAGCTGGAATACTAGAGAGCAATAAAAATAGCAAACTTTTCTAAAAATCCTTTTGCCTAAGATTGAAGAAATGTCTGTGTGCTAAGTTGCTTCAGTCGTGTCCAACTCTTTGCTACCCTACCAGGCTCCTCTGTCCGTAGGATTCTCCAGGCAACAATACTGGAGTGGGGATCTTCCTGATCCAGGGATCGAACCCACACCCCTTATGTCTCCTGCATTGCCAGGCAGATTCTTTACCACCAGGGCCACCTGGGAAGCCCTGAGGAAATGCCTAGTCACTGTGTTTAAGAACATTATTCTTAGGGCTTTATTGTTAGTAATAGGATTATTATTTGGACTGGCTGAGGGGGTGGTGTAGGAGATGATGGAGAAGCTAAATGCTACCCACAGCCACCACACTGGCAAGGTGCCAACCAGTTCTTCCGTATCCACACTGTTTGGTAAGTCATCACTGCCCACACATGCCTATTGAGCACTTGAAATATGGCTAGTCCAAATTGAGATATGTTGTAAGTGTAAAATGCACACTGAATCTCAAAGACTTTGTACATAAGAATGTGATATTTTTCATTAATAATTTTTAATGTTGATTACATGTTGAAATGATACTACTTTAGATATACTAGGCTAAATTAAAAATATGTTATTAAAATTAGTCAGAACTATTACTTTAAAAGATGTAATACACTAAAATTTTTAAAACTTTAAAAATGATGTATGTGACACACTCATTGGAAGGCTGATGCTGAAGCTGAAACTCCAATAGTCTGGTTACCTGATGCAAAGAACTAAAATTGGAAAAGACCCTGATGCTGGGGAGGATTGAAGGCAGGAGGCGAAACAGACAACAGAGGATGAGATGGTTGGATGGCGTCACTGACGCAAGGGACACGAGTTTGAGCAAGCTCTGGGAGTTGGTGATGGACAGGGAAGCTTGGCATGCTGCAGTCCACGGGATCGCAAAGAGTCGGACACGACTGAGCGACTCAGCTGACAGAATGTGACACATCAGTGGCTCATGATTTGCTTCTATAGAACAGTGCTGGTTTAGAACCCCCGATCTTTTGTCGTTTGATGATGCTGGTTCCAGAGGTACCCTTGACTCTATCAGTTTGAAGCACAGATCTGGGAAGTATCTGATTTATTACCAACAGTCACTTGAAGGAAGGAATAGCTTCACCTTATCGCCTCCCTTCTTTGTGTCTGTGTGTTGTCCCCAGGAATGACACTCACAGTGATGCTGACGATCACAGAGATTGAGATCTGGGGGCGCAAGGATCCAAGCCCAGCTCTGCTGGACCAGCCATCCACTGGGCCCCCTGCCCCTTACCAGGCCACGATGCTGTGTCTCCCTTTGTCAGACAGAGCTGGATGGAGGAGGCCAGGGGTCAAGTGCTGCCCCTTTCTGCTCTAAAATGCCTGTTTCTCTTGGCTGAGGGAGGCCTTCAGAGCTTACAGGCACAATACTGCATGTTTGGGCTGTAAAGCAGAGCCATGGGGACTAGGCTCCACCTTCCAGTCTCTGGCCCAGGCTTGGTGGCTGCGGGAATCAACCTCCTGCATCTGTTTCTCAAAATGTGGAGGGGGATGGGGTGCCCAGGTTCACAGGGGAGCTGCGTTTATGGCGTTCCGCCTCCAGATGGAAAGGAAACTGGTTCCATTTGATATCTTGATATGTGGCATTGGCGACAGGACATCAGGATATTTAGACATGCAGACAATTGGCTGAATTTTTATTTACTGTACAGGCATTTAGAGACTCATAGATTGGGATGGGAAGGAGAGGAAAGATTGAAAGAGTATCTGGTGTGATCCTCTCATTTTACATGTCAAATAAATGGAAGCAGAAATGCTAAAGGTCTGTCCAACCTCGCCAGCAAGAAGGTGGAAACTGCCACGCTGGGCCAGCGTCCCTTGGCCAGCAGCTTCCTTTCAAGAGGTGGGAGAGGCATTGGTGCTGACCGTTCCTGACCCCGGTGATTCCACATACTCATCACCGCCCCTGCTGGGGATGTAGAGACTCTGGGATCTGTCCCTGCAGTTCCCTGGCTGTTGCCAGCTGCTGCAAAGATTTCAGTCAGAGGCTTCTCATGGCCCCAAAGAGTCTGCACCTTCCCCAGGTGTCCCAGGGCCTGAGACTGGAAGCTTGGGAATCTGTTGGCTCTCCTGAGAGGCGGCAGAAGGGCTAGTCTGGGTCACAGCTATGAAGTCAGTGACATGGCTTTGGCCCTCCCAGCTGCCTCCCGCGCGCGTGCCTTTGGGGGATGTCTCCATTGGTGGAGGGAAACAGTCAGGTGAGTAGCCTGCAGCCTTACTGCTAAGTGCCTCCACGGCCCAGCAGCAGCCCCCGTGAGCCTGTTAGAACTGTGGACCCCCAGCTCCTCCACAAACATGCTGAAGAACCTGCATTTCAGCAAGACTGCTAGGGAATCTGCATGCTCAGTCCAGTTTGTGAAGCCCTGGCTTAGAATATTAGTGACTTAATTCATTGCCGCACTCAGAGGTACTTACATAACAAAAGGGTAAGGTGAGAGTGAAGTGTTTGTTTCAAAAAGTACACCTCCATCGGTAGGTGAGAAGGGGGAAAGTCAAGGCCTTAGTGTCCTTCATTGGTAATTAGGTCTGTGTTTTCGTATGGGGAAAGTAGGGTGGGGTGGGGTGGGGAGGGTAGTGGGTCATTTAAGAGCTTAGGTTCTGGAGCCTGATTCAGTTCAGTTCAGTTCAGTCGCTCAGTCGTGTCCGACTCTTTGCGACCCCATGAATCGCAGCACGCCAGGCCTCCCTGTTCATTACCAACTCCCGGAGTTCACTCAGACTCATGTCCATTGAGTCGGTGATGCCATCCAGCCATCTCATCCTCGGTCGTCCCCTTCTCCTCCTGCCCCCAATCCCTCCCAGCATCAGAGTCTTTTCCAATGAGTCAACTCTTCACATGAGGTGGCCAAAGTACTGGAGTTTCAGCTTTAGCATCATTCCTTCCAAAGAAATCTCAGGGTTGATCTTGCTGAGGTTCAAATACTGACTTAGTGACTATGTCAGCTAAGTGATCTTAGTCCCTAGTGAGACCTTGGGCAATTTGCCCCAGTTTTCTCATCTGCAAAATGGGGATAATGGTATTACTATATTATCTATACATCAGGAGGAAATGATTTAGCTCTTGCAAGCCCTTATAACAGTACTTTAGCACACTGTACACGCTTGCTGTGCTGTGCTTGGTTGCTTCAGTTGTATCCGACTCTGCAACTCCATGGACTACAGCCCACCAGGCTCCTCTGTCCATGGAATTTTCCAGGCAAGAATACTAGAGTGGGTTGCCACCTCCTACTCCAGGGGATCTTCCCAACCCAGGGATCGAACCTGTGTCTCCTGCATTGGCAGGATTCTTACCAGTGAGCCACCTAGGAAGCCACTGTACATGCTTAATTAAAGTCAGTTTTTATTCTGATCATTTCCATGCATGAAGCCAACCCTGACAGCTGGGTCAGAGATGTTCTGCCTGCAGAGTATGACATTCCTATTTAGGGACAACCACTTGGATGACAAGTGAGTCATGATGTTCTGTGGACCCTTCCATTCTGGAGGTCTGGACTTTGGGTCCCTGGGGTGCCAAGGCCTGGGGAAGAAGGGCCCCACTTGGCTTTCTGCAAGGCAAACTACACACACACACACACACACACACACACGTGTGAACTGCCATTGCCATGTCCTGGGGCAGTTTCCAGAAAACAAAACCAAGTCACCTCCAGGGAGTCCTCACCCTGTTTTGTTTGAAAATAAACATGTAATAGTTTATGATGTGAATTATAGTTCAATAGGAAATGAACTAAGAGTGTCCAATTCCTTTAGGATGGGTCATTTCATAGCTGAGGGGAGTCTGGGCCTGTGAAAAACCCATGTCAGCAGCTCTGGTCAGAGGCAGAGAGAGCTGGTGCTCAAGGCGAACTTCTCTGCCTAGTCTGCGCTGGAAGGTGGAGAGAACTCAGGAGCCCTGGGGTTTTAATTTGCCAAACCTCAGGCAAATCCTTCTCTCTCTCTCTATCGTGGGCCCTTCAGCTATAAAACAAGCGAATGGAACCTAACGGTATCCCCTGGTTTAGCTGGAGTTTCCCGTGCTCTAAAAAAAGCCATCTTGACAGCTCACTGGTGACAGTGGGGTGGTCAGCAACTTGACAGGGAGGGGAGTCAGGGTGATGCCCCTCTCAGAGGAGTCAAGCCTTTCCAAAGTTGGGTGCTGCTGGGGTCTAGAGGAGCTCCCACGCCCCCCACACCCGCCCAGTGTGCAGCCTCTTTAGAATTCCCAGCACCGCTGCGCTTTCCTCAACAGCGCCTCTGGGCCCCCACCCTGCCCCAGGCTTGCCACTTCCCCCTTCTTCAGCAAGTTAACCAAATTCTCTCTTCATGGACAGTTCAATGGAAAGTTAGTCTGAAACGACAGTATATCATATTTCATGAATTTAATAGGGTTTTCATGATTTTACAAAGTGCCTCCACCAGACACTCGCAGCTGGAGGCGGCTCAGCGGGAGGCTGAAGCCCTGCATCTGGGTTTTTCAACTCTTGCCAAAATCCATTGAATTTGATCCGGAATGACTATGAATCTTTGGAATGTACAGTCCTTTTTCTCTTGCCTTATCCAAATAAAAAGGGGGAGGGGGAGGGTGGTGCAGAGAAATATCCTAAGAGAATTCCATATGGAAACACTAAACGTGCATTATAAAGGATTTCCTATAAACAAAATCACGGTCAAAGATGTTGAACCCTCCCCATGTTTAAAACAAAGGGCTCTTGTGTGTGTGTTTGTGTTCACTTTCTAACATACACACGTATTCATGGGGTACCCTGGCTGTCCCCCTTTTTCCCTAGCTAACTCTCTTCTTTTCCATCTCCCCTGCCCCCAGACTAGCCCCAAACTCCTAACAAGAACAAACTTTAATCGTTCTGTGCAGTAAATCCCCTACAAATAAATATCCAGGGCAACTTCAAACACGCTTAATTGGAAGCACATGGGAAGAACTCCTCAGTCCTGGCCAAGGCTGCAGGGCTGTAATTTAATGTTATGATCTGCCAGAAATATGCGCCATAATGAGCAGAGTTTGGGTTTCCTTTCTGTGTATCAGAAAACTGCAGGTTTGAGTTTTTTCACATTCTTTTTTTCTCATTTGCCCTGCTTTTGTTCAGTCATCAAACTTCACATTTAACATCCCCCCATCAACCCCAAACGAAAAAAGACAACCGCAATCTAAACAAGCCTTCCTCTCCCTTTAACCTCTCCCCGCAACTCCCTTGCTTCAAACTGTGCATGACTGTTCTGTCTTTCCCTCTGCTGTAAAAGAATTATGGCTTAGGGTTTATGGGATTTAAAAAAAAATGTGTTCAATCACCAGGATGGGAGAAATGAGGCTAAACCACCTCTGGACCCTCTAATGGTTTTATCATAGAATTATAGCGGGAATGGGCTGGCGGGAACTTTGAGAGGTCGTGCAGTCCATCCCTCGGACTCCACACTGCTTTATCTCCAGCACTGAGGTCCGTGGGTAGCTGCCTCTCCTCAGGGATCACCCAGAGAGGAGTCTGTGTAACACTCCCCGGAAACTGAACCACATCCCCAAGCTTACAGTATAGGAAGTGTTTCACAGGTCCTATGAAAGTCACATGACCTAAAGGCCATTTCTCTTCATTGCATCCTTAGGAAGTGGAAGACTTTTCAATGTCATTTTTGGGAAGACTTCATTGGGAAGAGACTTCCCCCGTGGCTCAGACGGTAAAGCGTCTGTCTACAATGCGGGAGACCTGGGTTCGATCCCTGGGTCGGGAAGATCTGCTGGAGAAGGAAATGGCAATCCACTCTAGTACTATTGCCTGGAAAATCCCATGGACAGATGAGCCTAATAACTTACAGTCCATGGGGCCGCAAAGAGTGGACACGACTGAGCAACTTCACTTTCACTTTCACTTTCATTGGGAAGAATGCCTCCAGCCAAGAGGGTAGGAGCAACTGCTTCTGGTTTCAAAGAGAGGAAACCCAATGCCAAGTTCCCTTTGCATAGAACTGCTGAATATCAGGCTTCAAAGGAAACTCAGGGGCCATCCAGTCCAACTGTGCCTGAAGATCTGGGGTCTTCTTAGTGGTGCCCAGGCCCTTCTAGCAACTGGAAGCCCACTGTCCCCTCAGCCAGTTTCTTGAACTTTGTGAGGGTTCTCATGACCAGATAGCTGTCTCTCCTATTGAGCCCCGATTCATATTTTCATCCTTTGCTTTTGCTGGGCTTCATTCTGTTCTCTGAAGCTACATGGAAGAATTCAAATTCCTCTGAATGACAGTCATATTCCTATCATATCATTAGCATATTCATATCATGTCATTATCATATTCATATTACATTATTATCATATTTACATCATGACATATTCATCCCAACTTTTCCCTTTCCAAAAACTAAGAAAGGACCAACTCAGCTTTTTCAGTTACTCTGCCCCGTCTCCCACCTCCCCAGTTCAATATATAGTCTATACCACTCAGCAGAATCTTGGTCTTTGTTTATGCTACCTACAAAATTGGAGTAATTCTGTCATTTGTTCCTACTGCCTAGGATGGCTGTGAGGATTGTCTTGAGATGGCATATTGTTTCTGTTGCCTTTGTCTTCAGCGCTAACACAGTTGGCTGGTGAGAGTGAGCCCTCTATCCTCACCATTTTCAGTTGTCTTTCCTAGCTGTGTGGCTCTGGGCCAGCCACTCTACTTCTCTGGGGGTTAGTTTCTTCCTCTGGAAAATCAGAGAGCTGGATTAAATGACTTCCAAGATTCCTTCTAGTTCAACAGGCTCACAAGGGCAGATGTGGACACCAACTGGGGCCAACACCCTAGAAGCTTTTGTATCTTTGATCCTACTGCCTTCTGCTCATCTATCAACTGGTGAATGAATGAAGAGTACTAAACCAAGTTAAAGAAGATGTGGCTCTTGTCTGCTGGGAACCTACCTTCTGGTTCATGAGACAAGAGATACACAGAGGATAGAACCAGAGGGCAGGGCAAGACATCTTATATCCAGGTGGGTGCCAGAAAGAGTATCCTGAAAGGGGCTTCTCATTCCCAGTGTTGACACACTGGTAAAAGCAACTGGTTGTCTGGTATGCTGCAGGCCAAGTGTTTTCAGTAACAGTTAAGGGACTGTGTTTGTGAGTGTATAATTAAAAATAAAGCAGAATAAGAATGTTTTTCTATACCATTATTCTCAGTCATGCACAATCTATGACAGCCTCTTAAAGCAGTAGATAAAGGGGCACAATTATAGCTAGCATTTAATCTCTACTGCTTTCCACCTGAACCCTGCCCCACCAATCCCTGCCTGGGGCCCCCACCCCTTACCTGGGAATCTGTGGTCTGTGGGAGCCCCATTTATTTTACAGGGCATGGTAGCCAATGCTTGCTAACCACTGACACATGATTGAAGGACAGAGGGAAGAGACCTGTGGGTCTGAAGAAAGAGCAAATCCTCAAAGGATGTACTCAAAGCTTGCACCAGGCTGGGGAAGGGGTGGGGAGTGCAGCCAGCCAGGGCCTGGTCCAAGCCCCCATCGTGCCTTTGGACTATTGCTGTTTTGCTTCCACTCTTGTTCCCTTACAGAATATGCTCCATGCGGCAGCCAGAAGAAACATTTGAAAACAAATTAGATAATGCTGCTTCTCTGCCCTGAATCTTTCAATCACTTTCCAAAGTACTGGGAACGATCTCCTAACCCAAGTTGAGGCCTCTCAGGTTTATGAGAATCAGCTTCCTACTATCCTTCCTGACTAACTTCCCGCCTCCTCTCCTTTTGTGCTCCACTCCTTAACCACATAGCATTCTTGATCCTGCCTACACCGGCCAGGCACACTCCTGCCTCAGGGCCTTTGCATAGGCTGTCCCCAGATAAGTGACTCACTCCCTTGTTTTCTCAAGGTCTTTACAAGGGAGGCTTCCCTGATCACTGCGTCTAGGGCAGCATTCCCTGCCATTCTCTCCCTAACTCACACCACTTTTCCCCATAGTATTATTACCACCTAATATTGTACTATCATCATATCTGTCTATTGTCTCTCTCTGTCACAAGAGGGAAGGGAACTTTGCTCGTGTCACTGGTCACCCAGATGGGCCCTTTCATTCTAGTGCGGAGGGAAAGGTCCAGAGAGGTAAAAGGAATAGCCCACAGCGTGTTTCTGAGGGACCCAAGAGAAGAGCTCAAGCCATCCAGTCTCCAGCCTGTGCATCTCTTATTAAGGCCTGCTGATTTTGATCTGAATATTTCAGCATTTAACGTTTTCCGGAGCATTTCCCACAAACATCATTTTGTCCTATATGCAGAAACCTGCTGTCAGATTCTCAGTGTCAGCTTACAGAAGCATAAAGCAAACTTCAGAGATGAAGGGATTTTCTGAAAGTCACAGGGAGCTGGGGCTGGAACCCAGGGCCCACAGCGTCTGCCGGCCAGGGCTTCAGAGCTGCAGAACTTGCCTTTCAAAGGAGGCCTGGCATAGTCGTTGTCCCCGCGTCCCCCCACCCCGCACCGCCGCCCCCTTGCTAATCGACAGGTGCGTTTCTGAGCACTTCCATTCACATCTGGTTTCTGAGAAATCCAGCCCCCTCCCCCAGGATCTGGGGAGAAGAGGGTGGAGGGGTGGCGGGGAGAGGAGGTGGAGGGGTTGGGGGGGAGGGCCATTTCTGATGCTAAATTGGCCCGCGCGCAGCGGAGGAGGGTGCAGCTGGGTTCATTAGCCGCCTTCAGTCTCGCGCATTGAAAGCTGGAAGAAATGCGTGGCAATTAATAAGCACTCGGGCTCCCAAGGGAGCAGTCCTGTGGTGAGAGGAGGCAGTGAGGTCCTGTTAAGGTGCAACAGATCTGGCCCCCTCTGAAAGTAATCCAGCCCGCGGGACAAGCACCGTTTCTGCCCGAGTTGTAAAAAGACAACGCCATTTTAAAAATCATCCCCATCGACAAAATCCTAAAATGGCAGGATGTCCCCGTCACCCTGTCTCTGTGTCGCTTTGACTCCGATTTGAGACGGGCGCTGTCAGCACCGGTGGTGGCCGGTCACGTGCAAGGTCCGAGGGGAGGTGTCCTGCAGTATAAAATACACCCTGGCATTCTGCAGACTCTGTGTGAAACCCAGAAGGTAAAATATCTTAGTAATAATCTTTTATAAGGATTGGATGTTGAAGTAATATTTTGGATATATTGAGTTAAAAATATTAAGGTTAATTTTGGCTGTTTCTTTTTAACAATTTTAATGGGACTACTAGAAAATTTAAAATGACATATGTGGCTTGCATTCAGCAGTCCCTGGAACTGGCTCATGCCAGCTCCGGAGAATCAACAGTGTGCCTTTCCTCCCAACTCTGTGTTTAGTGAGGTCAGGTTAGCGTCTTGAAATTAGTATTGGTGGGATTTTTAACAGTAAAATTGGCAAGTGCTAGAAATCAGGATTTTTTTTTTTTTAAGAGCTGGTTTATCAACACACTACTCCTTACATTATATTTCCCTGTTAGTTCTATTCGAGGTGTTTTGTTTCTTAAGATTTCCTTTCTGGGTATGCAGGTTGCCTGTGGGAGTTTTGTGTGCTTTCCTCTGTCTCTTTTCCCTGGTGCTTATATTCTTGTTTTTATTTATTCATTCATTCATCCACGATCATTGAATAAGCGCTGTGCCTAAGGTACTGTTTTAGACCATAGAGATTTATGATGAATAAGCCACAGTCCTGCTCCGGGAGCACTCAGGATCTAGTGGGATGAGAACAGAAATTGGGGCAAGCTGCTGTGGCAGTGGTGCTGCTGTTTAGTTGCTAAGTCCTGTCTGACTCTTTTCTGACCTCATGGACCGCAGCCCATCAGGCTCCTCTGTCCATAGGATTTCAGCAGTGGTGAAGATGAGATCAAATGAACAGGACAACCGGCAGAGCATGGACAAGGGTGAGACACAGGGGCAGGAAAGGCTTCAGAGAGGAAGGGTTACTTGAGCAGGGTCTTCAAGGATGAATAGGAGTTTGTCAGGAGAGACTCTGGGAAAGATCATTCCAGCTTGGGATCATGACAGGATTGGAGACAGAACAGAGGAGTGATGTTAGATAAGACTGGAAGAGAATTTTGGAACACAAAGAAGAAGCTTTTGTGAAACATGCAAAACCACCTCAGACAGATTTTCTCTTTTCCTTCCTTCTCCCCTTCCCCAATGTCTCTTTCTAATAATGGAAAATTGGAATGTAGAGCATTTATCCTTTCAAGCCCCTTCTCCCAGGGGTCAGGGATTACATGAAGGAGATAAGGCTTTTCATGCCAAACCCTGGGCGGAGAGATGAGGAGATCAAACTGGACTCCTCGTAGGGCAGTGGACTCAGAGACTCTGTGTGCGGAGTTAGGGGTGCTCCATTTCATTATTTGGAGTGTTCCTAAGGAGGTGGATGTCTTTGGAATCAAAGGGTGTGTCACTGAGATGAAGAGTGAACATGAAATAAGGTCGCTGCCCATTGGTGCCAGTGGCAGAGTGATGTTACAGCAAAGGGTGCCGAAAAGAGTGTGGCCAGAGGCTTGATGTTTGTAGTAGGAAAATTATCCCCTCATTTTGACTTCAATTTTCTCATCTCTAAAGTGTTTAAGTCATATTCGATTCTGTGTTTCAACATTTATCATAGTTGTTGATTATTTTATGTTTCTTCTTCATGAGTTTTAAGAATATTTTCTATTTCCCATAAGTAAACCCTAATTTATTTTTTATTTATGTGGTTTTGGTCGGTAGTGCACAAGGAAAGAAAAGCTTTCTCATCTCTAGTCCAGCATCGTTTCCTTCCTCGCTTGTCAGGGGTTGTTTCAGTCTATTCTTAGATCAGGGAATATTTAGATGCTAGAGGCAGAGATCCGGCTACCTAGACCAGGTGCCCAGTGTGAGCCCTTCTTTTCATCATCTCTCCGTAACTGAGGGTTCATGAAACTTTAGAAACCAGTGGGCCCAGAGCAAAGGTTTTCTGAACTGGACGGGGTGATGCATTTTCTGTCTGACCATTTCTTTTTTACATCTGTAGCTCACTCATCATCACTCTGCTCACTTCTGTCAGAAGGTGCCCCTTCATGATGGATTTGTCTCGCTTTTTTCCTCTCTGTTCTAGAGCTATCAGTGGATCCTTGGGGAGTCGGAGGACAGAGCTCCACTGGATGAGGGAGACTCTGTTCTTCCCTCATGGCTCTCCTCTAGCCATCTGTTAGATGGCTCCCAAGAGCCTTCCTTCTCCTCATCCTGATGGCATGATCACTTGCCCCAACCCCCAGCTCCAGAGACACCTCCTGTTTCCTCTCTGACTCAATTCCTTCAAGTTCTCTTTGTGAAATCTCCCTAGTCTTGAGCCTGTATCCGCCCCTCCCCACCCCCCTGCCCTGCTAATCACCTATAGACATTTGCTGTGGGTCCTCGCCTGCTCCTTCAGGTCTGCATCTTGTCCTCCAAAGCACACAGTAGGTCTGGGAGTATGTGGACCCTGTGGAGAGAGGGGGCAGGAGGAGATGCCTGCCGGCTGGCAAATAAACACCAGGACAAGTTTCCAGCTCGTTGGCACCTTACCTGCTTTGTCTGTAAGATGGGAATAATATTCACTGTCCTCCTTCACAGAGACTTCTTTGGAGGATCAAAATGGACAATAGAAAACAGGATTTGAAGGGCTTAATAAGTGACCAGGAAGTAGGTGGAACTGAGGTGCCCCTCCCAGGCCTTGATCTCTGAACCCTCAGTGATGGATCGATTAAGTGTCATGACAATAGGTCCAGTGATGTTTCCCTAAAGCTATTTCTCTGATAAACATACAAACCGGAAAACTTGGACATCAGTCTGTCTGGAACCGAGCATGGTTAGTTAAAAAAGAAGGGAAGACTCAGGGTGGTGGCGGTCACAGAAGCTGTTTTCAAACATGTCAGGGGCTGTCTGGTGGTAGGTGCTGGCTTAATGGAGCTGGAAGGTGGGAGGAGTCTGTAGACACGCAGAAGCGGGCAGAGATCTCAGGGAGGAAGCAAGTTTCTAAGTAGAGCTGTCCCATGGGTCCTGGGCTGTGGGCGCCAGAGGACCCCTCAGAGGTGCTTGCGAAAGGGTTGCTTATTCCCCAGACAGATGTGAAGATGAGGGCAGCTTCTCCGGAGGACAGGAGCAGCTCAGACCGTGGTTCCCTTGGTGCTACTCGGACCTTAGACTGGATAACTGTCCCGGAGGCTAGGGCAGGGTGCAGAGGCCCACTCTGACTGCTTTGGTGCCGAGCCCTTCTCCACCACTCTGTTAGCGGAACTGAGCCTAAGAGAAGATGTACCACTTGCCCCAGGTGTACAGCAGAGCCAGAGTCCAAACTTGGTCTCTCTGACTCAGAGCAGGTGCTGGTGTGGCTTCTGGCCACCACCAGGAAAGTGAATGTGAAAGTCGCTCCGACGTATCCGATTCTTTGTGACCCCATAGCCTATTCAGTCCATGGAATTCTCTAGGCCAGATTACTGGAGTGGGTAACCTTTCCCTTCTCCTGGGGATCTTCCCAACCCAGGTCTCCCGCATTGCAGGCGGATTCTTTCCCAGCTGAGCCATGAGTGGCGTGTTAATTCTCTCTTCTTTAGTCCCTTGCTTTCCTTCCTCTTGTGAAGCCTGCCCCTTACAAGTGCTGCTTCTCAGCCCCCTCTCTCAGCCCCCTGCTGCCCGGGGCTCTGCGCTATGGCCTCTGCCTAGCTTGGATCCTAAGCTGGCTCACCCCAGGGTGTCTCCCCTGAGGACCCTGGACCCCTTGCTCCCCTGTCAGCCCATTCCTGTCCTTCAGCCCTGCAACCCTGTCTTGTGGTACAGGGCTCTTCGGGGATGTTGGCACACTCGTGGCCCATGCCTATCAGGTGGCTGATCCTTTGGGCCCCTAGCCCTCCTGCCCTCTCTTCTCAGCTCCCTTCCTTATTCCCAAAGTGCCCATTCAAACAGTCGCTGTTCTTTTCATCCCCCCCCCCCGCCCCACACACCCAGCTCTACCCTCCCTGCCCAGGGCAGAAGGATGACCCTTCATGAACACTTTATCCCCTCCTGGCTCCTCTGTGACTCTGGCTCATGTCGTCTGGTTTCCTACATGACCAAACGCCTCCCCGTTGCCAGCAGACGTCTTCCAGCTCTGATCTCATGGCTCTGCCTAAAGATTGAGGTATTGTGACCTCTTCATACTCCACCACAATCTATTCCCCAGCATCAGTATCCCAACATGCTGTCTTACACATCACACACTCTGGTTTCGGGACACACCTCAGGGCTCTGCAACCTTGCCATCCCTTTTCATGGCTCCATACTTCTGTACATGCTCCTTCCTCCATCAGCCCTCCACATGGTCCACATGGTCTCTCTGGCATCCAGTTTCCTTTCACTACAAAGATTTTACTGATTCCCCCCAAGCAAAATTAGTTGCTCCTTTTTATATTTCCTACAAGCTTCAGTTTATACCTCCGGTACTTTGCACTGTGTTTCCCCCACTAATCCATAAGCACCTTGAGGGCAGGGCTGGGTCTTATTTGTCCCTGTAGCTCTAGTGCCTGTGGCAGGCCTGGTGCAGAGTTGGTGCCTGGCCCATGCCTAGTAAATGAATGGGTAAGTCCCTTGCTTCCATGCTGCCGACGTGGAAGCGGAAGGCATGGCAATGACATATACTGAGCAACAGCAAACCTACAACCATGAAAGCTGGTTTTCCCTCTTTCTTTTTGAAGGAGACATAATTTTAAAACATTTGAAAATAACCATAATTTAGAAAACCATTTATGGAGGGGGAAGTAATTTCCCTACTGTGTAAACATCCTTGTCAATGTGAACACCTGAATGTGTCTTAGATCATCACTACCATGCCAACCCATTGGTAAGATAAAGGAAACTCCCATGAATATGTTTATTCCTTGCATAAAGTTGTATATTTTTTTCAAAGACCTCCTTATGTGCGATCTCACTTGATCTTCATAACCTCCATGAGGTTGATTGCAAAAATGGCTCTAATTTTCCATCTCTCTCTGGACATACGCCCTCTACAAAGAGTCTTTGCAGCTCTTCCTACGGTGGCAGACTCCACTTCCTTATCCCTGGGATCTGTGTTGGCCTCGTGACTTGCTTTGGCCAGTAGGACTTTTGGAAGTGACATCATGCTAAATGTGAGTTTAGGCCACCAAATGCCTTGCAGCTTCTTCTTGCTCTGTTGGACTCCTGTGACTATCATGGGATAAGTGAAGGCTGGTCTTCTAGAGATTAAGAGGTCGCATGAAGCAGAACTGAGCCAGCGATTCATCCTAGTGAAGACCTCTGCCACATGAAAAAGCCCACCAAAGCCAACTCTCCACATGCTAGCAGATCCATGAGCAGGGCCATCCTAGACCCAAGGCAATCTTCAGTTTGTAAGCTAAACTGTTTTTTTATGCCTGTAAGTTTGGGGTAGTTTATTATGTAGCACTAGCTAACTGATAACACTCCGTGTGAGAGAAGTAGGACAGGAATGGCAGTTATAGGTGGGGAGGCTTGATGATCCAAAACTCCAGTTCCTAATTCAGTGCTGTTTCCACAATGGTTTTCAATAATTGGTTGATCACAGAGTCCTTCCTTCAAGTAAAGTTGTATGGAGTCCCAATATGGAAAACTAGTCAATAGAACACTCTTTCTATTGAAGCTGGTCCAGGGCCCTAAATTTACTGTTTATTTACATTATGGTCCAGTGTAATATATATAAGATACTTAGACTTGACTTTGAGACAGTTGGTGGCATTCAGGGCAAGCAGAATATTTGGTTTATGGCTGGCAATAACCTCAATTTAGTGGGAGAAAAACAGATCAAACCTGAAATGATGATGAACAGTATTAAAATAGTGGCATGCACATGTTGAGCTTTGTGATAGACGTTCTGGATCCTCAGAGTACAGTAGCTATGGTAGTGGTTGACTGAGGGTATTCAGAAAAGGGGTCATGGAAAAGGTGGATTGAAAAGCAGGATAAGATGTTAATGAGTGAAGGAGAGAAAGAGCCTTTTTAGGGAGGAAAGTCATATAGCTCCAGGGAGGGAAGGAGCATTATTTTTTGTGGGACAGGTCAGGAGGTTTGGTTTACAGGGTTAAAGGGGCTGCTGGATGGGTTAAAGGGGCTGCCTTGGAAGGGAGTGAGTTAACCATGGCAGTGGGACAGTGTCAGAGAAGTCCTTTAAGACCCATGTCTTCCATGAACCCTTCAAAGACTAGTTTATCTTATATCTGAACTTCATGTCCTGCAATAAGTGTTTCATGACTTTTCTTCTGCTCTCAAGTGCATGTTCCTGAAGGGCAGAGCTGGCTTCCTCTTTTCTTGATGTCATCCTTACGGTTGACTACTACTGGGAGAATTGATGCTTGTACACTGAGCACCTGATGAACTTCACGGTGTCAGGTTCCTATAACTCACAGCACTGGGATCACAGTTCCTCTCCTGGACTCCTGCTTAAGGAAGTCCTGAAGATTATTCTAATCACAACAGTCGGCCTAGCTCTGTGGTTGGGGAAATGTGATGCTAACAGAGAGGGAAAATTGGATTTCATAACTTTTAAGTCTCTGACTTCTGGATTGTATGGAATGGGGAAAAGGGCCTATTAATGCTATGGAGACTATTATGGGAAATATGCTAGTTTTAAACATGTTCACCAGTTCTTTGGCAATCCTTCCATCAAAAGGTAGCTCTTGTTTGCAAATATTTTCTTCCAGTCTGTAGGTTGTCTTTTTGCTTTATTTATGGTTTCCTTTGCTATGCAGAAGCCTTTAAGTTTGATTAAGTCTCATTTGTTTATTTTTGCTTTTATCCTATTGCCTTGGGAAACTGACCTAAGAAAACATTGGTATGATTTATGTCAGAGGATGTCTTGCCAACGTTCTCTTCTAGGAATTTTATGGTGTCATGCCTTACATCTAAGTCTTTGGCCATTAAGCATTATTTACAATAGCCAAGACGTGGAAGCAACCTAAATGTCCACTAAGAGATGGGCGGGTAAGGGAGACATAGTAAGGCAATGGCAACCCACTCCAGTGTTCTTGCCTGGAGAATCCCAGGGACGGGGGAGCCTGGTGGGCTGCCGTCTACGGGGTCGCACAGAGTCGGACACGACTGAAGTGACTTAGCAGCAGCAGCAGTATATGTAAATGTGCATATGCATATATGTGTGTGTGTGTATACATACACACATACATGTACCATGTCTATACATATACGAATATTACTCAGCCATAGAAAGGAATGAATAAGGCCATTTGCAGCAACATGAATGAGACCAGAGAATATTATACAAAGTGAAAAAAGTAAAAAAGAGAAAGACGAATACAATATAATACCATTCATATGTGGAATCTAAACTGTAATACAGATGAACTTATTCATGAAACAGGAACAGACTCACAGAAATAAAGAACAGACTTGTGGTTGGCAAGGGGAGGGGAGGTGAGGAGGGCTGGATTGGGAGTGTGAGATTAGCAGAGGCAAACCATTATACATAGAGTGAACAAACAAGGTCCTACTGTATAGCACAGGGAACTGTATTCAATAGCCTGTAATACACCATAGTGGGAAAGAAAACAAAGTGGTTCAGATATATATACACATGTATGTACACCAGAAATTAACACAGCATTGCAAACAAACTATACTTCAATAAAAAATAAATTTAAAAAATGGCAAAGCTTATTCTCTTCCTCTTGATTATGGGCTGGCCTTTGTGACTTGCTTCTTATACATAGAAAGTGACAAGTGATACTGCTTGACTTTTTTTTTTTTTAATTTTTTTTAAAATTTAAATTACAACCCAATCAAAAAATGGGCCAAAGAACTAAACAGACTGCTTGACTTTTGAAGATAGCTCAGAAAAGGCAGTATAGCTTCTGCCTAGCTCTCTGTAGCTTTGGACTTGCACGTTTGGATCCCTGAGCCACCATGTGTATCAACCCTATTTTCTATTTTCTGTATCTTAATGCTTTGCTATTTGCTATTTTAACAAATACTTTGCTATTTTGCTATTTTGGGGTTGCTTTGCTAGCCCCAAAGGGACTTTCCCTCCAAAATTAGCTAATTCCTAGAGATAGCAAGGAACTCACCTGGGAGCACATCCTTCTTATGCAAACTACCTGATACAGGTAGAGTCCATGTTCCCAGTCCCCTCCTATATTGGGCTTTCACATTCTGGGCCATTATTCATCTGCTCTGATCATCTCAGGGCCAGATACCAGACAACCAGGGATAGCTTGCATGCCCGTGAGCCTGATGAGATTATTTAAACTCAGTTCAGTTCAGTTCAGTTGCTCAGTCATGTCCAACTCCCCGTGACCCCATGAATCGCAGCACGCCAGGCCTCCCTGTCCACCACCATCTCCCGGAGTTCACTCAGACTCACGTTCATTGAGTCCGTGATGCCTCATAAAACAACTCATGCAAATAGTTACTATGGTGCCTGGCCAGGGTGGGCAGTTTCAATCAGTGTGCTTCCCCTAACAACTCCCCCGAGAGACTTTATACTCAATATACTTCTTGGGAATTGGGGCTGAGGTCTCTTTCTTCTGTAACTTCTTCCTGCTGTGCATGGGCATAGGCCTGCCTAGCAGAGCAGAAGTCTCTCTGTACCTGATCTAAGTTGGGGTATTCCACATCTGAAACCAGCTTCCACCCTTGTAGTAACAGCAATTTAGTTTAAAACTGTTGGCCCCTCTCAGAGATGAAATAGACAAGGGCCAAACAGGAGACCTAACAGGATAGTCATCTCTGGTCCCCGGAAACAGAAGGCAACATTTGGGGTGAGGGTTGCAGTGTTTGTGACCCTTTTGATTGGTTGGTGGTAAGGCAACAGAGCTGTGCTCCAGGAATCTTGTGTTCAGTCTGAAGTTACCATCCTCCACCTGGGTGGGGGCTCAAAGACATTGTTATGTATATTTCTTTGAGTAGGAACCAAGACTCTGTCTGGAGGCCATGCCAACCTTTGATTGTTTCTCCTGTTTCTGTATCCCCTCCCTTCCCTGATTAACAATTGTTCGAATCCAGGCTTTGGAGCTCAGGGAAGGTGAAGGAGGCTGAATGGAGCCCATATCTTCAGTTCAGTTCGGTTCAGTTCAGTCGCTCAGTCGTGTACGACTCTTTGTGACCCCATCAGTCGCAGCATGCCAGGCCTGCCGGTCCATCACCAACTCCCGGAGTTCACTCAGTCTCAAGTCCATTGAGTCGGTGATGCCATCCAGCCATCTCATCCTCTGTCGTCCCCTTCTCCTCCTGCCCCCAGTCCCTCCCAGCATCAGAGTCTTTTCCAATGAGTCAACTCTTCGCAAGAGGTGGCCAAAGTACTGGAGTTTCAGCTTTAGCATCATTCCTTCCAAAGAACACCCAGGGCTGATCTCCTTCAGAATGGACTGGTTGGATCTCCTTGCAGTCCAAGGGACTCTCAAGAGTCTTCTCCAACACCACAGTTCAAAAGCATCAATTCTTTGGCGCTCAGCCTTCTTCACAGTCCAGCTCTCACATCCATACATGACCACAGGAAAAACCATAGCCTTGACTAGACGGACCTTAGTTGGCAAAGTAATGTCTCTGCTTTTGAATATACTATCTAGGTTGGTCATAACTTTTCTTCCAAGGAGTAAGTGTCTTTTAATTTCTTGGCTGCAGTCACCATCTGCAGTGATTTTGGAGCCCCCCAAAATAAAGTTTGACACTGTTTCCCCATCTATTTCCCATGAAGTGATGAGACCAGATGCCATGATCTTCGTTTTCTGAATGTTGAGCTTTAAGCCAACTTTTTCACTCTCCTCTTTCACTTCATCAAGAGGCTTTTT
>SJYT01051286.1:222152-337618 GCA_006410635.1 Cephalophus harveyi | reverse complement strand
TCTTGATTCCAGCTTGTGTTTCTTCCAGTCCAGCATTTCTCATGATGTACTCTGCATATAAGTTAAATAAGCAGGGTGACAATATACAGCCTTGACGTATTCCTTTTCCTATTTGGAACCAGTCTGTTGTTCCATGTCCAGTTCTAACTGTTGCTTCCTGGCCTGCATACAGATTTCTCAAGAGGCAGGTTAAGTGGTCTGGTATTCCCATCTCTTTCAGAATTTTCCACATTTAAACCAGCCAGTCTTAAGCCTGCTTCCACTGCTCCTCCATTTCCTCCCACAGAAATGCAATAAAGGTTCTCACCTACATTCCACCCTACCCCACCCCCTAATTGACCCTGGTGCTTCCCCTTGTGGCTCTCTGTGGTGTAGTATGCCTTCTTCTCTTGGGATCTGTGAATTTACTAAAGGGTCTTTTCTGTGGAAAATGTCTCCTGATCTCACTATACCTCAATAACTATAAAACCTAGATTTTAAAAGGCCGTGTAAGAAAACTGGGTATGCTGAAGCCACCGTACAGGAGGGACCACATGTAGAGATGACACAGAGGAGGAAGGAGCTGCTCAAGGAGCCCCAGGTGATGTTGGAGCCTTTTTAACCCAAGTGCTAGATATGTGTGGGATCCTTTGAGAAGACCTCTGCTCCAGCCATCTTCTGATTGCAACCTCATGGGAGATACCTAGCAAGAACTGCCAGTGAATCCCCAGAACTGTGAGATAATTATAATGAATGACTTATTACTTTGTATCACGAAGTTTGGATGGCTTGTTACAGAGTCAAAGGTATCTGAAACAGGAGGGATGACCAAAGTCATGGTTCTGTTGATTTCATTTCTGTTCCCTCTGGCTGTTAAATCACTGTTCATGCCTTTTAGGATCATTTAATTTCTGAAGTTTGAAATGCCTCTAGTTCTAGCAAGATTCTGTAGACTGACGCTACCCGCCACCCCAGGGCAGTTAGTAACAGCCCTCTTGTATCGCTTGGTGAAATGCCTTAAAGAAAACATCTAAAACTATTTAGAAATATTTCTAGGGGCACCAGGATGAAATACAGAGCTCAGCATGGCCAATCAGAAAAAAAAAGAACAGGGGAGAAAATAAAAACGAGACAAACCAGGCTTTCAAAGAAAATTGAGGATCTGGAGAGCCTTCAAGACTTTTGATTTATATTTAAACATTTCTCAAGATTGAAGTCTTGATTAGCCTAGTCCTCTCAAGTTCTGCCCCAGCCCTGATTTATGGGAAGGCCAAGCCGAAGCAAAATGAAAGCAAAATGAGATATTCTTTAAAATTACCTTGGAGCACTTGAAGGAGGGCACAAGTGCTAACGTGGAGATTAAAAAGGAAGCGATGAGATGGGCTTCTGAAACCCTTGATCTGCAGACGTCTGGACTGTAGGGAGGGGGCCTTAGGAGTGATGGGCTACAATCGCTGCAGGTGAGACCCCTGCAGGATGCTTTGTTTAGCTTGGCTCCCCGAAGACTGAGCTCTCCATCAAAGAGTGGCTCTGAGAGCCCAGGCTGGCATTATGATTTGGTGACCCTTCCTTCATTAGCTGGACGGGAGAAACTTCTAGCACAGAGAGAATGACAGGAATGTGAAGGGAGGAGGAGATGGATTGGCTGTGGAATGTAACAGTAGAAATCAAACCCACATTAGCTCAGAGGCTGAATCACCTTTAGACCCAGGCAAGAGGAGGCTTTGATCCAGGCTCCCTACTCTGCCCCTCTCCCAGCCACCTTCCACCTGGGCAAGAAACTTATGGGACCACAAAGACATGCTCACAGTAGCTGACTGTCTAGGCTTCACCCTTGGTATCTGGGATCTGTAATTTCCTGACTAAATGGTTCCAAACCCACTCCCAGGGGC
This sequence comes from Cephalophus harveyi, assembly GCA_006410635.1. NCBI lineage: Eukaryota > Metazoa > Chordata > Mammalia > Artiodactyla > Bovidae > Cephalophus > Cephalophus harveyi. The sequence continues at coordinate 335,747 of SJYT01051286.1, read as the reverse complement.
TGCATGGGCTTACCCTTTAGTTCATTCATCTGAAAACAGACCAGGTGCTGTGTGTACCCCAAGACTTGAGGGTTGGACTGGTGGTGGCTATTAATAGGAGGAGGAGCTGGGACACACGGTCTGGCATGGTCACATGCATGTGCACAAGGACCTTAAAATGTGGACAAAGCCAAGGGTGGAAAGAAGAAAGTGGTATTGGCTAGACCCCGGACCCTATACCTTTCCACACTCTGGTACAGAAAACTGAGTATTCTAAATTCAAACTTGGTTTTCCAGGTTGATATAAAGATATATTTGGATGGAGGAGAAGGGGATATATTTAATTTGCATTCGTTATCTTGATTTCTCACTCTTGCCTAGGTAGCCACATGGCATATATGGGCCTTCATCTGCACTCTTGCCCCAGCCTGCAAATGTTAGGAGAGGGCATGAGCAAAGGGCAGAGACAGAGTGTGACTTTGATCTGTTGTGTTGACCACAGTGAGCTTGGCCTTTGACTAGCCTTCTCCCTTGAGGGTAGGATGATATTTGTGTGATGGTATTGCTTTCAACTTTAATATTTCTCAGATGTCTTCTCAGCTCAAGAGTCAGCCATGGCTCCTCTCCTTTATGGGAAGAGCCCTGAAGATCTGTGGAACATTCTGGATTTAGTCTGCTGTCTTAAACCTACCTTCTACAACTATCTTTTTTACCTCCATGGACCTTCTGTGTGCTAGTAAAAACTTCACTACTTCTCCCTACTCTCCTCTACCACACACACACACACACACACACATACACACGGGTGAGCATGTTACTTGCTCTAAGTTTACTCACAACACCTTCTTTCTCAAATACCATTCCTCTTGTTCTTCACCCATTCAAATCCTGCTGCTGCTGCTGCTGCTGCTAAGTTGCTTCAGTCGTGTCCGACTCTGTGCGACCCCAGAGACGGCAGCCCATCAGGTTCCCCCGTTCCTGGGATTCTCCAGGCAAGAACACTGGAGTGGGTTGCCATTTCCTTCTCCAATGCATGAAAGGGAAAAGTGAAAGTGAAGTCGCTCAGTCGTGTCTGACTCTTCATGACCCCATGGACTGCAGCCCACCAGACTCCTCCATCCTTGGGATTTTCCAGGCAAGAACACTGGAGTGGGGTGCCATTGCCTTCTCCGATTCAAATCCTACCCATTTTTAAAGATCTAGTTTAAGTTGAACTTCTTAAACTTTGTTTATCCATTAATTCCTTCATTGAATGACTCATCAGTAAAACCCTGGCATTTCTACATGCTCTTCAAAGTTTCTTAGTTATAGATTTTGTATCTGAAGCTGCATTGCATATTTCTCATGAGTGGGAACTCTCTGTTGGGTCACTTTCACATTCCACTCATTGGTCAGCAGAGAATAATGATAAAGAGTTGATATGCTGCAAAGATCTATTGATTAAGTAATAAGCAGATTGATGGAGCAATCAGTTGGTTAGCCACAAGCCTCCCTCTCACATAAAGGAATTTGTAAAGAGCTTGGATAGTCTGGCTTCCATTCTCTCCTTGCCATTTTTTATCATTCCACTAGTTTATTTCTATTCCATTATGTATCTATCATGCTGGGATTTATTTCAACCTTTTTAAACATATTGATATTTTGACTTGGAGTCTTAATGAGAATGATTTCTTTATTACAAATTTGAGTTTTTATTTGCAATTTATAACAAATTGCTCTCATAGACAAGCATATGTTGAAATAAATAGGCTCAGTAATTTATTATTTCTTATTATTTCCACATGACTTTGGTTTATATTTCTAACAGAATTCCTATTTCTATCTTTTTTTTCTTTTAGGAAATATCTTATATAAGAACAGTTGTTCTTGAAAGGGTGACCCCTGGACCAGTACCATCAGCATCACCTAGATCTACAATTTGAGCAAGCCCTTCAGGTGATTTTTATGTATGCTGAAGTTTGAGAACCACTTTATTAGTTGACCTCTTCATGGATCGCTTCCTTGTCATGGTGAAGGGACTTGCATACCTCAATGAAGCTATGGGCCATGCCTGGTAGGGCCACCTAAGATGGGTGGGTCGTAGTGGAGAGTTCTGACAAAATGTGGTTCAGTGGAAGAGGAAAGGCTTATCCAATATTCTTCCCATGAGAACCCCATGAACTGTATAAAAAGGCAAAAAGATATCACACTGAAAAATGAGCTCCCCGCCACCCCCAGGTCAGAAGGTGTCCAATATGCCACAGAAGAAGAGTGGAGGAAAATCACTAATAACTCCAGAAAGAATGAAGTAGCTGGGCCAAAGTGAAAGCAACACTCAGTTGTGGATACATCTGGTGATGAAAGTAAAATCCAATGCTGTAAAGTACAGTTTTGCATAGGAACCTGGAATGCCAGGTCCATAAATCAAGGTAAATTGGACTTGGTCAAGCAAGAGATGGCAAGAGTAAACATCAACATCTTAGGAATCAATGAACTAAAGGTGACTTTAATTCAGATGATCATTATATATACTACTGTGGGCATGAATCCCTTAGAAGAAATGGATTTCTACCACTCAAATGGCAGAAAGCAAAGAGGAACTAAATAGTCCCTTGACAAGGGGGAAAGAAGAAAGTGAAAAGGCTGGCTTAACACTCAATATTAAAAAACTAAAATCATGGCATCTGGTCCCATCACATCATGGCTAATAGAGGGGGAAAAGTTGGAAGCAATGACATATTTCCTCTTTGTCGGCTCTAAAATTGCTGCAGATGGTGACTGCAGCCATGAAATTAGAAGACAATTGCTTCTTGGAAGGAAAGCTATGACAAATCTAGGCAGTGTATTGAAAAGCAAAGAAATCACTTTGCTGACTAAGGTCTATAGAGTCAAAGCTATGGTTTTTCCAGTAGTCATGTACAGATGTGAGAGTTGGACCATAAAGAAGGCAGAATGCTAAAGAATTGATGCATTCAAAATGTGGTGCTGGAGAAGACTCTTGAGGATCCCTTGAACAGCAAGGAGGTCGAACCAGTTGATCTTAAAGGAAATCAGTCCTGAATACTCATTGGAAGGACTGATGCTAAAGCTGAAGCTCCAATATTTTGGCCACTTGATGTGAACAGCCAACTCACTGGAAAAAACCCTGATGCTGGGAAGGATTGAAGGCAGAAGGAAAAGAGGGTGACAAAGGATGAGATGGCTGAATGACATCACCAATTCAGTGGGCATGAACTTGGCAAACTCTGGGAGATGGTGAGGGATAGGGAGGCCTGACATGCTGCAGTCCATGGGGTCGCAAAGAGTTGGACACAACTTGGCGACTGAACAACTATTAGTTGAAAAAAAAAAAAAAACACTGAGCTGGCAGTGGAGACTCTGAATTTTGGCTCTGCCTCTTTTATTAAAAGCCTGCGTGACTCACTCTAAGTCTTAATTTCCTCATGCCAGCTTTTCTGTCTGTCTTAGTGTCTTTGGGGATAAAGATAGACTATTCTCATTTTAGTTTTTTGTACTGGCAACATGATGAAAATAACAATGATATTTACTTCACAGGATTTTTAAAGATCAAATAATTCATTGCATGCACACTCTTGCAGGATTCTTTCTAAAATCCCCAGAATTCTCAAGGGAGCCCAGGTTCTCAATATTCTACACTGGGTTGCACAATCAAGGAACCTTGGTTTCTACCATATGTAGGTGTTACAGCCCACTGGGGAGCGCACACTCACTTGGCTGTATACTGTATTTGAGGTGTTGGAATAAATGGTACATATGATGGACAATAAGCTTAGAAGAGGAAACAGCTTCTGAAAGTTGGCATGGTCACACAGAATGCTGCGTATAAAATGTGGGTTTTGTGTTGGGTCTTAAAGATAAGCTGTGGAGAGACAGATAGTAGAGAAGGGCACTTTTGATTAGTCTGGTGCATGAATGCCAGGATTAAATATGCAAACTAAAATGGGGGATGGAGATGGGGTCATCTACCAGTGATTGGGTTGATGTTGAGGGATGTTGTGGAAAAAAGTTTGAAAAGGATGTTGGGGCCAAGTATTGAGGGTCTTGATGATGGGAAAGGAATCTGGAAACTCTGAGTGAGAAAACTGGCAGAATAGGTCACTGGTCATATTTTAGATTTTTCTAGGATCAGTGGGATATTTGGTTGGTGATATGTTGGGGACATCTTATCACATACTTTCAGGGAAGAAGACAGAGTCTGCGGACTGAACCCTTGAAGCTTGTCTTGGGAACTGTCTTGGCCAGCTCCATGGAATTGGCCTAAATACACATGTTAATTAATTCCCAATAGTTTTAAAGACTAGCTTAACCACAGTTTCAGATACCCTAGAGGAAATGGAGCAAGTTCATCACAGCAGTGGTTCTCAATCTTGGCTACATAGTGCAATCACATGGGGGCTTTAAAAAATCCATATCCAGACCATATACCACGGGAGTTCCCTGATAACCTATTCGTTTTGATTCTGGGTTTTCATTGCTTTGGTCTGGTTGGGGAACTGAGATCCTGCAAGCCACGTGGCACAGCCAGAAAAAAGCACATGGATTCTACCCCAGAGATTTTGAGTTAACTTGTCCAGCTTGGGCCCATGCACTATTATGTTTTAAAAGCTCCCCAAGTGGTTCTGTTACAGATAGTATTCAACCAACCCAACAATTTGTGATATATTCTGCTCAACAAGGAAGTGGTTCTGTTGGTTCAGACATCAGTTGTCTCTGAGTTTTGGTGGCTCTTCAAATAACGGAGCAGATTGCCATGGTCTTGGCAGGCTGAGGAGTGTGGCAGATATGAGTGATCTTGGCTGGGATATTAAAAAATATGGACCCAGGAAAGAAAACAGAAGGTGCAGTGGAGCAGTGGAGAGGACGCTGGGTATAGGCATCTGACGACCTCCACATAATGCCCAGCAAGAAGTCAGAAGCTACAGATCAGAACCGTAATTGTAAAAGTGTTGTCTAATTTCTCAGGCTTTATTATCTCTCACATGTTTACTTGTTTGTCCTCCTCTCTGTAGTCCCATAGAAACTACCAGTAAATCTTTGGAATTGAAAATGGATGGCAGGCCTGTTTTTAGGACTTGTAAGGAAAAAATGGGAGACTTTGTGACATAACATCTTGAAGGAAGGAACCCCCAGCCCGGGCCTGAATATTGACAACTGTTAAAAGAAAAAAGAACAGGGCTGCCAGGAAGAAAGCCAGCTGGGAACAGAAGTCCCTTGTGGCTTCCTTGTGTTTAAAAGTGCAACATACCCAGTTCTCAGCACACAGAATTTATTAAGTAAATGACTGTCAAGTTGATATGTGTTCTAGTCCTGGCTTCTGTCCTTCTGGATTGTGTATCCTTGAGGATGATTTTCGTTCATAGAGCTCTGCTTCCTCCTCTGTAAAGAGCGGGTAGGCAGATCATATCCTAATATCTAGTCTTCAGGGCAAATGAACTAATGAACTTCAAGGAGTCTAGGGTTGGAGCTTAAGGTGCTGTGTCTTTTTTTTTTAATTTAAATTTATTTATTTTAATTGGATTTACAATATTGTATTGGTTTTGCCATACATCAACATGAATCCGCCAAGGGTGTACACGTGTTCCCCATCCTGAACCCCCCTCCCCACTCTCTCCCCGTACCATCCCTCTGGGTCATACCAGTGCACCAGCCCCAAGCATCCTGTATCCTGCATCGAACCTGGACTGGCGATTTATTTCTTATATGATATTATACATGTTTCAATGCCATTCTCCCAAATCATCCCACCGTCTCCCTCTCCCTCTCCCACAGATTCCAAAAGACTGTTCTATACATCTGTGTCTCTTTTGCTGTCTCACATACAGGGTTATCGTTACCATCTTTCTAAATTCCATATATATGCATTAGTATACTGTATTGGTGTTTTTCTTTCTGGCTTACTTCACTCTGTATAATCAGCTCCAGTTTCATCCACCTCATTAGAACTGATTCAAATGTATTCTTTTAAATGGCTGAGTAATACTCCATTGTGTATATGTACCCCAGCTTTCTTATCCATTCATCTGCTGATGGACATCTAGGTTGCTTCCATGTCCTGGCTATTAGAAACAGTGCTGCAATGAACATTGGGGTACACGTGTCTCTTTCAATTCTGGTTTCGTCGGTGTGTATGCCCAGCAGTGGGATTGCTGGGTCATAAGGCAGTTCTATTTGCAGTTTTTTAAGGAATCTCCACACTGTTCTCCATAGTGGCTGTACTAGTTTGCATTCCCACCAACAGTGTAAGAGGGTTCCCTTTTCTCCACACCCTCTCCAGCATTTATTGCTTGTAGACTTTTGGATCGCAGCCATTCTGACTGGTGTGAAATGGTACCTCATTGTGGTTTTGATTTGCATTTCTCTGATAATGAGTGATGTTGAGCATCTTTTCATGTGTTTGTTAGCCATCTGTATGTCTTCTTTAGAGAAATGTCTATTTAGTTCTTTGGCCCATTTCTTGATTGGGTCATTTATTTTTCTGGAATTGAGCTGCAGGAGTTGCTTGTATATTTTTGATATTAGTTGTTTGTCAGTTGCTGTGTCTTTAATGACACCATTTCCCCAAAGTCTCAAGTTTTAGCTTAAAATGTCATATACAAAGTGCTTTCATTCATTCATCAAAATTTTATTGAGCACCTACTCTATGCATGGGACTACTGTAGCACTTCAGTTCAGTTCAGTTCAGTCGCTCAGTCGTGTCCAACTCTTTGCGACCCCATGAATTGCAGCACGCCAGGCCTCCCTGTCCATCACCATCTCCCGGAGTTCACTCAGACTCACGTCCATCGAGTCTGTGATGCCATCCAGCCATCTCATCCTCGGTCGTCCCCTTCTCCTCCTGCCCCCAATCCCTCCCAGCATCAGAGTCTTTTCCAATGAGTCATCCACAGGAAAAACCATAGCCTTGACTAGACGGACCTTAGTCGGCAAAGTAATGTCTTTGCTTTTGAATATGCTACCTAGATTGGTCATAACTTTTCTTCCAAGGAGTAACCGTCTTTTAATTTCATGGCTGCAGTCACCATCTTCAGTGATTTTGGAGCCCCCCCCCCAAAAAAAAGTCTGACACTGTTTCCACTGTTTCCCTGTCTATTTCCCATGAAGTGATGGGACCGGATGCCATGATCGTTGTGTTCTGAATGTTGAGCTTTAAGCCAACTTTTTCACTCTCCTCTTTCACTTTCATCAAGAGGCTTTTTGGTAGCACTTAGGACTCAGCAAGAGCAACAACAATAAAAAGACCCTGGTCTCCTGTTGTTTCTACTCTAGTGGAGAGACACATGATAAACTCCTTAATTTATCTGTGTTTATTTAATATAGAAACAAGGAAACATTATTATCTGAGGTCACACAGTGCTCTAGGAGACCCAGGCCCCTGGTCTTCCATGGAATACACCAAAGGTTTCAGGAGAGTCTTGTGAGGATCAAATAAAATGATGCAGTCACACTGTTTGCACACTTCAACACTATGTAAATATGGCTACTTTTTTAAAGTGTTTGTTTACTTATTTGGATGTGCTGGGTCTTAGTTGCAGCAGGCAAACTCTTTGGCCTGGCATGTGGGATCTAGTTCACTAACCAGGCAGGGAATGAACTCAGAAGGATGATTACTTTTTACAAGAACTTTATAATTCCAAGTTACTAATGTACTGTGTGCTAGAAAACAGCAGATTCAGTGTTTGAAAGTATGCATTCTCTAAACTGCTCTCTTAATCTCCTGTGACTCTCAGACCCCAGTATTTGGGGACATGTAGGCATAAGTGGGGCTTCCTTGATGGCTCAATTAAAATATCTGCCTTTCAGTGCAGGAGATGCAGGTTCTATCCCTGGGTCAGGAAGATCTGGAAAAGGACATGGCAATCCACTCCAGTATTCTTGGGCAGAAGAGGCTGGCATGCAGGCTCCATGGGGTCACGAAAGAATCAGATGTGACTTGGCAAGTAAGCACCTACAACAACAGGGCATGGGCTGAGAGCAGGAAGTGGCCCAGGGGGTCTGGTTTGGGAGACAAGAGGAAGAGCCTCTGCCGTGGTGCTTTAGGGTCCACTATTTAGGTTAAGGGCTAACTACATATTCCAAGAAAAGCTTCATTTCAAGGTGAGGGTGAAGTGAGAGTTTGGGGAGATTGCAGATGGGATTTTCAAGAACATGTAAGATGTTATGGAATTTTCGAGCCCAAAGGCAGCCCAGAGTGGTTAAGTGACAAGTTCAAGATCATACAGCCAACAGAGGTGTTGCTGGGACAAGAACAGAGTGCCGAGCTCTGTGTAGACTTCCTCTCTATTAAGAGGTGCTAGCCACATACCAGCCTAGATCAATCGCTCACCAGCTGGTTCCCTTCAATGGCACACACTTGCTATACGTTGAAAAGTATTTTGTTCCTGCGTATGTGGAACAAATTGATAGAGTTCCAATTCTTTCTTCATTCTTGACACCACTATAATTTAGCACAGAAAGAAAGATGAGAAAGAATCCAATAGTTTTAAAGGCCAATGCATGGCTTTTAGTCCAACTCTCTTGATTAAGGGTAGAGGAGGGTAGGCTGCAAACTGAAGCCTGAGGAAGGCACATGAAGCTCAAGGTCACCCAGCTGGTCAGCTGGTGGCGGGGATGGGAACCTAGGGTTCCTGACTGCCTCTCCAGGGCTTTTTCTCCCACTGTCACTGAGAGCGGATAAGTGCGTTGGAGCAGTACTCTTGGCAGACGTTATTTAATGAGCCAAATTATTTTACCATAATGGCATGAGCATTTCACAGTAAATCAGGTCTATTGTCATTACCACATACCTAATTACCCACATTTAGCCAGCCAAGGTAAACTTTCCTCTTGAAATCCCTATTTCATAAAATATTGATTTCCCAGATATATTGCAATGTGGCTAACACTGGCCAGGGATGAGATATGAAGTCTGGAATAAATATACTTTGAATTGCTTTTTAGAGCATATGATTCCTAAATCTTGAATTTGATTTTGTAAGGAAGAAGCTCACAGTGGATTCTGAAGGAATAAGGAAGTAGAGAATCAGTATATTAATCATTCAGACTAGAGCAGAGGTTGGTTCAAGGCTTAGAGGTGATGTTTATTTCAAACTGAGAGGCATTTGAGAGCATTTGCTGGCTACTGGCAAGGAACAAGTGGAGAGGGAGGTATCAACACAGGAGAAGAGAAGGTGGATCACTGAGAGTAGGGCCCTTGAGCACTGGAGGGTGACCTGGAGAGGGACAGGAGAAGGACAGGAGGAAAGAGTGAGTGAAGACAGAAGACTGAAGGCATGTGTTGAGAGACAATCGGGATGGGACGGGGGTCATGAGGGATGCATTTGAAGCCTGATGCCCTCCTGACTAGTGAAATGTTGGAAGTGCATTTAGGCTAGAATAAGTGCCTAAGTTTTATGGGAACTGGAGGAGATGAACATTCTTCCCACTCTCATCAACCTAATTAAAATCCTACTCAAACTCCTGGAAGTGCCTCAGGCCATGCCAACTTCTGATAATTCTTCCTTCACTGCATTTGGCATTTACCACCATTTCTGTAACATTTAGAATATGACCATGCCCAGCCCTTTATTACTCTCCTCTCGTCCAAGACCTCCACTTCATGTGTCTCTGTGCCAGTTAGGATAGATTAGGCCATACTGCAGTGACAGCCCCCAAATCTCTGGAGATTAAAACAACCAGGCTTATTTCTAGCTCATGTTAAATGTCTGATGTGGTCTATGGGGGGTGAGTAGGTGGGCTCTGCTTAACCTTGTTCTTCAGAGACTCAGGGTGCTGAAGGAGCTGACTTCTTGAAGTAGCTGGTCCTCATGCCAAAGATGAGAGTGTTTTTGACATCTTTCCTCAGTGGCTAGATGTTCTAGCTTGGAAGTGAAGTGGCACTTTTGCTCATAACTCAGTGGCTGGAGCTCTACCCTCCACAGTGAGCAGGGAGTATAATCCTACACCTTGATGGGATAGGACCATGAATATTTAACCAGTAGTTCTAACAGCCACCCTATTCCTCCAGCCACATAGCATGCTCTCTGAAGGCAAGGCCATGCTGGTCTCCTGCCATATGGGGCAGCCACAGCACCAGGCACGAGACAGTGGTATGCCAGCTGCACCCACAGAACTCACCACCCACACGGTCCCACAGCCACAGGCCACAAAATGCAGAAGACAGACACATTAGGAATGGGTGGGGCATGGCCCTGTTGGGAGTGTGGATGGAAGGGAAGGAACTCGGGGATGTGAGGAACAAGCAGTAAGACAGAGAAAAGAGGCTGCCTGCTGTGAAGGCAGTACCAATGCTGCCTTTGTGAGAGGTCTAGTCTCCACTGCCCTTGAGGAGCAGGAGCCGGGCATTGCCTGAGGGTCTGACTGAGGGAATGAGAACAGCTGCGGTAATTGAGCATCAAGATGCTGGAAGGACCAGTCTGGGTCAAGCCCTGTGATTCTGAGGGGCAGGTTCTGAGGAAATAGCTGCCCTTCTGCACGTCCTCACTGTTCTCTTCTAAAGACCCTGGCATGTGTTTGTTATTCATGAATTATTTGCGCTTGCCTAGTTTATTTTTTATTATTAACATTTTTTTAAACAGATCTCCTCTTGAAGTAACTGGCCACTTTGACTTTGAACCCAGCAACTCTCCAACTAAATGGCTGGCAAAGGTGGAGGCCCAGAAGGTGGGCAGCTTGCTCAGGGCAGGGCAACGAAAGCCCAGGGGTCCCGCCTCCCCGCATGCCCTGTGTCTGCACAATTGCCCTGCATCTGCACAATTGCCCTGCGTCTGCACAATTGCCCAGCTAAACCGCAGACAGCTCAGCTTTTTTAAAAGTAGAGTGGAAATAAGCTCAAGTTTCTGGATGTAAGGGACACTCTCACCCCTTCCCAAGTTTTCAGGCATCCTAGGTTTTGAATAAAACAGAGAAGCTGCCCTCTGCTCAAGGATAACCCCTCAAAACCAGCAGCGAGATCTGGGCGCTCCAGCCAGCTTGCTTTCTGTCAGTCAGGGTCCCTTTAAGATGCAAGGACTTAGAGGCAGGGAGGTCAAATGCAGGCCAGTGGAAGTTTCCACACTCTGTGCGTCCCGGCCAGCTTCTCTGTCTATCGCTGCTGGGAAGGGTGGGCCCTGTTCCCACAGGCCTGAGATTTATGACTTCAGTCTGGGAGGGGGCGTTGGTCTTTACTTCTTGGCGTGAACAATGGTAAACAGAGTTATGAAGAAAGTTTGGAACTGGTATCCTTCAGCCTGTGTCAGGCTTATTCTCTGGTTCTTTCTCTCCTTGTGAGTTGTGTACACACACACACTGTATGCACATATGCCAGCTATAAAATGAGATAGAGCAATAGTGTAGTTTGCCTCTAGATCTTGTCAAATATTCACCCCAAACTAATCACCAGACTCCCATCGGCCACCAAAGGCTGCAACTTTACTGTCACTTGAAAATACCTTGAAAGTACACATACACACACACACATTCCGAAAACCTTTCGCCTTGCTCCTTTGCCCTCTCTAGGACCTCTCATAAGCCTGACCTGTGCCAAGCTGGAGGTCTTCTCAGCCTGCCTAGTCCTGCAGTTATCTGATGATGGAGGTACAATCTTCTATCTCTGAGATTTTTCCTTTAATACACTGAAATATTATGATGCAAAAGCTACAAGTATTGAAGGTTCATGTGGAGGTTAAACAAGAGTAAGAAGTCAGTACCTGACTGGCTGGAGCCTCAATCGTTGGGGCTGGGACAGTCACGGGAAGGACCTCTGGCCAGGTCAGGGAGGCAGGGAGGTGGACCTGTGTTGTGTGTGCAAGAAAGATGACAGCAGAGAGAAGGCTGCCGTCAGATTTCTATTTACGGTTTTTATAGTCTCAGGTTTTACAAGATTTGGTCAAGGTTCTGAGCTTACAAGAGCACTATCTCACTCTTATCCATGATAGGTAGTAGGTCATAGTGGTTAAGACACAGGCTCTGGAGGCAGGCTCTCTGAATTGCAGTCCTGGCCCTGCTACTTCTACCTGTGTGGCTAGGCAGATGTCTTCATTCTCTAAGCCTCAGTTTCCTTGCCTATGAAATGGGCATGATGAGAGAATTGTCATTATAGAACTGAGACAGCTGAATGCCTAGCACAGGGCTGGCAATCTGAAGTTACTATTAGTTCCTCATTTTCAACCTGAACTGATATTGGAGTTATTCCACATTCTCATTTCCTCACCTGAAACCACACATAAACCACCTAGAGTTCTTCCTTCTGAGACAGAAATGACCCCCATCTCCTTTGTTTCCTTAAGGAAGCAGTGCGCCAGCACCACTACTCTGCCCCTGAGGCAGAAGGCGCGTCCCCCTGCACTGACCTCCCCGCCTGCACCCCGCGTCTGTGGCTTTAAACGGAGACAGAGTAAGAGGGCAGAGCAGCTGTGACCCGCACGGAAGGCGGGAGGTCAGCAGACTCGCCTGCATCTTTCCGTGGGGGAAGGCTGCTCTCCGCGGAGAAGCAGGTCAGGGTACGCTGGTCCAGCCCTGGAGCGGAGCCAGGCTGGTGTGTGGTGTGGAGGGAAGCACCTTGGACGTGGTTTTTAAAGGCCTGACGTGGCTCTGTGTCCTACCTCTGACCAACTGCGGAGGCAGGGCCCGGCTGTCTCACCTTTCTGGGCCTCAGGCCCCCCTCATGTGACAGACGGAGGCCCACCACCACGCCAGGCCGATCTCCCTGCAGACTTCAGGCTTGTCCCTTTCCACCCTCCCTGCACGTGCTCTACATGGGCACACGACATGAGCCCAAGCATACAAGATCACAGAGGCACATGGTACACACACACACACACACGTGCACTCGTCTTCAGCGTCTGACCCATACTCAGGTTAAATTTTGCCTCCTGAAAGCTCCCACCACACCCACACCCTGACCGCTTGCTGGTCCGCATCTCAGTGACAGCCCTGCACCAAGTCCCTTGAGTTTCCTTGTCCTGTCTGGGTTGTGTGAAGTCCTGTGCTGTTTTTATGTCTCCAGATGTATAGTTAATTCAAGGTCCTCTCCCTAGATCTGCCATAGTGTGCAAAGGTCAATTTCTATGGGGCTAATAGCACTTAAACCTCTGGCCCTCCATCAGCACAATGTGTTCACATGGTCATACACTTACATAGAGTTGACTGTAATCTGTTAATATCACTGTTTCTTTCACCTCTGATTTGCCCCTGTCATATGGTACTATCCTCATTTTGGTGGCATCAGAGTGGCCCCTTTGGACATTAGCTAAGGGACAGCTGACTTGAGGGTGTGTTGGTTTGGGTTTACTGGGACATATTTACATGGTGTTTAGTCGATTTTCTTGTAAGTCACATGTTGCTAGCTGTCACCGTTAGGTAAAGGTTTCTAGGAACACCCTGCTGGCCTGTGCAGCAGACTCTGAGTGGGGCCACAAAGGGGCACCTGAGTGAGTGTGCCCTAGGGTGCCAGGTCCTAGAAGTGCATGGGGAATGGGTCAGTGTGATTCGTGCAAAGCCCGAAGCTGGTGGGTGGGGGTCCTCCAGTCGTCAGGTCTGGGAGCAGAGGATTCTCTTCCCATCACCGCCTCCTCAGAATGAAAGCTCTCTTTTGTCAGGATTATATTCAATCATGCAAAGTAATACAATCATAAATGCACTGCTCATTTTGTTTCTTTTTGATGGGAATTACTGACATGGAATTTATCAGACTCCTCATGTTTAAATGCCTTGCTGATTTGACAGGAAATACTGATACTGACGGAGATAACATAAAACTCATTATGCGGCACTACAATGAGGACATCGATGACAATCTGGTTAGTAAGTTTCATAAATTCACAGAATATTTTAGATTTGTTGCTAAAAAAGAGAAGTTGAAATGCCCTGAAATCTCATAGCTCATGTATGAAAGACACTTGACAGCGGTTTTCCCAAAGTTGATAACCATTCTAGAAATTCACATGGCATTACCAGTGACAAACTGTGAGACGGAAAGAAATCTTTTTAAACTGTGAATAATAAAATGCAAAATCGGATCAACTCGTTAGAGGAGAGATTGAATTACCTTTGTATTCCCTCTATAAAAATGAGACGGAAAAATGATGCTCATTTAAAGAGATGATCAAAGAGTTTGTCGCTAAAAAAAATGTGGCAAGAAACGTATTGCGGATGAGGGTCGGCTCTTTTAGATTTTGTGATGCCTGTAGAATTTGTCAGCTTTTACAAGTTTTTAATTTGTTGTGATGGCCATTCTCCTTATAAATATAATTTCCCTTTCAAGCAGAATTTGTATTTGGAATTTTAAATTCTTTTTCCTCAAGCAGTTCCCCAAATTGTAAACGCTGCTGGCCCCACCTCGCTGAATCTGTCCTGTGTCCCCCTCAGCCCTGGCTAGGAGCCGCCTCTCGCAGCTGTTCCTAGGCCGGTGGCTGCCAGCAGGAGATCTGGATGAGAGACAGAGTCTGGGTGGCTCTGACCAGGGCACCCACTGTGAGCCAGCAGGGAACCCGAGCCTGGCTGACATCACACATCCTTGGAGACCACCTAACTCTAGTTCTAAAAGGGGCAAAAGTGGTGTCATGCCTATGTGAGGGCCCAAACCTTTCCACCAACAGTCTCGTCAGCGCCTGCCTGGGCCCTGCCAGCCCCCCCTGCGTTTCCTTTTAATAAAATTTAATGTTTTCATTTTCAAAGACCTAGAAAATCCAAACACTTTTTAAAAGCCCCAAGGAACTATAAAAATTAATAGCACAGGGATAATTTCTTTTTCAGTGGCGACTCAATTAAACCTGCCAAAGTCAGACAGTGTGATTTAAACGCACCACTTGCAGAGGGACCAGCGCGGAGCAGGCAAACATGGAATGAAACAATAATATTTACCAATTACCCTTTTGGATGTTTCCCACCCGGCCCCTTCCCTCCGGGGAGAATTTTTTCCTTCCCTCCCTCCTCTCGAGGGCCCAGAGGTCAGCATCCCTAATTGTTTTCTCCTTGAATGGTCACATTGCTATCAACAAGTGACTGAACTTCTTCCCTGCTCAGGGTAATGGAAAAATACCACCCGGGCTGGCTGCCCAGGGCAACAGGCCACGTGGACTCCATCTCGCTTGTGGGCCTGAGTTCAGTGCTGAAAATGAAAGAACGGCTCCCCGCTCATCTCCACCAGGCGCTCCAGCCAGACCAGACAGCTCACATTCCACACTTAGTCCTGCCCCAGTTCCCTTGCCAGGAATGCCCTCTCCTGTTCATGAACACTTTCCCCCTGAGAACTTCCATCTGATGTTTTCTTTGAGGCCCTGATCAAGTTCTTTTAAGAAAGTTTTCCCGAGAAAATCCATATCTATGTAGATTTCCCCCTTAATCTCACTGCCTTCAGTTCCTCTGCATTGAGTCAACTGCACATTCTCTCTTAATTGAATATGGGCTGTCTGGGCCCATCCTAGAGTTTTTAACACACAGGCTCTAACAGGCTTAGCCCTGCTTCCAGACTGTAGGCCCCTCCAAGGCAGGAGCTCATCTGCATGCAACCTTTGTGTTATGCGTTGTATTTAGTTTGGTGTTCTTTGTGGGACAGAGGCGTCACAATCACAGTTGGACTGGAATAGTCGCAGCGTTTTCTCTACAACAGGATAATGAACTGTGTGCCTCTGGAAATAGGATTTCAATGCAGCCTTGTTTGAATAGAAAAAATGAAAAATGTAATAATAAATAATAGAAAAATCTAAGCAAAATATTCATTAATGGAGTATGGGTAAGAATATGGAATATGATGACATGCTCAAGAGCAGTTAATGAAAATGGAGTTGAATGATCAATATGTATAGACTCCCAGAACAGAAATGCTGAGTGAAACAGGCAAACTGTAAGACAATATGTTGGTTAAGATATAACTTATATAGATTCAGTGCCACATAAACCAATATTACATAGCATTTTATGGATCCATGTGAATATATCCATGTGTGAACACAGCAATGAGAAAGAAATACATACAAATCTTGCCATTGCTTGCCTCTGAAGAGGGAGAGGAGAGAACGGGGAATGAGATCCCAGACTCTTTAATTCCTTCTAGGTAAGTTTTCTTCTCATGATGATAATCTGAAGCAAATAAGAAAATGTTAACACTTGCTAATTTGGCTTGGTGAGTACACGACTGTCTGTGAGGTAGAGACTGGAACGATGTCCCTTCTGTGGGCTGCCCTTCATCCCCACCCAGCCCTGGACCCTGTTTCCCAGCCTCCTCGGCAGTGAGCTGTAGCCACATGACCTCTGTCTGGCCCGGGCATGTGGGCTGCGGTGACAGACACCACTTCTTGTCCTGGCCCCTGGAACACCTGGGCTGGGTCAGCAGCAAACTGGTCATTGACTTTGCTGTGATCTCCCTAGGGGCCTTCCCCAAACCCTGCTGGCTGCAGGGAACAAGAGGAGGGAGGGAAGACGATCACTGAGCCAAGTCTGGGGTCTTCTGCGGCTTGCAAGAGGAGTGTGATCTCTGATTGCTGGCTGGGCTTCCACACAGGTGCTCTACCCCTTGTTTCATCTTGCCTGGCCTCTTGACTGTCCTCAAAATGCACCTCATTCATTCCTGCCCTGCCCTGCATCCAGATGTCCCCTACGGCACTCTGACCCTTAAATGCCTTCTGCCTAGCCCGGGCCCTGCTTGTGATTCATGTGTCCCCTTCCCTTGCCCCTCCAGTCCCCAGAACTCCTAGCCGTACTGCATGTTTGGCTTTGACTGCAAACTGCCCTGTGCTGTTGCTTCTGTCTTAGTGACCGGAAGGATGCTTCATCTTTGTATAGCTCTGTCAGGGAAGGACCTCGGTGGGCTGGATCTGAGCTGAGCAAGGAGACGAGAATCCCAGAGCCTCATCTGGTGTCTTCTGCAAGTCTCATGGGCCTATGTCGCGTTGTTCAGAATTTCCAGGGTTGGTGTAAAAGAGTTCCTTCCCTGAGAAGGGTAGGGACAAGCAGGACTTGAGAAAGAGAGAGCAAAGCATGCAGCGGGGCCAGGACTCTGAACCTGGAGGCTGAGGTTCATTCACGTTTCAGAGAAGATCAAGGCTACCTCCAGCCCGGGTTTCCTAACACTGGCTCCTCTGCGGGGACCTTGGATCAGATCCCATAGAGTGGAAGGATGTTGTTTCACAGTCAACCAGGAAGGTGAGGAGACACCTGCATCCTAGTCCTCAGCCAGTCCTAGGACAGGAGAAGGTCCAGGAGGAAGCAAGGGAGCCCATGTCCGGGAAGGAGAGGCAACTGGGGTAAGCCCTGAGGTTTACTGGGAAAGGCAGGTGGGGTGGGGGAGCCCAGGCTAGAGAGGAGGTCCAGGTAAAGGGCATGAGGTCTTCGTCTGTGGGGTGGCAATGGCAAGTCAGTTTTTTTCTACCTTTTATTTTTTCGGACAAAGCATTTAACTTTCCTGAGTCTCAGAATCCTTACTTTTAGAAAAAGGATGACACGACTCTGCTGGCTGCAGAGATGTAAACAAGTAAAATATGTGAAAGTGTTTATCAACCTCAAGTGCCATACAAATAAGTGCCATCAATGTGGAAACATGACAGATGCCAGACCAACACAGGCCAGTCTGAATGGACAGGCAAATGACAAGTGAATGAATGAACTGAGAGGGGCATGGCACACAGGTGGTCCAGAGACCCAGGGTGTGGACGTGTGGGCAGAGGCAGTATCTAGGCACCGATGGTTCAAGCACCCCCATCAGAGCCCAGGATTGAGTCCACTCCGCAGAGGACACGGGAAACAGAGCAGCCCCTCTGATGTTAGCAATCTGATCAAATGGCACACAGAGCACCAAAATCACTTGTTTGGAAGACAGTGAGCAAACATAAAGCTAACTTGGGAAGATCCTGAATCAAATCCGGGATGGCAATACTTGGAGGAGAACGTAAGGTCCAGACACATTTATACCATAGAGCTTTGTCTTCCTGGGATGCCCAACTTCCTACTTCCCTGGGAAATAAAATCTGAACATCCTGATCAGACCCTGGAGCCTTCCACAAACTAGCCAGAAGATCTTTCTGGTGTTCCTCCCACTTTGGCTGCCTTGCACAGACCTCCTCTTTGCTGAGTGGAGCTAAGCACACCAACCCACTTTAACACGCTGTCTAATTTCTCTCTTTCTAGCCTGCTCTGTCTCATCATCAGCATCACCCCCCCGCAGATGTGTATAAGAGACAGCCTCTGAAGAGGGAGAGGAGAGAACGGGGAATGAGATCCCAGACTCTTTAATTCCTTCTAGGTAAGTTTTCTTCTCATGATGATAGAAGTCACGTGAATAAAGTGAGCTTCCACCTCGGGCTCCTGCTCTATCTCTAGGGTGAGATGCAGATGACAGTAAATGTGGGGAAATCCAGCCTGCCCCAGGAGCGCCAGTCTGGCCAACTCCACAGCCATCAGACACCCAGAGACATCAACTTTCTAAGTCACCAGCCTGCCCTCCTCTGGGGCCACCTTCCCTACAATGGGCACACTCACCACTTCAGATAATTTCTGCTTCCTGAAGTCTTCATCACACCTAACTCTCAAGTTGACTCATCTCCCTTAGATGTGTATAAGAGACAGCATCATCAGCATCACCCCCCCGCCCCCCCTGCCGCATCCCATCTTCTTCTCCTGCACCTTTTGCTCTGCATCACTTTCCCATTCCTAACCTTTGGAATTGCTCACTGCCTTCACCTCCACCTGACTCAACAGTCCTTGTCTAGCATCGTGGCTGAGTATCTCACCTTTTCTTTTACATTGTCTGTTCTCTGAAGGCATTGATTATTTTAGGTTATAATTTCATGCCTTTCAATCTACCTAGTACAGTGCTAGGCACATAGAGAAACCAAAAAGATTTAATGACTGGTTGGGAAGATAGAATCCTTAGTGACCAAATAATCCCATGTCCCTTGGTGTCTATGACCAAATGGATACTTGTCAGGAATTAGGATTTTTATTCTCTCCAAGGTGCAAGCATAAACAGGTGACCATTACCTGGCTTCAGCTCCCACCTCCATATCCCTGCTAAACCCATTACTGGTCCCTACATAACATGTGTGACCCTGTGTGGGGACACTGCCATTGTGCTTTGTTCCCTACTCCTCACCTCCTCAATTCCTAAGCACCTTCTGCTCCTAAGAAGCAAGCTCACGGCCCAAGGTGGTCGCCCAGAAGCTGACTTCTTTAGCATCGTTCCTTTCTCATTTCCACCTTCTCTGCATTGTGCCTGATACTGGAGTTCCTGCAATTCCACTGACGTGGGGTGGGGTAAGCCAGATTCACAGATTAATACCATCCAAGGAAGTCGCTGGAAAGGACAGTAAGAGATGGGGCAGAAAGGTAGAATGTGGACCAGGCATGAGAATTATCCATATTGACAAAGTAGTCATACCCGAAGTGTTTCTGGCCCACCACCTTGTGCTGGCCCAGGGACAGTCAGATTGGCTTACGCCTGCATCACTCTTGGAAATAACCACATCCTCAGATACAAGGTGAATATACTCTTTTACAGCTGACTAAGGGTTGTGGGGAGGGCATCCTCATGGGTCCATAGCCATGTGGGTCTAGGGATGGTCTCATCTATATGTCTTATCTGCTTCGGGAGTGTAAACAGTCACTCAGTCGTGTCTGACTCTCTGCGACTCCATGAACTGTAGCCTATCAGGCTTCTCCGTCCATGGGATTTTCCAGGCAAGAGTACTGGAGTGGGTTGCCATTTCCTTCTCCAGGGGATCTTCCTGACCCAGGGATCGAACCCAGGTCTCCCGCATTGCAGGCAGACGCTTTGCCCTCTGAGCCACCAGGGAAGCCCTCGAATAGTCTCTAGGCAAGAGTAATTCAGTGGGCAAGAAATGATGCCTAGGCTCCTGGTGCTTCAAAGAGAGGAAGCTCACCAGACAAAACAGGCCAAAGTAGGAGAGGAAGCCACACCGAGGGGATGCTTACCCACAGACCTCAAGGCCAATACATGGAGCCTCTGACATATCTTACAGAGGCAAGAACTTCTCATCACTATAATTCAAGCCCATAGACGCTGGGAACTGAGGCCTTGCAAGAAGCTGTGTTGGGAACATTTTGGTGGGAAGACAGGAGAGTGTGAGTCAAACCCAGCTGCTCCAGGCTATTTCCAAATACCTGTTCCTTAGGAAGTTCAGGTGTGCATAGCTTTAGTATTGGAACTGATGGCATGAGAGGGCTGGCAGGAAAGTAGGTGCAAACTCAGATGTGTAAACAGGGCTCAGCACCTTGCCGGACTGTGCAGCCCCTTTTTAAGAGACACTGGCACAGGGAGCATCCAGGTCGGGGTGGCAGGAGTTATTAGGGAAGGGAAATGGGAGGCACGGGGATATGATGACAGAGGGTGAGAGGGGTGGAGGGCACAGCATGTCTGACATGTCACGGATGTGATGTGCCATGTGGTACATCACATATGTGATGAACTGTCATCTGGGTGAGGGGTTCACCTTTTGTGGGTAATACTTCTGCTAGGGTAGAACTAGGAATTTAGAGGATGTGGGTTTTTCAACAGCAGCTGAACTCCAGAGAAAGTGCTGCCTGTACCAGGGGTGCCTGCTCTTTTCGGAGCACTTATTATGCACAGGGCCTGATGCTGTATTTCTGATAGCAGAAAACTGGCTGCCCTCAGGTCTGCAGCCAGACATTATTTGGGGGCTAATTTGGAACATATGGGGAATGATTTCTTTGATAAAAGTATTTTAAAGAATTCTCATATGCGTAAAATTTTTATACTTAATATTGGCAAAAAGCATGTAGGAATGCATGCTTTGAGGAATGCTCAAGTGACACAAACATCACCCTCTATGGATGTAAATGTGAATGGTTGACTCAAGCAAAAATAACTGCCTATGACATGTGCATTCATCTCATTCTGATTGTGACCACACACAGTTTGCATATAAGCTCACATGTAAATAAATATAAGTTGTATTAGAGAAGGAAATGGCAACCTACTCCAGTATTCTTCCTGGGAAAATCCCATGGACAGAGGAGCCTGGCGGGCTACAGTCCACAGAGTCACAAAGAATGGGACACAACTGAAGCATCTTAGCATGCATGCATTGCATAAATAGAAACATAAAATTCCAAATAGCGAGAAAACAACATATATTATCTCATTTAACCCCCACATTAATCCCATGAAGGAGGTACTGTTATCTTCATTTTACAGGAAACGAAACCAAGACATAAGAAGATTAAGTAAATTGGCCAAAGTCCCTTTGCTGGTAGATGGCTGAGGTAGCACTTGAGCTGTGGTTGCTGGAGCATCTGATCAGGAGGTGTAGGGTGACTGTAGAGACGATAAGGGGAATTTCTGACTCAGGGGTAGAGATGAATAGGTTTTCTTTCACCTCTCCAGGACTACAGTCTGGCCTCTGGGGTTTTTAGGCAAACACTGAAACAGATGCTTTGGGCCACACCCTTCCACATGCCTGCACAATGCCAAAGATGCAGCATTGAGCAGGCAGGGAAACAGGCACCAAGATCAGGAAGGTTAGGTTTGTTTATATCTCCCTGACTCCCTGTTTTCTCTGCAATATGTCCTACTTTAGTTCCTGGGAACCTGAGCGGCTGATCTGTCTTAATGAAGGAACATGCAAGAGCCCAATGGAGAAGATGGGAGTTGGGGGCCTCAAATGCCCCTACTCAGAGTTTCTCAGCCTTTTTTGATCCTCAATAAAATAAATCCCCCTCCTTCTCTAGAAGATCTACAGATGCTCTGATTTCTGGTGGGATGGTAAGTGCCCATTTTGAATTCTAAGGTCAGTTTATGAATCCTCACCAGCCAGGAAGATTTAGTTGAGCTTTTATTTCTGTGGATTATATTAAAGAAGTCTCTTGTATTAGGATCACACTCTTTACTTTTCCAAAAATAAAACTATATTTTACGATTGAATGTTTTTTTCTCAACCACAAATGCTACCTTCTTCCCTCCCCATAGGATTTGTTGTACCCCTTGGAAAGACCTTTTGTCCTCTCCTCCTGCCCTCACATGGAAAATCACTGGTCTAGGGTAACCCTTATAGCTGACGGTCATAGTCACAGAATTTTGTGGTCATAGTCACAAATGTCTTATTCAACCCATTCGTTCAGTTATAGTCAACATTCATTGAGCAACTACTATGTGCCTGAGATCTGAAAGGCATAAAGTACACCTGCATTTTCAAATCTGTCTCAGGAAAGGTGACCCCCCCTTGACCAAAGGACTGAATGTTTAGTGGTAGAATTTGGTACTGGTGGAATTTTCCAGATGCCACTAAGATCTCACACCATAGGCAAATGTCTGCTCAATCCATGCAGAAGGGGCCAGTCCTGTGTGGATACCCAGGTTAGAAGTTGAAAAAAGTGAGGAGGACTAGAGACTGCACCCTCAACTCACTGTACCTCCCTGCCTCCCCTTTCTTGTCAACACCCTCTTCTCCTTGGATTTGGTCTTCTACCCTGCCTGCTGTTTTCTTTGTTGTCTTTTCATCCTCACCACGTTGGGGAGAAGGGCGCCCCCTCCCCCTATTTCCTCCTATCACCCCCACCCCATCCTTCCCAGCACAAGGTTCCATTCTTCATTAATGCTGTTTTAAAGCTAGCATGGAGCTGTTTTCCAGATGTGGCCATGCGCAGACAGTAATTGCGCTCTGTGATCCCTTCCAGCTGCTCCCATCGCTTGCCAATACACCGCCCCACCCCCACCTTGCAGCCCCAGGAGTCCAAGTTTGGGGGCTGCAAATTAGGGCAAACATTGTAAAATGATCATGTGCTACACACGGCCTTCCTCTCAAGAGTTATGGACTTTATAACGGAGCTAATTGGCATTAGGTCTTGCCTGAAAGGTCAACAGAGTGGCAGAGAAACAAGATCTTTGTAAATTGATCCACTGGTCCCTGCCTCCATCCCCCCAACTCCTTTCCCGTTTTGAAATATGGCCTACCTGCCCTGTGGAATTGCTGACTCTTGTAAATTACTGCTTTGACTGTACAGGACTGTGACACATTGTTTCACATCACGTGGAAGGCAGTGGGGATGTTGAAGGGGTGCATAATTATACCCTGCAAATTCTTCTGCCAAACTGCAAGCTTCAGCTTTCATGCACCTTGGTGAAGCAGGCTATTGTAACGCTCTTGACCTTCAAATCAAGCATAATTTATCCAAAGGTAGAGTACAGGCTTTGGATGGATTATTTATTTATTTATTGCTCCAAATACTTGAGGTCCTTCTGAATGATCACGCCTTCCTGTTCTCAGATTGGAACACTCGCATGGCATTTTTTCATCTCACACATTCTTATTAAGCATGTTAGAGGCATAGTTCAAGGCTGACTTTAGGAGGGAAAACTTATCTTTCTGGAATCAGAGATATTACATCTTTATCTACAGATTGTGTGGATCTTTCTGGATATGGCTTCAGAATGTCTGCCCACCCCTCTCTGGTACTCATGTTTTGTGAATAAGCATTGAAAGTCTCTGTTAAAACATATATAGTATCTGGGAAAAATGACCAATTTACCTTGTGGTTCTTAACCCTCCCCTTTCTTTTTCTTAGTAAAGGACTATATAGAAGTGAATGGAAGCTGACCTCAAATTGTACACACTCATATATATATTGCCTACAATTTTGGCCTCTTTTTCGTTCTTTCGAATTCCAACTGTGGATCAATTCCAAGTCATGAATTCCTGCTCAGTTATCATTATTGACATTGCCACCCTGGCCCCATGAGCCTGTTGGAGCCTTTCAGCAGTGAGGCTTGAGGAAGCAGAACTTAGGTAGGCCAACACAATGGGAAAGGCGAGGGGGTGAAGTTTCTGTGCCCTATTTTGGGGCCACAACGGTGGTGGGGGAGGAAGTCTGAATTCACCTACTCATTGAACAGTCTGCAGACCTAATAAACAATGCAACTTGCAGGCACCCCATAGGACTCTTTCAAAATGTATGTAAATGCTGCTGCAATATGAACATTCATTTGGAAATGTGGGCACCATTTGCCCAATCAGCAGACACCTCCCCCTGCAGGTTGCTGCTCAGGAGTCAACCCTCATGCAGCCACCTCCCCTTGCGCTGCAGCTAACAGACCTCCCGCCGCCACCAGCACTCCTGAGCCCTCTTCCCAGCTGTACTTTCCCTACAGCATCCAATGCCTCCTGACTTCACATTTATTTGTGTTTGACCATATCTTTCCATCAGAATGGACTTCCTGAGTGGTGGTAGTGGGAAAGAACCCACCTGCCAATGCAACAGGCATAGAGATGTGTGTTGGATCCCTGGGTCAGGAAGATCTCCTGGGGGAGGGCATGGCAACCCACTCCAGTATCCTTGCCTGGAGAATCCCGTGGACAGAGGATCCTGGCAGGCTATCGTGCATAGGAGTGCAAAGAATTGGACATGAATGAAGTGGCTTAGCATGCATGTACCACATCAGAATACCAGCTCCTAGAGAACAGGACTTTTGTCTGGGGTTTCTGCTGCTGAATCTGTAGTGTGTGAGGGACAAAACGTGTGTACTCAGGTGATACGTCCACTCTGAGTGAGGTCCCAGCTCCAGGACAGTGGGGGACTAAGAAAGGAAGAGAAAGGAACCATGCATATGCAGGGAGGAGGGAGCCTGGGAAAGCCCACCCTGCTTGGCCCCCTTCTGTGGTAAAGGCACTGGGAATCATTCATGGTCTGTAGCACACAGAGGCTGCCCGTGTTGCCCATCTGACAGACTCACCGAGTGTGCTGGGGTCCATTTCACTCTCCTCTGTCTGCTGTATCTTTCAAGCCCAAGCAAGGGCTGAGCTAATGATGAAGGTCATATATGGACCAAAGCCTGCTACTGGGATCCCAGTATGGGTCATGGATCTGCCACTAACGAATTATTTCACTTTTCTGGGCCTTTTTTTTTTTTTTTTTTAATATACAAGATGAAAGAATTTGTCTAGAATTTCAACATCTGTTTGATTTTATTATGAAAAGGGCTGTGAGATGCAAATTAGCTCCAAGCCCTTCTAAGAATTCTAGGCGTTGATATTGCACTGTCAGGGGCCCTTGAGAAAAATCCCAAATCTGTGACTGTGCCCCCCTTTCCCCACCTGTTGAAGACCCTCCTTGGTGCACAGGCCACATGAGGGGCGGCTTTGCCTGCAGAACCTGACTGGGAACCTCAGCCTCCATCCCCTTAAGGGTCCTTGACTCCCGCGTGGGACAGCTTTAGCGCTGCCCACCCTGACTCAGCCTCAGGGGGCGGCCAACTGACAAGGCACGTTACCTTCACTTACCCAGTGGCCTCCGCTGTCCCCAGTATCCGGCCTAGCTGCCTTTCAGGGGCAGAAGGCATGGCCACCTGTTGGTGGTTGACCCTGCCTGTGGGAGAATCAGGGAGAGAGGCATTGTCTAGCATTGTCTTGGGGAGAGAAGGAAGAAATGAGATTGACAAGGGGCAGAGGGTGTCACACGAGCTCTCTTGAGGGCATTCAGCCCACTTGGACATGACACAAGGCTGCTGGAAGCAAGAGAAGGGAAGATCTGGATCTCATGGTTGATGAGAACGAGCTGGACACAGAGCCTGGCTGTTCAGGGGTTGGCGTGGTGGACATAACCTTCACGCCAGAACCCCCGCCTCCTTCCTCCCATCACACATCAACACAAGGAGCTCCGGCCTAGCTGCCTTTCAGGGGCAGAAGGCATGGCCACCTGTTGGTGGTTGACCCTGCCTGTGGGAGAATCAGGGAGAGGCATTGTCTAGCGTTGTCTTGGGGAGAGAAGGAAGAAATGAGATTGACAAGGGGCAGAGGGTATCACACGAGCTCTCTTGAGGGCATTCAGCCCACTTGGACATGACACAAGGCTGCTGGGAGCAAGAGAAGGGAAGATCTGGATCTCATGGTTGATGAGAACGAGCTGGACACAGAGCCTGGCTGTTCAGGGGTTGGTGTGGTGGACATAACCTTCACGCCAGAACCCCCGCCTCCTTCCTCCCATCACACATCAACACAAGGAGGCTTTCTAGTCTCTTTCTGAACACAGAAAGCAGCAGTATCCTTTGTTAGTATTTGTTTATCTTGTCCTCTATGGTGTGGCCTGTGAAGAAAGGGACATTCTCATTTTTCTTGGGTTAGAATTGGGCCCTGAGGCCCAGTCCAGTCCATAGACCAGACTCTAAGCCAGATCCCATCACTTGCTTCTCCTTGGGGCTGGTCCTGACCCTGGAGTCCCTGAATCCACCTGGAGAGACCTTTCTGTTGTATTGGTCACTGAGAGTCTTTGCTGCCTATAAACCCAAGGCTTTGCCCTCCTCATCCTCCCACCGTTAAAAGTGGGGAGGCCAACACAAATGGAGCACAAGGAAATAATTCCTTTCTAGAATTCAGTTTCCTTCTAAGCCAGATCCCATCACTTGCTTCTCCTTGGGGCTGGTCCTGACCCTGGAGTCCCTGAATCCACCTGGAGAGACCTTCCTGTTGTATTGGTCACTGAGAGTCTTTGCTGCCTATGAACCCAAGGCTTTGCCCTCCTCACCCTCCCACCGTTAAAAGTGGGGAGGCCAACACAGATGGAGCACAAGAAAATTCCTTTCTAGAACTCAGTTTCTCCTGATGTCACAGTATGTCCCCAGCCTCTCTGTTATGCTGTGACTTGTGTCCTTCTCTGGCTAATGTGCCCCTAGCATACTGCCCAGACAAATCCGTATTGTCCAGGAAACCATGGCACACGTCATGAATGAATGTGGTCCCTAATCATCAGGACTTATTACATAGGGCAGAAGGGACTGTCCCCGATTAAGGTCTCCTTGTTGTCTCCTGCCTGTACCTTTGACCTTCTGAACCTTGGAACAGAGACCAGCTAGTCAGGAACTTCTGTTAACCACTCCTGTTCTACATGATTCCTCTGGAGTTTAATCTCCTGGGGGCTGTAGACCCATGCCCATCCTGGTTTTTACCTGCTTGTCCCTGGCACTGGATCCCTAGAACACCCATTTCATCATGCCCTGGGGGCCTGGCTGACTCCTGTGGTCAGCTCTTTCCTGTAGCCTATACAGCAGATGTGACAAAAAAATCTGTGTTCCTGCAGGAAGAAGTCACGTGAATAAAGTGAGCTTCCACCTCTTAATCTCCTGGGGGCTGTAGACCCATGCCCATCCTGGTTTTTACCTGCTTGTCCCTGGCACTGGATCCCTAGAACACCCACTTCATCATGCCCTGGGGCTTGGCTGACTCCTGTGGTCAGCTCTTTCCTGTAGCCTATACAGCAGATGTGACAAAAAAATCTGTGTTCCTGCAGGTAGAAGTCACGTGAACAAAGTGAGCTTCCACCTAGGGCTCCTGCTCTATCTCTAGGGTGAGATGCAGATGACAGTAAATGTGGGGAAATCCAGCCTGCCCCAGGAGCGCCAGTCTGGCCAACTCCACAGCCATCAGACACCCAGAGACATCAACTTTCTAAGTCACCAGCCTGCCCTCCTCTGGGGCCACCTTCCCTACAATGGGCACACTCACCACTTCAGATAATTTCTGCTTCCTGAAGTCTTCATCACACCTAACTCTCAAGTTGACTCATCTCCCTTCCCACTTTCCCAACATAGGGGAAGAAATGCCAGAGCACTTTCATCAGGCTGGGCTAATGTTGAGGGTCAGCCCTGGCAGTCTGTGAGCAAGAAGCCTCCCCGAATGGTCTGGGGGTTAGTGTTCCAGCACAGGTAGGTCTCGTCTTGTTGGGAAACTCTAAACCTTGGACTCCGTCTGCTGTGACTCTGAACTTCTCCTGAAGAGGTTTTCACAAGTTCAGGAAAGTCCTGGGTATTGGGAAGTTGAATTATTTTTACTCATGTGCAGCTGAAATAGCCATCTGCCATCTCGCCACCCAATTCCCCACTGTGTTTAAGATCCATCTGGAGTTTTAATTTTTTTCTTTAATTCTTCATGTGAAAAAAAGAAATTAATGTTTTGATGTGAATAAAGGTTTCAAATCTTTGTCTTTTCTGCCTGCAGTAAAATCTGTCCTATGGTAGAGGATAGATTTAGAACTATGCATTGCTTATTTTGAGCCATATTGATAAATTATCAGTTCAAGGCTCACAGTTGTCCCTTATTCTAGGACTGCCTATCTATCTTCCTTATCTAAATAGAATCCAAAACCCAGCTCACGTCACCTCTTCCATGGAGCCTTCCCGATTACTCTAGCTTGCACTCCTCTGATGACGCCTTGGCAGAACTGGGCAGCTCCTTAGCAATAGTCCTTCATTTTCTTCTTCTGCTACAGCTGGGTTGTCTTTGTACCTCTCAGCTTGGTGACAACTGGGCTTTGCCTCATGTTGATCTTACAGCAGTCATAGAACCTACCCTGGAAGCCCCCTCAATAAAGTCTTAAGATGTCCCATAACTCCTTTTCTTCCTTCAGGGCTCCTCAGATCCTATCTTGAACAGATCAGATTTTCACCACACTCAGACTCCTATGTCAGTTAGCTTATTTGAGTTCAGTATGGTGCAAATGTTCTTTCTGCTTTGCCAAAAGTCTTCATAAGCACTAGAGTGTGGAGGTAACAACTCACAGCCCATCACCTACATAATGACCACCTCAGGGGAACTGCTCAGTAAATGATTTTAGTTTAAATTAAGTTGGTGATGATGATGGAAACATTCAATTAATAAACATCTGCTAGGATCCTAATAAGTGCCAGGTCCCTTGGCAAGTTCTGGGGGTTGAATAATGATTAAATCACCTACCTTCAAAGAGCTCACTGTTAGTGGAGGAGATAGATTGGGGACATCCCAGCGTTTTAATGTGATTTCAGAGAAGGGAGCAATGAACTCATTATGGGGTTTAAGATGCTGAGGGGTTAGAACTTGAAATTTCAGGAAAAGGATTCAAGAAGTCACAGAAAGGGGAAGAGTCCTATGGATTTAAGGAGCAGCTGTGGTTCAGTGTGGCTGGAGCAGTGCTGAGAGGTTGGCCTGGAAAGGTAGGAAGGCTAGGACAAGGAGCCTGTTCAGCTAGAGACTCCCACCCCAGCTTTCCTTGGTCATTTCTTCCAGTTGCAGTATGTGCAGGTATCTATCTAAATTTCTCTTTGGTAACAAGATCTATTGACTTGTCCTCTGTAAATTGGGACTTCTCTGAATTCACCTTAAGTTTTTCTTTCCATCTTGCTATGGCATTTGTTATAACTGATCAAACTCCCCTTACTACCACCAGCCTGGTGATGTGTTCTTAAAAAAAAAAAAAGACACATATGGAAAAACATTTGCAAACTAAGTCTTCTGAGATATATCCATCTACCTCCTTCATAACTTTGAATAATTTCTATAACTTCTCTGAGCCTGTCTTTTCACCTGAAAAATAGGGTAAGTAACACTAAGACCCACCTACTTCATTGGATGGTTATGAAACTCAATTATAACAATAGATGCAAACAAGTCTAGAAATACATAAAACTCAGTGCAAACACAAGGACTTATTACCCTGATGGAAGGAGACAACCAAGTTTTCCTCTCATGAAGATTCCTTTGCTAGGCTGTACAAATTACAGGGAGGTCCCATGGTCTCCCATAGCATCCCACCCCATCATCTCATTCGCATTTTTGCCTCCACATAAGGTGGCATTAGGTCATTAAACATAACAAATGACCCACACCCCACTGGGGTATACATGGAGAGCTGTGAGGCCGAATAGATCTCTTCCCCTCTGCTTCCCTCCCTCTCCCTCTTCATGTTCACAAGTGTCTGTGGAACACAATTGTCTCCTGTCTGAGGAAGGCATAGCTAGGACTGCCCAGAGCTGGTGTGCAAGAGTTGGGAGGGCAGTTGACCCAGCCTTCTCAAATGCTTGCCACAGCTCAGCTGACTCTGGCTCCGCCCTGCTCTTGGCACATCTCAGTTCAGTTCAGTCATCCAGTCATGTCTGACTCTCTGCAACCGCATGGACTGCAGCATGCCAGGCTTCCCTGTTCATCACCAACTCCCGGAGCCTGCTCACACTCATATCCATCGAGTCGGTGATGCCATCCAACCACCTCATCCTCTGTCATCCCTGTCTCCTCCTGCCTTCAACCTTTCCCAGCATCAGGGTCTTTTCCAATGAGTCAGTTCTTCACATCAGGTGACCAAAGTTCTACAGTTTCTGAATCTGTACAGACTCAGTGGCACATCTGAATATCAGCTGTTTGTGGACATTACAAGCCCAACACATCACAGCCCTTCATTTGAGGCCCTGGAGTTTATTGGCTCTAGGTATCCCTTGGGGGCAGAGGATAAACGGATCAGAAGCCAAGTTCCTATTTCTCTACTTGCTCCAATCTAGAGGACAGTACACAAGCCCTTTGTGGTCATATTTACAGCCTTTGGCCCATTTTACTTCCACTCAAGCTGCAACACATATCCCAAATACTGGCTGTGAAACACGGGGAATTGGCTGTGTAGGAAGAAAGATGAGATAGAGCTCTGGCCCTATTACAGCACTGATCAAGAGTGCTGCTCTCTCCCCTCTCCCTAGGGTCCCTTTTCACCTGAATCTGGTGCTTAGGAATTTACAATTCCCACTGCAGATGCCCCAGTGTGCCATCTAGGCCTGTCCCTAAAGCCCAAGGTCTAAGGCCCTAGCTCCATCTAGGTCATCGTCAAGGAGTCAAAAGGTCACCAAATGATGTGGCTGGAGACCTGCTTTTCACTCCCAGGTTAAGTGACATCATCCATTTATGCTCCAGCTACTGCACAATGAAAGCCCTGGGTTGGGGTTAATTGATTCCATTTGGTGCTAACATTTGTAATCCTTTTATTTGTTCCCTCTGCTATTCTTCTTTCCCCATTGAAAACCATCTTTCCTATGGTCACATTCCTCAGCACCTTGTCTTGTCACTGAAGGAACTCTTGCTCATTAACTATTGGGAAAAACTAACAGGGGTCACAAAGTGTCCTAGTGGCGGCCACAGCCCCACCCTCTCAGCCCGTCTCCAGCCCTGAACCCACAGTGAGGGCAGCCTCAGGCCTGCTCCCTCCTTTCTGAGACCCTCCCTGGGACTCCTGGCCCTGCATCCATTGCCTCTCCTGGATCATCTCTGGTTGTTTTGACTTTGACAATTCCGCTTCCCACAAACAGATTATAGAAATCCCTGATAGCTGTAATCAAGCTGGCACCAGGCTGAGCCCTTGGAAGTTTCTCAGTCATAATATTTTCAATGATTGATTAATCAGAAAAGGCTCCAATTTCTGGGTTACAAAGTCTTATTTGAATCTATTTTTCTATCCTACCCTGTCCATCTTTCTGTCTTACTGTCCTCTGTCTACCCCAGGTCAATCTTTTTGTTCTTCCATCCCAACCAGGGCCTGCTGGCCCTTATAGACTTTCTCATTATCCATCTGCTATGCAGCCATTCTGGTAACTAAAGTCCGCTTCTACAAGAAGTCTTCCCAGGCCTGATCAATAAATATATAGTGGGCTTCAACTTTTTTTTTCTTAATCAAAATCCCTCTTAGTTACATATATATTTTAACAGAGCAGTTTCATAGAGGTCATCTTCGCTTTATCATCTGTCAGATATTATCACCCCTATTTTAAAAGTGAATAGAACGAGGATCGAAGCTGTCACCAGGGGGCCCACAAGAGGCAGGGCAGGGACTCATGCAGCTCCCAGTTTCCAAGCTAAGAGCTCTGTCAGGTGCAACAAAGGATGAGAAATTTAAATACTCATAGAGACTTGTGGCCATTCCCATTGGTTGGTTTAGTTTATCCTAGAGCTTCTTGCTTCTCTTTTCATAGCTCTCTGAAGATGCCCAAGGATTCAGGGGAGAAACTACAGCAGGATGAGACAAACTAGGAGGGGACTAGAGACGTGGGCATTTCAGGGACACAAAGTCAGTCTCTAAATGTTCCTGAGAAAATTTTCCCCAAGAGTATGTTACAGGTGGGGATCTAGCCTCTAATGCTCAAAGCAATGGGTCACTAAACATGATGATGACAAGAAAGAAGTCATTCTGCTTCTTAAGCCAAAATCAATAGTGATTTTTCTTTTTGCTTTCCTTTTGCTTAGCTCAGATGACTATAGTCTCGGTGCTGTTGCTCTAAGAACTGCTTGCTTTGGTAGCTGCCTCTGCCCGGGACCACCTGGCCAGCATTCTGATCAGAAAGTGCCTCCTGGCTAGGTTGGTGCAATGGGATCCAGGGACCATGATAGGAAATAGATTAGTTCCTGGGTTAAGAAAGCTGGGAATGGATGGGTATGTCTTCCCCACATTTTCAAGCAATAGTAAGTCTGTAGGAAGAATGGAAATCCAGGTGCATCTTGCTTTGAGAACATCCAGAAGCATCCAGGAGAACAAATAAAATTAATGGCTATCATTGGGAGCTTAAAATGCCAGGCACTGTATGAAGCATTTATATAGACTATGTCATTTTTGTCTTCATCACAGCCTCATGATAGGTTCTATTGTTGCTCCCATTATACAGATGAGGAAACTGAGTCACAGAAGTTTAAGTAACATTCCCAAAGTCAACCACTAGTCACAGGGGGATTTAAAATCTGTCTGGCTTCAAGGCCAGACTTAACTGTTAAGCTCTTTGGCTTTTCAGGGCTCAGACAAGTTCTTTTGTAAAAAAATATCTGTCTACAAGCTTCTTTTCTGAAGCAAGAGCTCTCCTGTTCCAAGACTGTTGACTGCTGAGGCGAGAGCCTGTATCAGAGGTGGAGGCAACTTTAGGTGAAGGGAAGCAAAACATAGCCTTGTGCTTTTAGAGATTCAGTTTGATTTGGATTTGCTTCATTGCGATTCAGTTCAACTCAGTTCCCTTGTGCTCCTGGTACAACTTCAGTGCTACTTGCGTGTCATGCAGTTTTCTCTGTCTTGGGGATTCTCAAATGAAGCTGAGTCAATCCAGAAATAATTTTCAAAAGCTTAAAACTGGGGCTAATCTTACTCAGAAATTCTTTTTTTTCTAGGAGCTTATTCTAAGAACATAATCCTGAATGTATGGAATATTAGCTATGAAGAAGCTCCTCTTTGTTTACTAACAGAGAAAGGCAATATAAATGTCTCAGGGAGAGCTGGCAGACACTTGATGTAGCTAATACAGGCATTACAGGCTCTACCGACTTAGTGACCATGCGGCTTGAGATCAGCCAGGCAGGAGTGAAACCAGGCAACGCATTATCTTTCATTCTACAAGGAATATGCCAAAGATGCCCAAGCTTCGTCTCAGTCATATATTTTGTTTTCAACACCCTTAGACCAAAATAAATGCCTCACAGTTAGGTTTAAGTATGCAGGCACAAACAGGCAAGTTAGTGTTTAAGTCCTATTACACAGTAATTGAAAGAAAAAATAATGTTTATATTTTATTGTTAATCATAATTATTTACTCATAAGATGTATGCACCTGTTGGGCCTTGTTCAGTTACTCCAACCTTAGAATCAAGTTGGATACTGCCACCCATCACTCACCTAGAGCCAGACATCCTCAGTGTGAAATCAAGTGGGCCATAGGAAGCATTACCATGAACAAAGCTACTGGAGGTGACAGAATTCCAGCTGAACTATTTCAAGTCCTAAAGATGATGCTGTGAAAGTGCTGTATGCAATATGTCAGCAAATTTGGAAAATTCAGCAGTGGCCACAGGACTGGAATGAAATCAGTTTTCATTCCAATCCCAAAGAGGAGTAATGCCAAAGAATGTTCAAGTTCAGTTCAGTTCAGGTGCTCAGTCTGATTCTTTTTGACCCCATAGATTGCAGCACGTCAGGCCTCCCTGTCCATCACCAGCTCCCAGAGTTTGCCCAAACTCATGTCCATTGAGTCGGTGATGCCATCCAACCATCTCATCCCCTGTCATCCCCTTCTCCTCCCACCTTCAATCTTTCCCAGCATCAGGGTCTTTTCAAATGAGTCAGTTCTTTGTATCAGGTGGCCAAAGTATTGGAGTTTCAGCTTCAACATCAGGCCTTCCAATGAACACCCAGGACTGATCTCTTTTAGGATGGACTGGTTGGATCTTCCTGCAGTCCAAGGGACTCTCAGGAGTCTTCTCCAACACCACAGTTCAAAAGCATCAATTCACTGGCGCTCAGCTTTCTTTATAGTCCAACTCTCACATCCATACATGACTACTGGAAAAACCATAGCCTTGACTAGATGGACCTTTGTTGGCAAAGTAATGTCTCTGCTCTTTAATATGCTGTTCAAACGACCATACAATTGCACTCATTTCACATGCTAGCAAGATTATGCTCAAAATCCTTCAATCTAGGCCTCAACAGTACATGAGCTAAGAACTTCCTGATGTACAAGCTGGATTTAGAAAAGGCAGAGGAACCAGAGATCAAATTACCAACATTCAGTAGATCATGGAGAAAGCAAGGGAATTCCAGGAAAACACCCACTTCTGTTTCATTGACTGTGTTTAAGGCTTTTATTGTGTGGATCACAGCAAACTGTGGAAAATTCTTAAAGAGATTAGAGTAACAGACCACCTTTCCTGTCTACTGAGAAACCTGTATGCAGGTCAAGAAGCAACAGTTAGAACTGACTGGTTCAAAGTTGGAAAAGAAGTATGACAAGGATGTATATTGTAACCCTGCTTATTTAACTTCTATGTTAAGTGCATCACACAAAATGCTGGGCTAGATGAATCACAAGCTGGAATCAAGATTGGTGGGAGAAATATCAATAACCTCAAATATGCAGATGACACCATTCTTATGGCAGAATGTGAAGAGGAACTAAAGAGCCTCTTGATGAAGGTGAAAGAGGAGAGGGAAAAAGCTGACTTGAAACTCAACATTAAAAACACAAAGATCATGGCATCCAATCCCATCATGGCAATCATGGCAAATAGAAGGGGAAAATGTGAAAGCAGTGACAGATTTTATTTTCTTGGGCTCCAAAATCATTGCAGATGGTGATTACAGACATAAAATTAAAAGATGCTTGCTCCTTGGAAGGAAAGCTATGACAAACGTAGCATGTTAAAAAAGCAGAGACATCATTTTTTCGACCAAGGTGTGTATGGCCAAAGCTATGTTTTTTCCAGTAGTCATGTATGGATGTGAGAGTTGGAACATAAAGAAGACTGAGCACCTTTCAAACTGTGGTGCTGAAGATTCTTGACAGTCCCTTGGACTACAAGGAGATCAACCTGTCAATGCTAAAGGAAATCAACCCTGGATATTCATTGGTAGGACTGAAAGTGAAAGTGAAAGTGAAGTTGTGTCCTACTCTTTGCGACCCCATGGACTGTAGCCTATCAGGCTAAGGTGAAGCTGAAATTTGAATACTTTGGCCACCTGATGTGAAGAGCTGACCTATTGGAAAAGACCCAGATGCTGGGAAAGATTGAAGGCAAAGGGAGAAGGGGGTGACAGAGAATGAAATAGTTTAGATAGGATCACTGATTCAATGGATATGAATATGAACAAATTCTAGGAGATAGTGGAGGACAGAGGAGCCTGGTGAACTGCAGCCCATGGGGTGAACTGCAGCCCATAGGGTTGCAAAGAGTCGGATAGGACTTAGTGACCAAAGGTCAATACTATGCTTTATTGACTATGCCAAAGCCTTTGACTGTGTGGATCACAATAAACTGTGGAAAATTCTGAAAGACATGGGAATACCAGACCACCTAACCTGCCTCTTGAGAAATCTGTATGCAGGTCTCTGGTGCTGGGAGGGATTGGGGGCAGGAGGAGAAGGGGACGACCAAGGATGAGATGGCTGGATGGCATCGCGGACTCGATGGACGTGAGTCTGAGTGAACTCCGGGAGATGGTGATGAACAGGGAGGCCTGGCGTGCTGCGATTCATGGGGTCGCAAAGAGTCGGACACGACTGAGCGACTGCACTGAACTGAACTGATGCTGTCCAAAACAAAGACATGTCTGTAGATGGTGATTTGCTTGAGAGTCACTAGTTTGAGACACATATATATTGGGACACAATGAGTTAATATTTAACTGTTAAAAATGGTATTATTAACAAACAAATAATTGTAAGAACACATATTCATGATGTATTTACTAAGAAAAGATTAACGAAAATAGTGATACCATTCTTAGAAAAGCTCTTTATGGATATGTAACCAAGAGATTAAAATGGTTATTTATGGATAAGGAATCATGGATGATTTTAAATTTTTTCCCTTTTTTTGAAATTATTTTTACAATAACAAATGCATCTAAATTTTTTATTTGATTTTGTTTTGCATTCTTTTTAAAAAAGAAACCTAGAACAATTACTACGAATAAGACCCTATTAATCACAAATGCAAATACAAATCAAAGTTATATAAGAAACAGTCCCTTGTTTTATAGGCGCTTATAAATGACTAGGACAGGGACATCAGGTATTACTAGTGATGTACTGTATTAATGGATAAAACAAGGGGGAGAGTTGTATAATTCTATGTAAGTTGCTCAATGGGCTCAGAATAGGAAGAGAATTGGAGGGTGGAATGGTCATGGAAAGAAGCTGTATGTGGGGTCCCCAAGACTACCCTCAAGTTCAGTGATTCAGGTTTCAGTGTTGCACTCAGGACTAAGATTTATTATAGAAAAAGAATATAAACAACAGCAGCAAAGGGAAAAGGCCTGTAGGCAAGGTCTGGAGGAAGTCAAGAGCGAGCTTCCAGAGTCCTCTCCCAGTGCAATCACACAGGGCGTGCTCAGTCCTCCAGCATAGAACTGTGACAACACACACGAGTGTCCTCTGCCAGGAAAGCTCATCAGAGATGCAGAGATCAGGGTTTTCACTGGGGATGAGCACGTAGACCACCTACCAAAATTCTAGACCTCCAGAGGGAAGCAGGTGTTCATCATAAATTGCATTGTTTGCACACACATTTTAGTGCTTAGCAGTTAGTCATGGTGGGAACATTCTGAAAATTCAAGTTCCCAGATACCAGCCCAAAGGCTAACCTTGCAAGTTAAGTTCAGTTCAGTTCAGTTCAGTCGCTCAGTCATGTCCGACTCTTTGCGATCTTTCTAAAGATGGTAATCTCAGGCCTGCTAAGTTATCTCTTTTCTGTAGAGAAACCTTCCCTGGGGAAGTGAAATTGAGCAGGACCACGATTCAGGAAAGGGGAGAGAAAAAGGGAAAGTGTTCCAGATATTCAAAAGATACTCATAAAACTAAACTTCTCAGAAATCACAGAACCTTAAACTTAAAAAGCATCACATGTTGATGTATGGCAAAACCAATACAATATTGTAAAGTAATTAACCTCCAATTAAAATAAATAAATTTATATTAAAAAAAAAGCAAAGGCCAAAAAAAAACGTTAGCCATTTAGTCTAGTATTTTCCAAATGGCAAGCATGTATCACTAGTGGCATGCACAATGATTTTACACTGTCTATAATAATATTTCATATTTTAATATTTATATATTTATTTAATATGCAATTATTATAAAATTAATGATAATATTTTATAATTTATTATAGATGTCATGTATCTAGCTAGCTATCATCTTCCTAAAGCCCTACCAGTACAGGTATTATTAATGCAAATCTAATTTTGAAAAGTATGTCAATTTAAAGATAAATATTAAAGTATAAATATTAAATAATATTAAATGAATAACAATCCAGAAGTCAGAGGCCACGTCTACTCCCTGTGGGCAGTACAGTGAGTAAGTATCTTCTACTCTTGAGACATGGGCGTTGCTGAGTCAGCCTGATTCTGTTTCCTCCTTGCCTGCAGGACAAGCAGCTCTTAGTGACAATGTCTTGGCCTTGATCCTCTATTCTGGGCTGTACTGGGACTTCCAAAGCCACTAAGTGCAGTTCTCAGTCATGCCCTCTGGGAATTCTGAGCCCACAGAGATTAGAAAGTTATTATTAAGAAATACACCTTTGCAACAGTCCTAGAGGCTATTTCAGGCAAGAAAGCTGAAAACTTAAGCTGGGCTTTCTGACTGTTGTTGCCCAGGGGACCCAAAACTGAAAGATCTTTTTCTCTTTCATCTAACCAGCCCTTAGGATAGATGCACCTTGTAATGTCTGTCAAAGAAGTGAGACTACTGTCAAGACGAGGCCTCTGTGTTTCAATGCTACTGATTCACTCCATGAATAAGTGCCTGTTTTGTGTAGGCCCTGGGAACCCAGGTGGCACAGTGGTAAAGAATCTGCCTGCCAATGCAGGGCCATGGATTGGATCCCTGGGTTGAGAAGATCCCTTGGAGTAGGAAATGGCAACCCACTGCAGTATTCTTGCCTGGAAAGTTCCATGGACAGAGGGGCCTGGCGGGCTAGATTCCATGGGGTCTCAAAGAGTTGAACACAGCTGACCATGCACACATACATGCACGCACACACACAAACACCCCTAGCGGTGAACATGGCACCTGTGACTCCCATTCACATGGAGATTATGTGTCATCAAGAAGCCTCAACCATGGGTAAAGTAGACAGCTCGGTGGCCTCACACTCACCTGCTTCTGCGGCCTCTGCCAATTTTCTTTCTTTTAGATGTGAAAATCTAGATTTTCTCTTATCCAAAGGCTTGGATGTCATGGACGTCAGACAGGGTTGGATCTGGTTCTTAGACTCCTTCAGGTCTAGAATTAACTCTATCTACTTACACTTGCCTTTTTATTCTGCTCATGGGGTTCTCAAGGCAAGAATACTGAAGTGGTTTGCCATTCATTCCCTTCTCCAGTGGACCACTTTCTGTCAGCCCTGGGAGTTGGTGATGGGCAGAAAAGCCTGGCGTGCTGCAGTCCATGGGGTCACAAAGAGTCGGACACGACTGTGACTGAACTGAACTGAACTGAATTTACACTTGGGCCAGCTTTTAAGGCCCCCCAAAGTTCAGTCTCTTTTGCAAACCATTCTTTAGTTGAGGCCCCAAGAAATCCTGTCCTTCCTCAGCTCCCTGATGGACAAAGGACTGTTCATTCCTTTCCCTGAGCAGCTAAACTGGTGCCCTTACAGATGGCTGATTGAATTAGGATGGGCACCTGATCCAGGGCCAGCCTCTCTCCAGGCTGGCCAGGTCCTATGAGGGGCTCTGAGTTTGAGAGATTTGTCTCCAGGGGCGAGATGACTTTAGTGGGCTGTGGTCCCAGAAGAGCACTCATCAGGCTGTGAGTTATGGGAGCAGAGGAGGACACAGGCACACAGCTGGATCACGGGAGAGGCAGCATGCTGGCAAGAAGACCAAGGAAGGGATGCAAAATACCCTTGCCTCCCCAAATACTTTGGATCCCAGTATCCTTCGAGTCTCATTTGTACTATCGCAGTGAGGAGGTCCCACCGAGCTTGAAGCATCTGAATACCTGTTCCTCCCCATCCACGAGGCTGAGATAAGGTTTTTCTCCTTCTCCTCCTGTCCTGTCCCTTCTCTCCCTGCATTCTCTCTCACATGCTATTTCTGGCTTCTCTGGACTGGAATCCAACTGGACTTCTGATTCTTGGCTTTTTAATCTTAAAAGCTTTGTGGAGTCGCTGCTGTGTGCTCGGCCCTGTGCCAGGTGTCAAGAGGGAAGAGAAGGGAAGCAAGAGCCCTGGCCTGGCCCTCGGGAAGTCTCCACTCCGAGCACAGGTAAGGCCTATGGGTAACACTGGGACTGGGGACTCCTCCTGCCAGCCTCTGGCTGACCTCGGATGTGGTGTGTTTGTGGAGGGTGCCTGGTGCAGTCAGAAGATGCCTCATGGGATTGGGTAGGGGGTGTCAGAAATGCGGCTGGAAGAAAAGGAGGGGACATCATGCCAGCTACAGAGACCAGCATGAGCCAGAGGAAGGGAATGCGGCTGGTCAGGGGGCCAGGAGGCAAGTCCTGGGGGGGACTGGGGGCTGCTTCACCTTCTAGTCCTCACCTTACCATTAAATCTGGGGAACTAAATGGGTGTGCCAGGCAACCTGCCCTCTCAGTCACCTCATCAGCCTTGAATTACTCAGGATTAAAAAAGAAAAAAGAAAAAAAAAAGGACCGTCCTCATTATGTGGTTGGAAATCCTCATACCAGAGATAAAATTTTATGAGTTGCGTATTGCTCAGCACCCCGTATTTTTGACATTCCCTGTTTCACATACAGTATTTTAAACATGAAACACAGACATTACTGTTTTTTTTATTTTTTACCCTTTCATTTTTTTTTTCCTTCTTTCTGTCGTGGCTTAGTGGGTAGCTCTGAAGTTTTTAATACTGAAGGGCCCATTTCATGTTATTTATTACCCTGCTTGTGTGAAAGCTGAGGCCTATAAATCGTCAACACAGGCCGTCTAATTCCAGCAATGGCGAGGCTTCGTCACATGTAATTAAAAGATCCCAAAGCCATTGGAATGTAATGGATTTGGAAATGACACCACGGGGGCACGGGGAGCAGGCCCAGGAAGAGGCAGCTGTATTTCAAAGGCTCTGGGCCTGGTCTGGGATCTGTGGGGCTGCCTGGCCCTGCTCCAGCAGGCCTGGCTGTTGTGGGGTTAGGGGCAGGGTCTGGATGTGATCTGATCCTCAGCTCTGAGACCACTGCTGTTCCCACCTGTGTGGAGGGTCACTGAGCTCTCCGCCTCACGACTCCTCCAGCCTGGCCTGCCCAGGCGCCCTCTGACGGCTGTGAGCATCCATGTCCTGGTATGAGGGTTTGTGAGGAGCAAACAGTGGAAACAGTGTCAGACTTTATTTTTTGGGGCTCCAAAATCACTGCAGATGGTGACTGCAGCCATGAAATTAGAAGACGCTTACTCCTTGGAAGAAAAGTTATGTCCAACCTAGATAGCATTTTCAAAAGCAGAGACATTACTTTGCCGACTAAGGTCTGTCTAGTCAAGGCTATGGTTTTTCCTGTGGTCATGTATGGATGTGAGAGTTGGACTGTGAAGAAGGCTGAGCACAAAAGAATTGATGCTTTTGAACTGTGGTGTTGGGAAAGACTCTTGAGAGTCCCTTGGACTGCAAGGAGATCCAGCCAGTCCATCCTAAAGGAGATCAGCCCTGGGATTTCTTTGGAGGGAATGATGCTGAAGCTGAAACTCCAGTACTTTGGCCACCTCATGCGAAGAGTTGACTCATTGGAAAAGACTCTGATGCTGGGAGGGATTGGGGGCAGGAGAAGAGGACGACCGAGGATGAGATGGCTGGATGGCATCACTGACTTGATGGATGTGAGTCTGAGTGAACTCCGAGAGATGATGATGGACAGGGAGGCCTGGCGTGCTGCGATTTATGGGGTCGCAAAGAGTTGGACACGACTGAGTGACTGAACTGAACTGAACTGAACTGAACCCGGCCTTAGAGACAGAGCCTGACCCTTGGAATTGGGTGGTGGCAGGGGGGGTCTTGGTTTCACCTTCCACATGAGCACAATGCTCCTCTTATTTTTGGTCCCCAAGTCTCCCCCAACTTCTGTCTCCTTAGATCCCCAGGGTCACCCTCCAGCAGCTCCAGGTTCTTCTCTGAAGTTCCCTTGAATCCCCACATCCATCGCTCCTCCCTCTGGGCCCCCATGTCTGCCCAGCTTGGGGTCAGTGCGGTGCCGGTGTGTATTTGTTCCTCAGGAACGAGGACTATGTTTAAGTCGGCTCTGACACCAGTGCCTTACATAGGCCTGACACATAGGAGGTGGGCAGTGACTGTGTGGCAGGAAGAAAGAGATGAAGGATAAAGAAGGAGAAAAGAATAGGGAAAAAAAAAAAAAAAGGATAGAAGGAAAAAAAGATGAAAAGAAGGAAAGGGGAGAGGGACTTTCATTGATCTCCCCTGTCTTGAGATTTACACATGAGGCAACTAGATTCCAAGATGGCCGCCAACTGCCGCCGCCTCCTGGAATCCGGGTCCCGCATCGTAACAGGGCTGGTGCTTGTGGCCAAAGCCACACAGCAGAGTGTGACTACGTCACTTCGGAGCTTCGCTTATGCAAATGGCTGCAGCTTCTGCCTTGTTTCCTCTCGAATTACTTGCTCTGGGGAAGCCAGCCACCAGGCTGCGTGAGCAGCCCTGTGCGGAGGCCCACATAGCGGGGAACTGGAGCCTCCGGCCCACAGCCAGCCATGAACCCAGGCCTGACAGCTTTGAGGCCATGAGCCTGGCAATGGGTTCTCCGGCCCGGTGGAGCCTTGCAATGACTGCACCTTGGCTGGCAGCCCGAGCGCAGTCTCACGAGGCTGCTCCCAGGTTCCTGACCGCAGAAGCTGTACCTGTAAATGACTGTTATTTTAGATTTCTAACTCTGGAATAATGTATTACACAGCGACTGATAGTACCACAAACACCATCTACATGTTGATGACACCCAGTTTTATTTCCAAGTCAGACCTCTCTGCTGAACTCCAGAATCCTATATCCAAATGCCTCTGTTCCATCTCTGCCCTTCGTTCCACCCCGCACTCCTGATCATCCTGTCCGCCTGCTTCCTCCAGTGCCCTCCCCATCCCGCTTGGGGGCAGCTCTTACCTGGATGCTGGCACAGCCTCCTACCTGCTCCCTGCCTCTCCCACAGCCCCTGCAGTCTATGCTCTATGCAGCAGCCAGCGCGGCCAGCAACTGTAAGTCAGATCACGACACTTCAGACTTAACTTGCCAAAGCCTTACCACTTCCCCAGGACAAGAACCAAAGTCCTTAAATAACCCCCCAGGTGTCACCTATTCCTCTCCGACCTCATCTCTCATCACTCTCCCGCACTCCCTTATTCAGGGGCCCACATGGGCCTTTTACTGCCAGGCACACTTCCACTTGGCACTGATTCCTCTCTGAGTCTGGAATATTTCTCCCAGTTATCTGCACAACTCATTCCCTCACCTCCTACACGTCTTCACTCAAATGTCCCCTTCTCTGTGAGGTCTATCTGCCTTGACAGCCCTGTTAAAACATGCAGCAAACCCCCTGAACCCCCATGTTTCATTACTCTACGCTCCACGGCCCCCGCTCGCCCTCCATTTATAAAACACTTAAAACCTTCAAGTATATGATATGACTTATTTTTTATGCTCACAGTTTGTCATTCTCTGCTAGTATATGAGCTCCATGATTGCAAGGATTTGGGGCGGTTGTTGTCTGTTTTGTTCATTGTGGTATCTCCAGCACCTGGAACAGAGAACCTAGAACTATGCATCTGGCACATAATGGTAGTCCATACATGTTTGTTGAAGGGAAGGAAGGGTGATAGGAAGGGAGGGAAGCAGGGAAGGATAGATAGTGCAGGGAGGGAGGAAGGAAAGAGTGTGAGAGTGCTTGTGTTGTGGTCTGAACTGTTGAGCAGATGTAGCCCCTCTCCTTGTAAGTTCTGGACTGGAAGGTGTGAGAGAATGATCTACCTACAGCATCCAATGACAGCCTTGCTGAAGCTGAGGCTTAAGGAATACACTTGATTATCTGCCTTTGGCCATCTAGGA
Source organism: Cephalophus harveyi (assembly GCA_006410635.1). NCBI lineage: Eukaryota > Metazoa > Chordata > Mammalia > Artiodactyla > Bovidae > Cephalophus > Cephalophus harveyi. Next base: position 292,511 of record SJYT01051286.1, on the reverse strand, counting down.
ATCCCTGTTTCATTGCCCTCATGGTCCTGCAAACCTGAATATTTCTACCCCTCTGTTTTTTGCTGCTATTAACATCCAACTCCTCTGCTTTTTTCACCTTTTAATGAGTTGAGCTGTGTCCTCCAAAAATATATGTTGAAGTTTCAACCTCTCAGTATCTTAACATGCGACATGATTTGAAAATAGGTTTGTGGAGGGTTGGACCATAAGGAAGGCTGAGTGCTGAAGAATTGATGCTTTCAAACTGTGGTGTTGGAGAACTCTTGAGAGTCCCTTGGACTAAAAGGAGATCAAACCAGTCAGTCCTAAAGGAAACCAACTGTGAATATTCATTGGAAAGACTGAGCCTGAAGCTGAAGCTCCAGTACTTTGCCCACCTGATTCCAAGAGCCGATTCACTGGAAAAGACCCTAATGCTGGGAAAGATAGAAGGCAGGGGGAGAAGGGGACAACAGAAGATGAGGTGGTTGGATGGTATCACTGACTCAATGGACATGAGTTTGAGCAAACTCTGGGAGATGGTGAAGGACAGGGAAGCCTGGCCTGCTGTGGTCCATGGGGTCGCAAAGAGCCGGACACAACTGAGTGACTGAACAACAAAAGAAGGAATTATGTCAAAATGAGGTCATACTAGAGAGGAATGGGCCCTGAATCAATATGACTAATTGTCTTTGTAGAAAAACTGCAGACATTTAGGGAGAAATGTCGTAAGAAGACTGAGGTGATGCATATAACCTTTTCAGAGTCTCTTCAGAGACTGAAGTGATACATATAAAAGTCAAGGATGGGTGACAACCACTAAAACCAGGAGAGAGGCCTGGAATGGAGTCATTCTCAGAGCCCTCAGAAGGAAACAGTCCTTGGGCTTCCCCGGTCGCTCAGTTGGTGAAGAATCTGCCTGCAATGCAGGAGACCCTGGTTCGATTCCCTGGTCAGGAAAACCCCTTGGAGAGGGGACAGGCTACCCATTCCAGTATTCTTGGGCTTCCCTGGTAGCTCAGTTGGTAAAGAATTTGCCTGCAATGCGGGAAACCTGGGTTCAATCCTTGGGTTGGGAAGATCCCCTGGAGAATGGAGCAGCTACTCACTCCAGGATTCTTGCCTGGAAAATCCCCATGGACAGAGGAGCCTGGTGGGCTATAGTCCATGGAGTCGCAAAGAGTCGGCACATGACTGAGCAACTTAAAAAAAAAAAAAAAAAAATGGAGGACGCAATCCTGCCAACACCTTGACTGCAGACTTTTAGCTTCCAAAACTGTGAAAGAATGAATTTCTGTTTTTTTTAAAGCTATCTGGTTGTAGTAGCTTGTTATGGTAGCGCCCCCCCCCTCCCCCACACACACCAAACTAACATTCTATGCCTTCTCCAAGACCATCTCATGCTTGTCTTCAAGCCTTCTTTCAGCATTAATAAACACTAGAACACATCATCTTTGATCCTACTCAGAGAGTTTTCTCTCACACACAATACAAAGAATCTTATCTCCTTCAAGAAGCCCTTTGGACAGCTTAAGAAGAAGGAATTCAATACTCCTAGCATCCTTGCATTTGAAGGTTAAACTTTGGAATGTATGGCTTTTTTTTTTTACTCACAATTAATGTGTATTTTCTTGGCTTGAGAAAATGTAGACAGTCCATCTTATCCATTTGTTCTTGAATTGCTCACTCATTGCCATGTTGTCTCTCTGATTAAATGACTCTAACAACAAGAAACAGATGTGTCTCCTTCACTGTGTATAGTTCCAAGTCTAGATACGGAAATGAGAAAACACTCATGCTGGTGGGTAAGGACTGTTTAGTAAGAAGGCGCCTGCTGCATTTCTCTCCTTTTCTATTTTATAAATGAGGAAACCAAGGCCCAGGAAGAAAAAAGGACCCCCAGAAGATACAGAATGTTTCCATCTCGCCTCCACACAGGATTGGTAGCTCTGGGACTTTTGCTTAAAGTCAAACACTTAGAAATATACCCCTAGTCCCTTGCACAGTTGTTGCTGACCATCTACCCCGAGCTGGGTTTAAACCCCAACCCCATCGCGCTTTATTCATACAATTTTGGGCAAGTTATTTAACCTCTCTAACCCTCGGATTCTTTATCTGAAGAATGAGCATGGAGATCCTAATCTCCCAGGGTGGAAAAGAGGATTCAGTGAGAATGTCACTTAGGAACCATGCCTGTGTGCTGTGGGAACTCCATGAACTGTAATTTCTTAACTTTCATTCCCATCACTCCAGACTAGAAAGAGGTAGAAACAAATTACATTTTCAACAAAATCTTTGTCTATTTGTCATATCCAGCTCAAGTCGGAAAGGTTGTCAGAAATAATGGAAGTGAGTAAAATAATCTATCCTAGCCTTGTCATTAATAGCAAGTGTTACCTAGCGCTAGCAAGATCCTTCATCAGCAAACAAAGACCCAGTGATATTCACTAGATTCGACTGAGTATAAAAAGAAAATGAAAATCTGACGTTTTGGAGAGATTTCCATAAACTAGAGCAGAAACAGTAAGAGCTTTCTGGTTGCCTCTTTGTGAAGGATCAGATATCACAGCAGATGGAAAAGTAGGCAAGAATTACAGACATGGAACAGACCTCGGGTCTCATTAACCAGCTAATTCATTTAACCAGAATGCTTCATTTCCTGAGAATTTCAGTGAACTGTGATTTTACAATATGCTAATATTTGAAAGATGGACTTTTTCTCCCCATCGGTGGCTGCAAAGCTGCCCTGTGGTGCAGTGAGCAGCGCTAAGAATGACGGTGCCAGGATTGAGGAGCTAGCTCTACCATCAACTGACCGTGAACTAGCTAGGTCCCCTGTCTAATCTCAGGGCCACCCTCAGGGTAGGACTCATGATCTCTGAGTTTCCTAAATCTGTAATTTTATATATTTCTGCTCCAGTTTCAATCCTTTGAAATCCTTTGGATCCAGGCCCCATATTCTCCATGAAGGCCCTTCCTTGACCTTGAACAATCCGTAATATATGAGGGCTGGATCAGAATAACTCTAAAGTTCCTTTGAGATGTGACATGCTATTGTTCTGAGTTGAGCTTCTTTAATAATAATAATAATACATTTATAAGGGCTTCATCTTAGCTATGTGTGGTAAAATAAGATGAAGAAAGTTGTTTTATGTAAAGTTATAGACTGGATGTTATAGACTCTGCCAATTTATACACCAAAATCCTAACCCCCAGTGTGATAGTACTAAGAGGTGGGGCCTTTGAGAGGTGATTAGGTCATGAGGGTGGAGCCCCTATGAAAGAAATCAGTGTCATTATAAAAAGAGATATAAGAGAGATGATCTTTCTTTCTGCCACGTGAGGACACAATGAAAAGATGGTCACCTGTAAACAGGAAGAGGGCCTTCACCAAGAACCTGACCATACTGGCATCCTGATGTTGAACTTTTAGCCTCCAGAACTTTGAGAAATAAATTATTGCTGTTTAAGCCACCCAGTCTATGGTATTCTGTTATACCAGCCTGAACTAAGACACAGGGTCTGGTGGAAAAACTACTGGGCTTGAATCTGAGTTCTGAACCAACTTTGCCATCCTGAGTAAGTCAGCATATCTCTCTGGACTTTTTCCCCCCATCTATACATCTAGCTATTTGAACTAGTTAGTGTTTGGCCCCTTCTAGCTCCTTATTTCTGACATTTGCCACTCTTCTGTAAATTCGCTTCCAGCTCCAGTGAGGTCTCATAAAGAAGTAATCTGCAGTGATGAGGAGGAGCAGGGATGGAATTCATGGAGACAGCACACACAAAGTAACCCTTAATGTCTCTCCCAGGGTTGCAGCTTTGCATCCTCAGACTCAAGGAGCCCACCTGAGCAAAGTCACAATTCCACATTCTCTTTTACCCTAATGTGAAGTCCAAAACCCAGGACAGCTCAGGACCGTAAACAAGGGTGTTTCTTTTCTATCCTCTTCCTGATTTAGGCTCTTGAGTCTGGTGTGTGTGGCTTTATGAAACTGCTGAGCCAGTTTCAGTCATTAAGAAAGACGGGGTTCAAATGCAAAGCCCAGAGTGAGATTAACTCAGTGCTCCAGCTTGCCACTTGGCATCATTTGGCCTCTTCTAGCCTCTGACCTTGCATTCTTGGCTCCAAATGAAAGGAAGACAATTTCTAAGGAGCACTCCCTGACCAGGAGTGATATATAGTAGTCAGACACTTGAATTCACATAGACTATGAAATTGATCACATAATGTGATTGGTGCTACCAGTTCTCAAAGGACACATTTAAACTTGAAATAGTTTCAGTTTTGTAGAAACTTCTATGTAGCAGAATACATGGGGCTATTCTGGCTTCAGTTAACCTGAAGGCTTTGTCTCACCAAAAATAAAGTCTAAGTAATATTTCAGCACCCCATTTATTCAAAGTCCAGACTAGTAGCAACTCAGATTTTGGACCCCATGTGCAAATACCAAAACCTTCCAAACAACTGAAATAGTTTCCCACAGATTTTTTGCAATAAGTAAAGCCCATACACCATTCTTTCCCCAGCACTTTATTGACTCCTCTTTGACACATGGTTCCAATATGTTTAGTTATAGATAGATTACCAAAGCCTACAGAAGGTTAGATATGGAGAATGAGGACTGAAATTGGGTTATGAGAGGCACTGGCATTAGGAAGAAATAGAGCAGAGAGTGTGGAGTGAAAAAGAAAGACTGTCTAGACCCAGCACAGCAATAAAGAACACTTTTATATTAGGACAGGCAGCTTCATGTAACTCAGTAACCCATGAGATTTTTGCATTCTTTAGCAATGGGTGGGTCAGATGGTAAATAATCTGCCAGCAATGCAGGAGAGCTGGATTCATTCCCTGGGTTGGGAAGATTCCCTGGAGAAGGAAATGGTAACCCACTCCAGTATTCTTGCCTGGGAAATCCCATGGACAGAGGAGCCTGGTGGGCTATAGTCCATGAGTGGCAAAGAGTCAGACAGGACTGAGCAACTATCACTTTAACTTTCACTGTGTAGAAGAAGCTACATTTAATTTCAGCATTTGTTTTATAAGAAAGTAGGGACTAAACAATCTTTGTCAGGAAGATTGCCAACAGAAATCGTTCAAAAAGCTTGTTGTTAATGAGATCCACTTGAGCCCAGGAACTTTGGTCTGTGTCTGTGTCCCAGTGCCTCAGCACACTGTGTGTGTAGCACCCAGCAGATTCTCAATAAACACTTGATGAATGAATAAAAAAAGAAGGAATGTTTTGAAGAGTTGTGTTTTTTAATTCCTGGACAATTTACTTATGTACAATATAGTCTTTTCCAATGATTTATCCAATAGTGATCTTTATGGAACAGCTACCACCTAGGCAGGCAGAGTCTTCCTTCTCAGAGAATTGTGCTGGACCAGTGACAACCACTCACAATTAGTACATATGAACCATCTGAATGCCTTGCTCTGATGGTTGGGTCTGCTTTGGGACCCTGGCCAGGTTTTATGCCTGTTTGGAGAAATTGAAGCCGATAGGGATTTGGGTCCATCCCAGACACTCTTTTATTTTAAACCCTTAGACACAGGCAGCTCTCCACCAAAGAGCTTCCGAGAGGGAGTCCCATACAGGATCCACATGCTGAGAACACCCCGTCCTCCTATGGCTTGGGTTCATTTGTTAAGTCAAGACTACTTTTCTCTTGATGGCTAAGTGACTCCAATTCAACCTTAAGTCTTGGGCTACAATGTGGCCAGGCTAAAGATTTCATGGGGGGAGGGTGGAATAAGCTGGAGATTGACATTTGGGTTAAACATTAGAAAAATAATTCTTTGATCTTTACTGATGATTTTTTATGTGCCCAGCACAACATGTAGAAGTCTTTACTTAGGAAGGGAACAAAGAAATAGAAGACCCAGACTTTTTCTTATAGAAAACAAGCTAAAGGTTAAGAAAGCACCAGGTGAGGTTGTAAGAGCCACAACTTCCAGTTCTAGGATTCCTGCCAGCTCGTTCGCATCTTCATGTGGGGTCAAATAAATAAGGAGAAGTAGATCACAGTGAGATATTTTCTCTTTTAAAGATCTTTTACTGCACAAGGCTAATAACTGTTTTGACTGTGCTCATCTTACCACCAATGATTTCTTTTTCCAAATGTCAGTTGCTGCCAAACAATCTCAAAGAGATGATAGTTCTCTTGCCTCTGGGGGTCAGGAATTTGAGCATGGCTTTTGTTCCCTTTGTTACTCACTTAGCTACATTCAGCTGATGGCTGGGTTGGAAGGTGTAAGAAAGCTTCACCTGCATGTTTGATGCCTTGGTTCACCTCCAAATGGCTTCTTTCTCTCCAGGAGAGGAAGAGTGATTAGCGGTATTAAATCATTTAGAAGTCTAGCCTAAGCTTCATCAGAGTGTGGTGGCTGCTTCCCCAGGAAACAGAAAAGTGAAAGCTTCTGTCCTAGGCCTGGAATTGACACAGGGATGTGTTCATCTCAGTTTATTCATCAAAGAAAGTCACCAGAGTGGCCCCAGAGGAGGGAGAAGAATAAAGAGCAAGGAGGAATGGATGGTGGCCATCTTTGGATGCTGTTTAGCACACAATGGACTCTGTTTGTTTTCCAATTAATTGAACAGATTTAAGGCTCTAAGTAACTTGACTTCCATGCTCAGGGCTTGCTTATTTTTGTATCTCCAATACCTTCCATGGTTTGGAACAGAATGAACCATCAGGTTTTGATAGAAACAAATATGTGTGTGAGAGTTTTAACTGGGAGTAGGGGTTCCTATTGGCTGGATGGTTAATCCATTAATGAAGTGATATGAAATGGAATACAAGTGTATGTGATTTATGACCCTGTTTATAAGTGCTCCTGGAAGCATGGATGCTACAGGTTCTGAGCCCAGGTAAGGTGACTAATATGATCCAAAGATGTCAGGATATCAGTGGACTTCTTCAGCAACATGGGATTTTGAAGTCAAATTTGAAACTTCATGGGTGATATTGAAAGCTTAATGGCAGCTTCCAGTGGCTACCTTTCTGCTTAAAGTTGGAATAATTTTGTGCCTTTCAGATAATAGAATATACCTTTTAGGAGGAATTCTTTAAATGCTTTTGAAATTAGACTCTCTTTGCACATACACTTAGAGAAACTGAGGAAATGTGTCTTGTACATATACCCATACACAGATACACACACACACACACACTCATGGCTAACATCACCTAGCCAGGGGAATAAGTGTGGGCTGAAGTCCAATCTGTGCCACAAGTCAGTGTGGGGCTTCATTTGCCTAGAGGAAGGGGAAACAACTTCAATAAGAATGTCTTGAGAGTCTTTGAGGATAGTGGAGTTTTGTGGGGAATACACTTGCACACACACACACTCACTCACACACACACACACAGAGTTTTCTGCCTTAATTATAGCATAGCATTCCTTGGAAGTAGTGTTAAGATTTACCTTAATAAGTTAAGCTTGTTTTCTTGGAAAAAGCTGTTGATTTTGCCATAAGATTAACTTTCTAGGAGAAAAGTTATAGGTGGTGGAGAAGAATAATGAGCTACAGTCATTCACATTTATATATCAATTTGCAGTAGTTTCAAGTATAATTGTACTTAGTCCTCACAATCCTAAGATCCAGAAAATGCTACCTCCATTTTACAGTCGAAGAAACAGAATATGTGACTTTACCAAGTGGACACGCTGCTAGCAGTGTCCAGGTTAGAACTGAATTGAGGGTTTCGAACCCCAAATGTCAAGTCCTTTGAATATCATTGGCCTGTAGAAGATAGAGATTTATATTTTTCTCTCAATGTTGTCTTTCTTAATGTGAAAAAGTTGAGTAGGTTAAGATAGGAATTGGGTAATTTATGTAATTCTATTGCTGTTGTCAGTTTTAGGGAGTTGTAGTTGTTAAGTCACTCAGTCGTGTCTAACTCTCTGCATGGACCCCATGGACTGCAGCACACCAGGCTTCCCTCTCCTTCACAGTCTCCCAGAGCTTGTTCAAACTTAAGTCCACTGAGTCGGTGATAACCATCCAATCATCTTGTCCTCTGCTGTCCCCTTTTCCTCCTGTCTTCAATCTTTTCCAGGATCAGGATCTTTTCTAATGAGTCAGCTCTTTGCATCAGGTAACCAAAGTGTTGGAGTTTCAGCATCAGTCCTTCTTATGAATATTCAGGGTTGCTTTCCTTTAGGATTTAGAAATCTGGTTTGATCTCCTTGCAGCCCAAGGGACACTCAAGACATCCCAAGACACTAGAGTCTTCTCTAGTCTTATTTTTCTCTTAAGCTATCTTCTACAACATCATTAACATCAAGTACCACAAATAAGGGGCTTCCCAGGTGGTACTGATGGTAAAGAACACATCAGCCAATGCAGGAGACATAAGAGATGTGGGTTTGATCCTTGGGTTAGAAAGATCCCCTGGAGGAGGGCAGGGCAACCTACTCCAGTATTCTTACCTGGAGAATCCCATGGACAGAAGAGCCTGGTGGGCTACTGTCCAGTGGGTCTCAAAGAATCGGACATGACAGAAGCAAGTTAGCACGCATGCACAACAAACAAGAATTCTAAGGTGGTGTGTTGTTAAGAATTTTGAAATGAGAAATGGGAACATAAAGGTGACTTGGCTGCTAAGCATCTCAAGTCTTGATCTTGCCAGCTTGTCTCACTAGCTGAAGGTGCCATCTCAGGACTCAGGAGCCTATTGCCCAAGGAAACTTCCAAAAATCTGCCACCACAGGACATAGAGCCAAGCTTTCTTTTCCTGGAGGATTCTTGGGAAAAGATCTCAGCTCTGTCATCTACCAGCTGTATGATGCTGGGTAAGATATGCCCTTTTGGGGCCTTAGTTTCCTGACGAATAAAACCTTTTGGTAGTTTTTCCCTGAGATCTTTGTTACGCTGATATTTTATGGTTATAGCTTTCCATTGTTATTCATCCAGTGTCTATTATTCCAATTTTGAAGAATCTTCTATTTCTTCTCCCTGTAATTACATTTTCTTTATTTGCATTCTCTATGGGGTCATGGTGAATTTTGTAGCACCTCCCACTTTGCCAACAGAATCTCTGCTCCAGATTATCAAAAAAGATTGAGGAAGTTAAAATCTACCTCCCTTAGCCTGGCTGATAAGGCCTTTACCATCTTGTTCCTTTTCTACCTACTCACAAAGTAATTCCCCTTCCTCTTCTGGGTGAACTTTCTTTATAGCTAAGTCATTTTCTACCCACCTCCCCTTCTTATGGCCCGGTTCCCCAGAATTATACACCTGGCACCTCTTCACTGACCTCTCAAGTTCACTCCAATATTGCTTCTAATTTGAAGCACTAGTTTGGCCCTACTGCTTTTCATTTAGTGGATTTTCTGGTTACTTTCTTTATCTTTCCAAGTAAATTACAAGCTACTTGACTCAGATAGAGTGATTCTTTTATCTGTGTCCCCACAGTGCCAAGAGCACCGTTAGTCTGGGTCTATTGATTGGTAGCCTAGAAGAGCCCGCTTTCCAATTAGGAATCGGAACTAGGAATTCACATTTGGCTGCAGTGTCAAGGTGTCCTGACAGTTACTCCTGGCCACGGCACACGTAGCTCTCAGACTGCACCAGCAAAGAGGATTTTTTATTTCCTTCAGCTGGACAGGAAATCCCAGGGACTATAAACCATGAGGGGTCACTGTTGGGAAGAGAATGCTTGTGCAGGCTGAGCAATGCTGCATTAAAAGACCCTCCCTGTATAACCCAAATATTATAGCTGCAACATTTATTCATTTTTTCTAAGATTACCTCTCAGAAAGAAGAACATCTTGATACTTTATGCTTCCTTTCCTCATTTAACTAAGCAAATGATGCATTTATTGACCATTTTAGTTTTACTTTTGGCTGAAAAATATCCTTTGAATTAGTAGATTGATGTTGATGAGACCTGTTGTGACATTAAAGGGCTCCCAGATGCACCTTAAATTCCACTGTGTCTCAGGAGACACCTAGAAACAAAATGGCTACCACCAACTGAATTGAAAAATGGCACACCTTTCATCAGTTTAAATTTGCACAATGGGAGCTTTGGAGTTGCTGTTGCATTTGGGTATTTTCATGGATTAGGGTTCATCTAGGAGGCTATTAGGAAATATTTTCCTGGTCTTAAGAGTCTCATCTGAAAAGTGAAAGCAATTGTTGAGCAGATTTACAAAATGCTAATTGGAATGCACAGCAAATAGGTCAGTTAAGCATTGTGAGCATTTTGAAATTATCATGGGTGATATAAGCATAGTTTTATCAGTAAGTTTTAATAAAAACCATTTTTGTGTCTGGGACAAGGGTTTGGCATATGTTCAGTACAAGTCAAGGAGTTAATAACCAGTACTAGAGGGAAACGGAGCCAAGGACCATCTAAGTTGTGTAATGTATCCCTAGGGAGCTTGGAAGTGACGGGAGAAGAGGCATTCTTCAAGATGTGCGGGGGACAGTACCTGGTGTCACTCTCATCTTGATTCATCTTGATCCGCCATTCCTTTCCCAGGAGAGGGAAATGGAGGGCCAAAAAGGCCAGGGCCGATCCCAGGAAGTCCTCGCTTCATTTGCTTATTTCTTTGAGTAATTGTGAGCTATTCTGTTTGCTTTGTTGCCAACAGAAGCCACGTTAAAGAATTCCCCGGCACATGGGAGGGGGCGGGTTTAAAGGATGGACAGGGACTGAGAGGGAGGATACTTTATGGTATTTCACCTGATGTCAACGAAACCCTTCCCTCTCCCTCCTTCCTTCTCCCTCCCCCCACACTCCCACACATGCACGACAAAGTCATCTGTCTTAGGATTTCCAGATTACTCCATCTTTGGTGACCATGTGTGGTTGGAAGAGGATGGGTGGAATCTGTTAGCTTTTCGAATTACTCTCCCACCAGAAACCTCACTGAATTCTCAAGAAAGCTTTCCTTTAACCCCAAGTTCCAGGGTTAGAAAAAAAGGCAGAGGTCTCACCTTTCAAGGTTGGGCTGGGGGAGGCGCAAAGACTTTCAGCTTCAGGAAGAGGAGAAGTGACTTTAACTGTGCTGCACAGACTCCTGGTATTTTATATGTTTCAAAACATTTTCACATATATCTTCTAATTAGATCATCAAAAACATCCTGTATGCTAGGTCTGGGTTCACTGCTGTCAGTTTAAAAACAGAAGATTCTGAAAATTTGATGAATAAATCAGGTGGTTTGCTCAAATACACCTCATGGGTGGCAGCTGTTGTACCAGAAAGTGCTTCTTTGATATCTCACACTGCTTCAAGCCAGACAGCCAGTGATGTGGCTCTGGGAGTTTCTGGGAAACCAGACGTGGTAAGCAGATAGAATCTGAGATCAGGTTCTTCTCCTGTGATATTAGCCACATGTTTGGGCAGGGTGTTCACTGGCTCTGCATCTGTTAATTGGTAGTGGTGATGGGGCTGGGAGAATTGTACTCCTGGTAAGGGGTAGGGATCCATTTCTGGGACAGGTGCTTCAGTGATTTCTTCTGTTAGATCTTGACAATAGCATTTGAGAAGTAAATATTATCTCTGTTTTACATATTAGGAGCTGAACTCAAAGGGGTGAAGTCACTTGTTCAAAGTATAAGGTTTGAGCTAGAATTGAACCCAAGTCTTGTACTGTTTTCACTGTGCACTGCAGATGGTTGGGACGGATGGAAAAATTATTCTGTGCAAGAGGAACTTCTTGGTGTTTGACACAAGTATCTGAAGTCTGGAGCAAGCTGGGAGGGGACTGGAACGACACAGAGAGGACCCGAGGCTCTCTAGAATTATGGTCAAGCTGGACACGGTCCCTGAATGCCTCAGTTGTCTGTTGCATCTATTCTGAATGTTCTAGATTCATTTATCTGTTCACTTATTAAACAAACATTTATCAAATCCCACCAGTGACCAGGCACTACCCTAAAGCTGGGGCTGTGAAGTGGAAACGGGGGGATCTGGCCACCTGGTAGATGTGACAGGGGCTCTCAGAGAGGAAAGCTGAAGAACTGGAAGGATTTGGTATCACAGAAGAGACAGGAAGTGTCAGAGGAGGGAGCTGGGAGCAAGCAAAGTGGAGCTGGAGTCAGGTATCTCCCACCAAATCTCAGTTACTAGCCCAAGCATCGTCAGGCACATTTCAGTGAGACAGAAGACAGATCCGAAGGTGAAAGCCAAGGCTCACTCTGCTTGTTCTTGAAGGACCAGCTAAGAAAAGAAGCTTTCTTGGTAAAAGAAGGTAATGGCTTTGCCATCCCAGAGAATCAGCAAGGAAGTCAGCTGGGTGGGCACTTTCCAAGAAAGGAGTTACTGGGAACAGGGCGCATGCCTTCAGAGAGAAACAGTGGGAGTGGTTAGCCCCTCGGCCTACGAGCCCTGCTGCCTCCACCTGCTGTAACCCAGGTCAGGCCCTGGCAGGACCTCTGTGAGACCCTGGCTGCCATCCATCCCATGCCACCCCCCAGCCTCTCCAGGGCTAGGACGGAGTCCAGCTACAATCAGGGATGGCTGACTGTGGAGCCTGCATTAATGCCACTGCCAGGCTCCTCTCCTGGAGAAGGCGATGGCACCCCACTCCAGTACTCTTGCCTGGAAAATCCTATGGACAGAGGAGCCTGGTGGACTGCAGTCCATGGTGTCGCTAAGAGTTGGACACGACTGAGCGTCTTCACTTTCACTTTTCACTTTCATGCATTGGAGAAGGAAATGGCAACCCACTCCAGTGTTCTCGCCTGGAGAATCCCAGGGACGGGGGAGCCTGGTGGGCTGCCATCTATGGGGTCGCGCAGAGTTGGACACGACTGAAGTGACTTAGCAGCAGCAGCAGGCACCTCTCTGGGGGTTTCAGGAGCTGTCTTCTGGTTTTCATATGAGGCTTAGACTCTCTGAGCACAAGGGATGCATTTTCTCTTCCTCTGATATTTTCCACAGTGACTGACACTGATGTGGGGATGGAGGTGATTATTGCTGGTGGATGGAATGCTCACTGGTGCTGTTGCAAAGCACTGAAAGGAAAGGTGCTTTGGGCTTTAAACTTCACTTAGCATCACAGAACCATGGAGTGTAGGAACAGGCAGGGTCTTGAGGGCTACCTCTCATTTTACAGATGGGAAGACTGAGGCCAGAGAAGGCAGGGGAGTCATTTAAGGACTGGGCAGAGTTAGGTCCACACTTGTGTATTTTCTTCCCTGGGCCTTTGCTTTTGCCAAAACACTGGCCACTCTCTAAGTGAGCTCTGAACTCAAGAAAGAGTAGAAGGACAAAGTCTCGTGACCATCTGATACCGCTGGCCTTCCATGTGAGCTGGATGAAGAATTGAGGTCAGTGTGCCATATCTGCCGTGGGTGACCAGGCTGCTCTGAGCTTCCTCAGGGTCTTATCCAGCCTTTTATCTCACTTTGGTTCCAGCTGGGCTGGTCCACATTGGGTCAAGTGCACATCCCTCTTGCTGTCTTCATCTTCCCACCTTATTTAAACCCTGCAGGGTCTTTACGGTCTGGTTGAGTTCAGCGCAGTGTGATTCAACAGGTATTTATCAAGGACCTCGTGAATACAAGGCATCGTGTCTCCTTATGTTCTCAACAGCCCCAGCCAGACACTGGGGGCATTGAGGACACTAATAAAACACACTCTATCTTCCAGTTAAAAAAAAAAAAAAAACCCACTCTCTGTTCAAATTTCAAAGGGAAGTGATATCTACAAGCAATTTAGACCCACAGACCAAGACTGAGAAGAACAGTAACACAGATCATTTATGGAGCAACCGCAAATTACCTGACTCCATTCTAGGCACTTTAATACTGCCAGTCCTTCCAAGGCCAGGAAAGGCAGGTATTAGATGCTACACAGTATATTCAAAAGAGCTCTAGTTTTGGAATCAGTCCTAAGGCTAATTTCCAATGCCATCTCTTTCAAATGATGTGTCCTAGGCAAGTTGCTTAACTTCTCCACACCTCTCATCTATAAAATGAGGATAGCAAAAGGTTCTTCAGGGGATGGGTATGAGGATTAAATGATAAAGTGCACAGGAAGGGCCTAGTGGTGAGTAAGAGCTTGACAACTGATGGTCCAGGAAAAGTGGAACAACATCATGAAGAAAGCCTGCCATGGCAGAGCAAGGCGACCATGCACTTGGGAGGCTCACAGGCAGGATGTATCATTTCAGCCGGGTTTCTAAGGGCAGGAAGGATTTGCGGGAGGAGGATGGTAGCCGCCAAGGGCTCTGGTGCTGCCCTGAGTGACCTGCCTTTGTGATGTTTCCCAGGCCAGCAGGGAGTCTCGGCTGGGTTATCCAGACCCAGCGTAGTACTGGAGACCAGAGCAACTTTCTTGGCATTTTCCCTCTTGATTTGCTTAGTCTCTTCTTCAAACTGAGAATCAGATACAATCCTCCCAAGTCTGGAAAGTGGAGACCCCTAAGCTCCTATTACTTTAGTGGCTGGTGTAGACCACAGCCTGCTACAAATAACCCATGGGGTCCTGATAAGACACTTGAACTGCTCCAGACTTGAATTCTAAATAGACCAGTTTTAGGGGCTGCACATGTGCAAAGCCATGGAAGCTAGCAGTGATAGGAATCCCAAGCAATCTAGATTGTTTAAAGGAGGTGTCCTTAAAAATATCCCCTGACTTCCATTCCCCAAGGTAGTGGGATGTTACCTGTTGGGCAATATGATTTTCCAATCATGTCAGTGCAAATTGGGAAATTAGATGAGTGGCTGAGGAAGGCAAGCAAGCAAGGCAAACAAAAATCTTCATGCAGCAAACAACATCAATTTTTTTAAAAACCTACAAAAAAATCAATAAATATTTGTGATCTAGAATGAATGAATGAATACATGAATGGAATTTCCTGAAGAAAGTCCTGTTACCAAAACCACCAGCTTCTTTCAGAGGACAGTGGAGGGCTGGCCTGTTTCCCAGGAATTGTCAGTGCAGAATTAAGTGTGCTCCGTGGCCCTTCCGTTCCCGGTAGTGAGTTATGTAGGGCTGTTCCCGCCCAGAGCTGGGGCTGGGGGCTGAGCAGAGCAGAATGAGGGGCAGGGACGGAAGGATGCTGCCGGGAAACTGCTGCGCTGAGAATGGCAGGGTTAAAGCTCACCCTGGTCTGAAATGTTAAGGGCGAGCCTGCCAGAGCTACCTTCTTGAGTTTGTCACTGCAAGCTAGACAGTTTCTTGGGGGCTTACGGCGTTTATGCTTCTAGGGCTTAGCTGCTCTGGATATCAAGGTGAACGATAAGAAATGCTTTCTTTCTTTCATCACACCCGCAGCACAATGCCCCTAGTTAGGGCACTTTATATTTCGGAAGGTACTTTAGCATTCACGCTCCCATTTGAAATCCACAATAACTCAGTTGCGGGGGTGTGGGGGGCGGTTTAGCTCCTGTAATAAGATGTGCAAACTTAAGGTAAGAAATGGTACACGACTGCTTTAACAGGACTCAGGGGCAAAAAGTCAAGGCAGGATTAGAACCCATGTCTCCTGACTCCCAGCCCAGCATTCTTTCTTCCCCACAAGCTGGCGCCAAAGGAGAAAGCTGCTCAATGAGGGACTGCCAACGCTCCAGGCCAGCTCCCCGCTAGGTGTTTCTGTCTGGTGTTGCTTCCTTCCCTTCGTTACCTGCTCCTGCATCCCTAGAATCACCTGGCTATTTGGTACAGATGGGGGGCCAACCACAGAGACTCTGACTTGATGGCCTACACCAGAGACTGATTCCATAGAAATCTGCATTTTTGACACATTCACCAAATGACTACGATGTATGTTGATCTCTGCAATGTGCTAGTTTAGGGAAATCAGTGAATTTTGAACCAGACATTGTCTCTAATTAAATTGGTTTGCTTGAAAGGTAGTTTAAAAACTTAAAAGAAAAAGGAAAGGAAAAAAAACAAACAGGCTTCCGATTCCTGCATCAGCTGTCTCTCTTCTTTCCTGCTTCTCCCAACCTCCCAGGCTTCTCTGAGCCTCTCCCTGTTCTATATTCTATATTCTTGAGCTATATCACGCTTGCCTCACTGGGCAGTCACTGAGAGTCTGCCTTTGTGGTTTTTCTTGACCCTAACCCTGGGGTACTTTCTGAGGGTGAGTTTTCTGATTCCCAAGAGTCCTTGACCCCTTCATAGATCACAGCCTTGTCATGGCCAAGGGGCTTGTACAACCCAGTGAAGCTATGAGCCATGCCATGCAGGGCCACTTAAGACGAACAGGTCATAGTGAAGAGTTCTGATAAAACGTGATCCACTGGAGGAGGGAATGGCAAACAATGCCAATATTCCTGCTGCTAGAACCTCATGAACAGTGTGAAAAGGCAAAAAGACATGACACTGGAAGATGAGCCCCCCAAGTTGGAAGGTGTCTAATATGCTACTGGGGAAGAGCAGAGGGCAATTACTAACAGCTAGAGAAAGAATAAAGTGGCCAAAGTGGAAATGATGCGCAGTTGTGAATGTGTCTGGTGGTGAAAGTAAAGTCCGATGCTTTAAAGAATAATATTGTATAGGATCCTGGAATGTTAGGTCCATGAATCAAGTTAAATTGGACATGGTATGAGATGGCTGGGTAGCATCACTGACTCAATAGACATGAATCTGAGCAAACTCTGGGAGACAGTGAAGGACAGGGAAGCCTGGTGTGCTGTAGTCCATGGAGTTCTAAAGAGTCAGAATCAACTTATCGACTGAACAACAAAGAGTCCTTGGCACAGTGCTGGAGGCTAAAAGGATGCTTTAGCCATACTGTTGGAATGAGCCACTTAAGTCTGTTGGACTTTGCCTGGCACCACTCCCCAGATCCATCAGTGTGGATAATCAAGACATGGTTCAGTTCAGTTCAGTTCAGTCGCTCAGACATGGTTACTGCAGAGCAAAACCCATCACCAAGTAGGCGTTGAGACCCTCCTGATATAAAGTACAAACTAAAATGCCAAAAACTCCCTTCAAAAATATGGGGTCTTAGAAATAGCAAATGTTGATGAGGATGTGGAGAAGAGGGGAACTCTTGTGAGCTGTTGGTAGGGATGTAAATTGGTACCACTAAGGAATGTAAATTTCCTACCACTAAAGAAAATGGTATGAAGGTCCCTCAAACAATTGAAAACAGAACTACCTTGTGATCCTGCAATTCCACTTCTGGGTATTTTTCAGAAGAAAATAAAAATACAAATTCAAAAAGATATCTTCAACTTGTCAATATTACTTGCAATAGTCAGAATATGAAAACAACTTGTCAAGAAGATGTCATACACACACACACACACACACACACACACACACACAGAGGAATACTACCCAGCCATAAAAATAGAAATCTTGCCACTTGCAACAATATGGATGGATCTTGAAGTCAATATGCTAAGTGAAATGTCAGACAAAGACAAATATTGTATAATTTCATTATGCAACGTGCGTGCTAAGTTGTTTCAGTTGTGTCCGACTTTTTACTACCCCATGGACTGTAGCCCACTAGGCTCCTCTGTCCATGGGATTCTCCAGGCCAGAATACTGGAATGGGTTGCCATTTCCTTCTCCAAGGGATATTCCCGACCCAGGGATTGAACCCTGATCTCCTGCACTGCAAGCAAATTCTTTACTGTCTGAATCATTGAGGAAGCTCATTATATGTGGAATCGAAAACAAAAATAAGAATCACATAGACACAGGGAGCACATTTGTGGCAGCCAGAGGTGGGAATCAAGGATGGGGAAAAGGGATGAAGAAGGTCAAAAGGTACAAACTTCCAGTTATAAGTCATGAGGTGACTATAGTTACTAATATACTGTATACAATATTTGAAAGTTGGTAAGAGAATAGATCTTAAAAACTCTCATCATAAGAAAAGAAATTATAACTATATGTGGTGACAGATGGTAGCTAGGCTTACTGTGGTGATTATTTCACAATTTATAAAAATATCAAATATCATTATGTAATATCATTACATTGTACACCTGAAACTAATATAATGTTATATGTCAATTAAAAAAAAGGGACTGAAAAATACAGGCATACTAAACATAACTGTTGATGGGCACCTGAGAGAACTGGGGTGGTGGGAGGTGCAGAGTGTGGGGTCCAGCCCACAGGTGGTCCTGATAATGGCAGATAGCACTCTTGCCTGGACGAGCTGTTCAGATGCCAGCGGAGCTCAGAGGAGATGGGCTGGGGGAGATGTGCACCCCACTCACCACTGCCAGGAGGAGCACTCAGATATAGCAGCGCTGCTATTGCAGGGCAGGGGAAAATTGTCTTTGTCATTCAAAAGAAAGCCGCAGGCCTCCAGCAACAGTAATGGTAACAAGGGTTTGTATTGACTCAGGGCTTTGCCATTTATTAAGCCTTTCCCCCCATCTTTTCACAGTCACCTATATCTTAGGCAATTTGTTACTTCTAGGTTTAGAGAGGAGGAGGTGGATGTTCCCAGAGGTTAAGTGAATTGCCCCAGGTCTTGAACCCTGCTTCCTGATGCTGAAATCTCATGCTCTGCTCCAGATAACCAGGTAGCATCTTGCCTCCAGCCCTATGTCTTTAGGATGTAAACTCCCAGAAAAGCATTTTTCTATAAATATCTAACTCATTTCAGATGCAGATGCTCTTTTCTGGTGGGGGGAGTGTAATTGACAGTAATGTTATATTAGTTTTAGGTTTATGACATCATGATCTGATATTTGCATATATTGCAAAATTATCTCAAATATGGTTAACATTTGTCATCATGTATAGTTACAGAATTTTTTCTTGCGATGAGACCTTTTAAGACTCCCTCCCTTGTGTGTGTCTGTCACTCAGTCGTGTCTGACTCTTTGTGACTCCATGGACCGTAGCCCGCCAGGCTCCTCTGTCCATGGGGTTTTCCAGGCAAGAATCCTGGAATGGGTTGCCATTTCCTCCTGCAAGGGATCTTTCTGACACAGGAATCGAACCCAGGTCTCCTGTAAGGCAGGTGGATTCTTTAATGGTACTGTTAACTGTGCTGCATGTTCCATCCTCCGGAGACGGCAATGGCACCCCACTCCAGTCCTCTTGCCTGGAAAATCCCATGGATGGAGGAGCCTGGTGGGCTACAGTCCATGGGGTTGCTAAGAGTCAGGCATGACTGAGTGGCTTCCCTTTCACTTTTCACTTTCATGCACTGGAGAAGGAAATGGCAACCCACTCCAGTGTTCTTGCCTGGAGAATCCCAGGGACGGGGGAGCCTGGTGGGCTGCCATCTATGGGGTCGCACAGAGTCGGACACGACTGAAGCGACTTAGCAGCAGCAGCAGCATATTCCATCCTCATGGCTTATTTATTTTACAACTTGGAAGTTTGTACCTTTTGACCACCTTCACCCATTTCACTCATGAAGAGTTTATTCCATAAATTATAACCAAAAAGAATAGAAAGAAGTGCAATTTTAAGTACATTTAGTCAATCATTCAAAAGGTATTAACATAGTCCTTGCTTCTCTGTTGTTTAGTGGCTAAGGCGTGTCCGGCTTTTGTGACCCCAGGGACTGTATCTCGCATAGCACTATGAAAAAGCACTATGGCAGGCACGGGGTGACATACCAGGGTATGGTCAAATGATGCCCGCTGACCCATGACCTGAACCACACGTCACCCTAGTTCCCTACTGAATGATCTGGCAACAATCACTGTAGCGTGTTCATTGTTCGGACGGAGTTCTTGAGATTTCAGTTGCAGCTTTTCACCTCTTAGGGACCCAATGCCTACTTGATGATGGGCTTTTCTTCTGGGTACCCATGTTGCTATTTTCCACACTGATGGCAAGAGAATCGCCTGGTGGAGCCTAGCAGGGTTGAATGGCTCATTCCAAGATTACGGTTAAAGCATCGTATAGTCTCCATCAACCTCACAACTACAGTTTCCAACCCCTAGGAGCTTAATCCAAGCAGTATGTATACACGTTGGCATACATATGCATAACATATGCATACATATATATCTTGCATGCACACATACATGTATGCACACACATATATGTATACACATGTGCATACATATATGTATACACACACACGTACAGATGCACAAGCAGCATGCACATTTTTCCAAAGGGCTCTAAGCATGCCACAGGTGTGGTTTCCAGTGTGTGAAGTGGGCAGTGGCTGCCAGCTTCTACCCATGTATGCAAAGATCTGGGAGAGTAACTTGGAGCTGGGGGAGTAACTTGATGCCGCTGCCAAGCACCTGGTGGCACCAGCGTGTTAGTTCCCAGCTCAGGACGCCACCTGCCTCTGGCCTAGCTCGCCTTAGGGCAGCACTCAAAATGTTCTCACAGCTGTGAGGCTTTCAGACCATAGGCCCCTGATCCCAGGTGGTCCCTGAGCAACAGCATGGTGGGCTTTCTCTGAACCTTTAGATGAAATTCCTAGAGTCTTTAGCCAGGAGATGTTTGATTCGGCATCTTTCTGACTCCAAAGCATCAGGTTGTGGCTTATAAACTCTCTCCTTTGTCTTCACCTCCATCCCTTACCCTAGTGAGATCTCTGCCAGGGACTCTTCCCCTATGTAAAGGAGGAAAAAGAATTTTCACTCTACTCTTCCAGGGTTCTTGACTGAGACACCTCTGTAGTAAAAGACATTAACAAGAGAAAACCAATGTTTAATAACGTGTATAACTCCTGTGTATATAAGAGATACTCAGAAAAAGTGAGTAACTCTCTGAAATGGCCACCACCTTACACACCATCCTCAGCTAAAGACAAAAGATGTTGGGGGTGGGATGAGGGGAGGGAAAGGCCAGTTATGGGCAGTTTCCAAGGAAAGGCACAGTGAGCAAGGGTAAGACTGTGATGCAGATATAAGTCTCTGTCTTCTCCATTGATAAAGGGTTTCTGGAGATTTAGAATCACTTTCCCTCCCTGGTAGGAGCGGAGACACCCCTAGAAATGGATATTTCTTGTATAAATATAAATGTTTCTTACAAAAGGGCAGCTTCTACTCAGTATTCAGAGCTTCTCCTATGTCTGTATTTTTTAAAATAATCAGCTAAAGTTAATCCTTATGCCAAAGAGACATATTTTGGGGTGCATATTCTGTTTCCTTTCACCAGCAACAGCTAACAATGAATTATGTGTCTGGGATTCCCCCTGAGGGGTGGTGAGCAAATGAAGAGTGTGTGTGTGAGTGGGTGCACACGTGTGTGCTCACATGTGGTCATGGGGGTGTGGATGTGGGCGAGGATGATCCAGGTTCAGGACTAACACGGAGGGATCCATGGATGGGCAGATAATTTCCCCTGAGGCTGGTGTCCAGACTCAGAGCATTCCGTCTCCTGTAAGAAGCGATCAAATGGAACTGTGCCTGGTTCAGGGGTGGCTAATCTGCAAGGGAGATTTTTTCAGTCCGCAACCCACCTCGCCTTTCCTCGCCTTCGTGGATTTCAGTTCATTTATACATGGATTCAGTTGCTTGTTAGTGTGTTCTGCAGTGCTTCCCTAAGGATATAACTCTGCAGATGGACGACATTTTTTATTTTCTTAATATTATTCTTAGCTTTTTGGAGAAGAGTTTTTAATGATTATTCCTCCTGGTATTATTTTAGTTTCCAATTACAAATGGGGTATACTCTAGCAGACTGCTATTTTGTAAATGGGTGTATATGCTTATCGTTAATTGATTCCCCGAACAGGCCCCAAATGTTTGCATTTAGCTTGTGTGTTATATTACTTGCATGCCACCAGCCTGGCCCCCTGCCAGCTGGGGCTATCAGTCTGCCGGAAGCAGGGTGGACCGTCTCATTTTCCCTGACACCTGTGCAAACCAGCTTGCCTGCCTTCGGCTGTGCTCTCCAGGGAGAGAGAGCTAAGGTGGTACTTTATCGAAGAGGTGTCTAGAAATCCAAGATCTGCTTGTTCTTTTTTTTTTTTTGTAAGGAAAAGACTAGAAAAACATCAACTCTAGTCTCCTAGACTACCCTCTTTTTGCGAAAACACAAAAGAAGGTGACCTCTAGGTCACTAGGTCTTAATCCCTGACCATCAGTGGTGCGTCCAGAGAGCATCAGCTGAACCACTTCTCTGTGAAGCTTTTCCTGAGCCCTTCTGCTGGATTCTCTCAGTCATTACTCCATCCCAGCGATTGGCGGGTTGTGTTACTTACTAACATGCCCATTTCACCTCAGACTGTAAAAGTGGGCTGGGGTCTTTCCAACAGTAATCTTGGTGTCTAGAACTGTACTTGACAGCTAAATAGACATGACTGAATACTAATGCTCTCCCAGAGGAATTATGCTAGAGTTTAACACTGGGTACAGGCCAGTGATGGGTACAAATTTTTTGAAGGATTATAATCAATTAAAACATCACAGTACTGAATAAAGTAGGAAAGCTTAAGTGTGTAGCACATGGTGGACAGGGATCCAGTTTGTATCAGCCATGGGATGAAATGGAGTATCTCAGAGATGTGTCAGGAATGGGGTGATAACCCCGAGCTGTGATCTATACTTTGGTAGGTAACAGATTTTTTTAAAGCATGGGACCACAATCGGGAAAATATTATGCATCTTATTCTTTGCTCTTGTGATACATGATGGAGCAGAAAGCAGATGGAATCTAGCTATTGTATTCATTGTTATTATTATTTTGGACTTAAGACATCTACTTTAAGATGTCAAAGTTAAGATACAGGGTTAATCTGGATTTTCCCATTCAATGATCTTCTACAACAGTTGCAGTAAAGCATATTACTCTTACAGCAGCGGTCCCCAACCGTTTTGGCACCAGGGATCAGTTCTGTGGAATACAATTTTTCCATGGAAGGGGGATGGTTTGGGGATATTCAAGCACATTATTTTTACTTTACACTTTATTTCTAATCTAATGCTGTCACTAATCTGACAGGAGGTACCAATCCATGGCCCAGAGTTTGGGAATCCCTGTCTTATAGCATTTGCCCTGCTGAAAAAGCTGGTTGTTTTCTGTTCTCTGTAACCAGTGAACTTCTATTTTTTTACACCTCTGTGAACCTAAATAATAGTCCCTTCGAGGGAAAAGAGGAATCAAAGTCCTCAGTAGAATGTCCCAAATCCCAAAGGAAGAATTTCAGGCACTGGTCCAAAGGCAAGAAAGCTCTGAGAAAGGCAGGTCAGGGTAGAAAGTTCCTTGGGTTTCAGAATTTACAACTCCTAGCCAAGAACTGGTGCTGCTTTCACGTCAGGGTGCTGGCCTGGCCATGATAAAGCCTGTCAAAAGCAGCTAATTGGCAAGTTGGGTCACAGCTCGGTAATGCTAGCCTGAGGTTTAATGCCACGATTAAAAGAATAACAAGCCCTCCTGATGAGAAGCCTTTTGGTTACTTCAGAGCCCTTAATTCCCATCAGAAAATGACATGTCACTTCCAAGGGTTACCCATGCTGCTTGCTTTGGAGACCTCAAGGCGTAATTATCTGTGGGGAGAGGCAAGGCTGAGGTCAGTCTGGCTGGGGGTGGGCCTGCCCTTCGTGCAGATATTGGAATGTCTCGGAATCCCAGCCAGCGCCGTGTCTCAGGAGAAGTTTCTTGGGGAGGTCATTTTGTCTGCCCTGCTGCTGACTCAGGCGGCCTTCCCCGAGCTAACCCGAGTCAGATGAATTCGTGGGAAAATCTCAGTTGTCATCACTAAGCTCACCAAGTGGAACTGGGCGCTGAGCCCACGGTGTCCTTTGGTGACTTGTCCACATCTCCTCAAGCCATAATCCCCATGAGAGCAGGGACCCGCCTGTCTGGGCGCCAGCTCTTAGATGCCCGCGTGAGGATGGCGGAGGGACCAGTGGCCCCCTCTGCCATGCACTCTCTCGTCTCTTCTCGATGGACTGCCCGTCCTCAAGGACTGACCCAGTTGCCATTCCTCTGTGAAGATTTCTCTGCCCACACCAGTCCTCCTGGCCTCTTTCTTCTCAGGAACAGAGGTATGCTTTGGTGCTCCCAACACTTCCTTGGTTAATTTCAGAGCAGTGTGAGTGCCCTGGAACCACAAACTGTCTTACGTTCCCTTCGTTATATTATACTTCGGGGCATGCAGCACAGGTCTTCTGCAGGACAGAAGTTCAATAAGGAGTAGAACCTGTTGCCCTATAGGGGAATAGGACCTTCAAGATCAGTGGGTTTCTAATATTTTGTCTTTAAAAAGCAAAAAGAACATTTTGGGTTTTTTTTCAACTCAATTATTATGGCGCCTCCCCCGCCTGTATAAAACAGATGAGAAACTCGCTTCCTCCATTGAGGAGAGAACGGATGATTGAATACCCCATCTGTGATCTTTCTGCTCCTACTTTGCTCCCTGAGGTAGCATCTGAAAAATCATCAAATCTGTTCAGATCCTTCATTTAACAAATGAAGATGCTGAGGGCAAGAGAAACAAGAGACCTCACCAGGTTCACATTTATTTTAGTAGCAAATTTGGGAGGAGAACCAAAGTCTCCAAAATATTCTCTGAATGACCTTTCCCTTTTCTGTTATCGTTGGGCCTTTGGCTGAAAGAAAGAGAAAGAAGAAAAGAGGGCAGGAAGGAAGGCAGGGAGGGAAGTAGTGAGCAGAGGGAAAGGAAATAAAGAAAAAAAAAGGAAATTCAGTAATTCTAGATGAGTTTAATTTAATGTTCTCCTTACTAGCCCTAGCTCTGTACTTGGGATTGCAAACCCTCTATAAACTCCAGAAAGTCGAAATGTTAAGGTTTGTAAAGACATTCTCCAGAAAGGGGATGTAGGGGAAAATATCAATGATTAACTCAGCTACTTATTACAGTAAAGATTTCACATAACTTACGGACTGAATTTTTACAGTGAGGCATTTCTACAGTTACCAGTAGTTAGGGCATTAGAGCTGCTCATCCTTAGGTAACTTAAAGGAGAGGAGTGTAGAGCGTGCCCTGTGTCACTCCCAAGAACATTCTGTCAGATCCTTCTGGGTCCTGTTTTCTGTGAAGTGCCATTTTTTTGACCCGAATCACCCCACCCACTTGTGCCTTTTCTGAGGCTTCCCTCCTAGTCTCTGCCTGACTGCAGTCAACGTGCAGTGAGCTTCAGAGGATGCCGAGGGTAAGCTGGCTGGGATGTTCTGACTCAGTCTCCTCCTTCTGTTTCACCTGCTCTTGACTCTGCTTGTCCTCCATCCACCAGTCGACTTCGTAAGAAACCAAGGCTTGGAAAGATTAAAGGACCCCCCCACCCCCACCCCCCGCCCTGCCAAGGCCAAGCTGCTTAGTAAGTATTAATCAAACTTACTACCCAGGTCTCTGGATACCAACTTTACACTCTGTCCACACTCTCCATAATCACTCCTTAAAACTGATTTGAACTTAGTGATGACTGAGATATCACAGGGCAGTTATTTTAAAATCGTAATACCTAGAATCTGTAGCTGTATGAAGAGCACATGAAAACACTTCTATTTTCAATCATTCATTCATTAAACCAAATAAGTATCGACCAATTACTTAGTGCTGGACACTGCTGTGGTGCACAACACAGGCTACTTTAATGCACCTGTGAGTGGAATGTTAATCCCTTTCCACACGTTCCCCTCAACCTTCCCCAAAGAAAGCTGTCAAGATGCTTCTCCTGGTTTTCTTATTGGGTTTCAAGAGAATCACTGAATCTGGTGCTTTCACTTCTATTGTTGATAAGTTGGGGAACAGAAGAAAGCTGGTAGTCATGCTGAGTACGAATAAAGCCATTTTAAATATATTAATGAACATGTTAATGGATATTAATGGGTATATCAGTACCTCGGGCTTCCCTGGTGGCTCAGAGGTTAAAGCGTCTGCCTGCAATGTGGGAGACCTGGGTTCGATCCCTGGATCGAGAAGATCCCCTGGAGAAGGAAATGGCAACCCACTCCAGTACTCTTGCCTGGAGAATCTCATGGACAGAGGAACTTGGTGGGCTACAGTCTACGGGGTCGCAAAGAGTCGGACACGACTAAGTAACTTCACTTTCACTTTCTTTCAGTAGCTACCTCAGTGCCCTATGAGCAATGAGAAGTTTGTGATAGTTACTTCATCAGTGAATTTCCACATACATCTTGAGGGCATGAGTTAGGCCCTCTTTGTATATTTCATAAACTCTTGCACTGTGCATCACAGATGTACAATAAATTGTGCAAATTGATAGGTCTGCTTCTCAGTCTCACCATTTGCTCAGCAAGTAGTATCGGTCAGGTCTACCCTCGAACTCTCTCTTAAGGTATATACAAGGCCAGTTCATCTACAAGGCCAAATTTACACTTTATCAGAGTAGGTGTCTACCTGCATGATCTCATCCTCAGGGAATTCTTTTTTCCATCTATAGCTGATGCTATTTGTCTGATTAGAACCAGATGAAACTACTAGCTGCGGAGTAGAAGGAAGAGGATGCCTACATAGGGAGAGACCTGAAAGATTATAGCTTCTTACCACTTCAGGCAAAGGAATGGAGATGTTCTTTTTAGTCTGTGGGATCCCCAAGGAAATTGGGTCCATCCTCAAACTGGTCAAGGGAGAAACTTCTTCCATCATGGTCTGAGTAGATACAGTGAGAATGGGACAGGTCAGACGACTATCTCATTCTTTCAGACCACCCCAGAGATACGCCTTTGTGTCCCTACTATTTTAGGGGCCATAGTTCTGACTGTGTATACCCAGCTCTTACTGAAAATGCTCAGAAAATTGGGGATAGCTAATAGAGACCCAAGTCACCCATCCATTCTTTACAAATATGTAGGTAAGATCTAAACACTTCTACCCTTCAACCTTTGCATTTGGGGCTAAATTCAATCTTCTGTTATTGTAATTAAAAATATCACAATCAACTTTGCATTTAGTGATAGGGCTTAAATAAAGATTCACCAGGGAAAGAGAACATAATGATTCATGTTTGCATTGGGGGGTAAATAATGGCACTGAAAGGCTTTGATCCAGAGTCACAGGAGAGAGTTAGAAGTAAGGATTTGTACATGAGATCAGGGTGTGCTTTAGATGGAGTTTGTGATAGAGACCAAGTGTTTATTAAAAGCTGGCTCCGCTGACCTCTACATGAGGGGGCCCATGATACGCATGCAGGATGTCACTGCACTGAGGCCATCACTGGGTGTCTCTGAGATTGGGGACCACACAGGCTAATGGTAAATTTCTATGCCCCATCTAGCCTGAAGCTTGGTCAGCAGAGACCCTCAAAGGACCACTTGCTCTGATCACATCTCAGAGTAGACAGACTCTTGGTAATGGATTTACCTAAAATTGCTGACAGAAAATTACTTGAACCTGCTCTGAACTAGACACAGTCCTCATTGTTGAGAAATGATGTCTGGGAATTTCCTTGTGCTCCCTACCCTGGCAGCCCACCACCCACTCCAGTAATGGCCTTGTGATCTCATCCTCTGAGACAAACTCTGAAGGCAGAGTGAGCCTGATGTATGTAAATCTTATGCCCGAGCCAGACTCTCCCGGAGAGGCTGCCCTGCAGAAAATCTATTGCCCTAATCAATTACCAAACTTCCAAATGAAATAGATGGTTCTCTCCTGCTGGAAGACTATCAAGTCATCATTTTTCTTGGTAATGAGCAGTAGTGCAGAGGGGGAATTGCATTTTCTCTGTGGCATTGGATGAAGGGTTCCAGTAAGCAGGGCCTGGCCAGGAAAGCTGGAAGGTACCTGCCAAAATGATGGAAAGGTATCTGGAAACCTCTTTCACTTCTAAACTGCTCTCTAAAAATTTCTCTTGTCTGTTTGGTCTGAATCAGGCATTTTGCTGGATGTGGGAGGTATAAAGTAAGAAGGGACTCATCCCTCTGGCCAGGAAATCACCCCATCTCACTTTGCTCCCCTGTACTCCACTCATTTCATGCTGGTCCAGTTCACCCTAATTCCTGAACTGCATCTCATAAAGATAGAAACTCCTTTGGGAGCCTCACCTCTATCATTTGGAAAGGGACTGAAATTAATCTGTTGCCCAGGGATGCTCCATAGAAATTGATCTACAGTCTCCAAGCATTTCTCTGTTCCCAGAAAGGGTTCCCATACAGGCACCCTGACTCCTGCCTCAGCTTACCTCTGAACTCTCCTCTGGACTTAGAACAGCATCTCAGACTTTGGTCTGCTAGGTATCCTACCTGAGAGCCAAGTGCCAGTTTCTCTCCCTTCTTTTCCCACTAGATCCTACCATGAGTACTCTAATGAGTCAGTGTCCTGATGCCACAGCCCATTTGTCTTCAAACACTACCCATCTTTCTGGGCATTTCCCACAGTGGTGCTTTGGCCACCAAAATGGACCCTATGAATACAGAGAGAGGCTCAAACCCCTGTGTTACATCGTCATGCCTGTTAGGATCTATTTCTTCTTCCAAGGCAGTGCTTTTTATAAATGATCTCTCTCTGGGAGCAGTATTTGACACAAATGGGAGAATTTTTATTGGGATCCTTGTGTTAGTTCCCCCTTCCTCTCCCATCTAATTCCAAATTCCTTCTGCCTCAGGCACAGAGGCTGAGATTCCAGTTTGTCTTTCAAGCTTTCCCCGCTAATGGCTCCTAGTTGCCCCTTGTACTCAACCTCTGGGTGGAGGACTCTAGGTATTTAGCAGCTAAATATGAACCGCTGTGATGAGGCAATGATAATGATAAAGGTGTAAATAAAGGGCCATGGGCTTAAGCACAGGAAGTAGAGGATGGGGTCAGAGATGTATAAAGAAAATATTTGAAGTGGGCTTTAAAGGAGGGGTAAGGCTTGATTTGGGGGACAAGGGTCTTCTAGGGGAAAGTTACCCTGAAAGGATTCACCACTATGAGTGATGTATAGGAATCTAAAAAAAGAAGTTTTGAAGTGATAAATAAATCTTAGTGTCTCAAGAGCTCCACTGCCACCAATATAGTTCCAGCCTCTATGTAGGAGCTATAACCTAGGTAAGGAAAAGAGTTCCTCACAAAATAAAGAGTCAGATAAGAATGCAAGGCTCCCCTTGGATATAGAAAAGTATATCAAGTGTCAAAGGTATATCAAGTGTCAAACTCTCTGGCCCAGGTAATGCACCCTGTGATGGTTGGGGGAAAGAGTGGGTCTGTTGGCTGAGAATGACTCAGTAATCAATTAAGGGGAGTTAATACATGAGCTAGGAAGAGGGACTTCTCTGATGCAGGTAGAATCATTTCATGTGAGTGGCTGTCTTTTAGACCTTTGCCTCACAGAGGACTCTATTGGATTTCTAGGAGAGAAGGCAAAAATAAAATAGTCGTGAAAGGTAATAGCACTTGGTGCAAGTGTGTGAGTGAGTCTAACCAACCAGATAGCCAGATCTGAGCACCGGCTGGTGGAGAAGTGTCCTGATTCTGCAGGAGGAGAGCGGCCTTTGCAGACAACAGCTATGAATGCTGCCGAGCTGCTCAAGGAGGCTGAGGAGGAGCTGGGGAGCTGTCATCTTTCAAAGGAAGCATCTTTTTTGGCTTCAGGGGATGGTCTGGCTATTCTGAGGGGGTGGGGGTGGCTTTGCACATCTTGATGTCTGTCCTCATGGAGCAAACATCTGAGTGTGGGGAACACAGCTAAATGCCTCTTCATTCTGTAGCTGGTTGGAGCACTGGCCACTTTCTGGAGGTAGGACTTGGACCAGCAGGCAAAGAGGAATGTGACATTGTGATATTCTATGAAAAGAGTGGGCCAGGCTGGAGTCCTGTCCTCGCAGAAACTGTGCTAGCTGCCAATGGTGATGGTCAGGGGCAAGGGGCTTGAAGGGCCGGAGAGTGTGGGAGAGGTTGGCCACAGATTCCACACTCTTCTCATTTTCCCCCCAAGCCTATGCTAAGTACGGTGTGTGTGTGTGTGTGTGTGTGTGTGTGTGTGTGTGTGTGTGTAGTGGGGGAGTGGGTGCAAAACACTAGATAAACCACTAGAATCAGGATTCAATTACAACTCTATGAACTGCAAGACCTTAAGGAGTTTACTTAATCTCCCAGAGACTTGTTTTTCTCCCCTATAACATGGGAATGTTAATGACTCCTGTAAAACACAGAGCTGTGTCAAGTTTAAATGTGAGAGTAATTGTGAACAGCACTATTCCTATAAGAAGCCCTCAGAAATGCCCTCCCATGAGTTCCCTAAATGTAGAGATAAGGCTCTGAGGCTCAGAGGGTTCCCATCAAAGCTGAGAGTGAGGCGGGAACCTGAGGGAGGACGTGGGCTGGCTCTGCCCCCGCCCCCAGCCCTGGGGTTCTGGGCACCTCCTCTCAGGCCTCAGTTTCCCTCTCTGTTACGGGTAGATTAGATCCTCTGTAAGTCCCTCCTCCCTTTCCTGTCCTGAGTTGAAGGAGCATCACTGATTTCTCCAACCTGTGACCCATGATGCTCTATGTTCCAGGAGAAGCAACCACGTGGGCTCTTGAGTCAGACTCTGTCGCTAACAGAATTTATCTCACCAGAACTTATTGAGGCTTTGGGCCCTGACTCCTCCAGCGAGAACAATTCAAGCGAGGCAGGGGCGAGGGCCCACAGGATGCAGAGTTGTGGCTGTGGGAGTGGCAGACGGCTGACACGTCATAACTCAGCCTTCCCACTCTTCACTTTTCCATCCTGTCCAATTTATTTTTCCTTCCCTGTCCCCTCAGTGACCTCAGATCAGTCACAGCTTTATCTTGGTTTTTCTGTGAATGTCTTTTAAAAAACCTTGATCCTCTCCATGCTAATAAAGTAGAATTGAGGCTTATTGTGACAAGGGTTGTGGGTTTCTCTGAAAACTGTAGTTGAGAGTCTGTAACAGGAAGAGACAGATAGTTAGAGAAGGACACACAGACAGGAAGCTTGTGGAGAATGAGAGCAAACGAGAGAGAGAGGCGTGTCTCAATAGAAAGACAGATTGAGACAGATAGGGAGAGAAGGGAGGGAGGGAGAGTAGGGAGGAGATGACAGAGATGAATTTAGACAGAGACGGGGAGGGTGGTCCATCTCCTTTTGTGTACCTGTCTAGAAAGAGATGTGTGATAGAAATCACCAACCCTGCAGATGAGTTGAGTAAGACCGGCTAAGGTATTCCATGAAGGTGCTGGTGGAGTCTTCATTTTTCTTCTCACTTATTCCAAAGAGATTTCAAGGCGATTGGCTACACTGGAGGCTCCAGGTTAGGAGCATCATCAGCTGTCCTGTAGCCAGGGCCAAGAGTCTTCCATCCCAGCATTTTGCCCTAAATGAACCTGAAGGCAATGATTTGGAGGAGGCTGGCTTTGCTATCCATGAAACCAACTCAAAGGTCATCTGTGATTCACCAAATACTCTATGGTGAATCTGTTTACATTTATATATATTTGTGTCTTGTTTTCACAATCAAATTGTAAGCATCTTAAGGACAGGTATTTTTTTACGAGCATAATGCTTTCAGCTTAAAAGCCCTTAATAAAGTCTTCTTGAATCACTGAGTCTGTATCTCCTGACAGCTTTCTCTGGACCATATGAATGGATGGGTGTGGGAAGGTTGGATGGGACTCACCAAATAAACATTGGCTTTTTCTAGAGGAAAACTTTGTAGATGAATAGATATCTATAATTAGGCTGGCAAGCAAAGGAAAGATGAAGGCCCTGCCTTTGAGGAATAGGACCCTCTTCCAAAACCCGAGAGACAGAGAAAGATGGGACAGTTGGACCATGAATATAGATGAGGACCAGTTTGTCAACAGTCAATACAGGAAGGCTCAAGAGGTCAGCCTCTTGAGCCTCATGAGACCTACGCAAATCAGTTTTCTATGGAGCTGATGATGTTGGGTAATGGTCTTTCTGAAAAATATTCCAGTCTTTCTCACCTTTGAGAAAAGCAGAGTATGCTGAATCAATTTTAAGGTTGTATTATAGGTTCAGCATGGTACCTGGAAGGTTGTTGTTTGTGCAAAGATGTTCGCCCCTGTGCCAGATGGCCACAGATTGCCGTGTTTTTCTAACTGATTATTCTTCTTGGCTCTTCCTACTGTTCTTACTTTTTTCTGGTGTTGTATGTTTCTGCTTCCTTATCTTACATATGCTCAAATGAGGAAGCACCAAGAAGAAGCTCTCACCACTCCTGTCAACTAGCCAGCTTCTATTCCCTGGGCTTCCCAGGTGGCACAGTGGTAAGAAATCCACCTGCCAATGCAGGAGATGCAAGAGATGTGGGTTCGATCCCTGGGTTAAGAAGATACCCTGGAGGAGGAAATGACAACCCACTCCAGTGTTCTTGCCAGGGAAATCCCGTGGACAGAGGAGCCTGGTTGGCTACAATCCATGGAGCTGCAAAGACTCGGACACAACTGAGCACAGCGCAGGGCAGGCAGCTTAAAAGTCACTTCCTCTGGGAAGATTGCCAAGCTCCTCAAACTAAGGTAAGACTCTGTCACATTCTTGACTAAAACTCCTCCCACTCCGAACATAGGTACACACTCAGTGGTCTGTTCCCACCATCAGATTGCACTTCACTGCTGTCCAAGGCCAAGGCCACCACTGACTCTTCAGTGTGCTAGATGCTGGTGGGTGTCCAATGAGTTTCATTAATGCATGGGTGCATGTGAGTAGAAGAGCAGCCCAACCTCTCCTACAGAGCAGAGCACACCTTGGTGCGGGCCCTGGATATGGGGCAGAGTCACTGCAGGCTGATTTCCAGGTGAGTGGGGTGTCAATGCTCCCATGGTCCTCTCTGCTCCATCTCAGCCACCTCCTCCAGCATCACTGCTCATTCAGGCCCTGTGCATTCATCGCTCCCACCCTTGTCTCTCGTGTTGTCTCTGCTCCTCTCCTTTACCCGTCTGTGCCTAAGCTCAGAGACCGCCTCCTCTGCAGGGTCTTCCCCAGTGAGCTTTACTGCACTTGAGCCTGCTCCTCTCCTGATCTGTGATGCCCGTTTTAGTCTGCTTTTCAAAGTGAGAAAAGGCTCTGCAGTTATAACCTCTTTTTTTATATACAAAATAATACTAGAGCCGTGAAAGATTATAAATACCAGAGCCATGGGGGGTCGTAGACTCTAGAGCCATGGGGGGTCGTGGCATGTCAGGTCCACTTCCTGAAATGGACAGACTAGGATATTGAGGCCCAGGGCTATGTGGCCTCCCTGAGGGGACAGAGCAGATCAGGTTAAGAAAAGTCCAGCCCCTAGCTTCAAGTCCAAGGCCACTTCCAACTCCTCTTCATTCTTAGAATCTTACACACCATGGCATCCTAGCCCAGGGTTGCTTCAACATATTACTACATACTTGGTGCCTTAAAACAACAGAAATCAATTCTCTCATAATTCTGGATGGTAGAAGTCTAAAATCAGGACACTGTGGGGTCACGCTCCTTCTGAAGGCTCTAGGGGCATGTTTCTTGCCTCCGCTAGAATCTGATGGCTCCTGCACCCTTAGCTTGTGACAACCTGACTTCAGTCTGTATCTCTGTCTTCACATGGCCTTTATCCCTCTCTGTGATTTGCTTTTCTGTCACCTCCAGGATTTAGGATTCACCCTAGTCCAGATGATTTAGTCTCAGGAGCCTCACCTTAATTACATTGACAAAGAACTTTGCTCCGAATAAGATCACATTCTGAGGTTCCCAGTGAGTACATCTTTAGGGATGGGGACACTGTCCAACCCTCTCTAGGTGAGAAAACAGCAAGAACAGAGTGCACACTGTCTGTGGGCTGGTGAGCATGGCAAGGCCAGTTAACCCCCCGTAGTCACCCCACTACAGGAAGGCTCCATAGATTTTGATGGGGAGCAGAAATGCAGTCTCAGCGGCTGGTGTGAACAAGGCTTGTGAGACTCTTGGGAACAGTGACCTCAGCTAGTGTGTGAGCCAAGCTGGGAGGAACACCTCGTGGGCTTGAGGGGAGAGGCTCCCTGTGACCAGGGCTCCCTCTGCTAGATCTTCTTCTGCTGGGAGTGGGGAGAGCCAGGCCTCTCTTCCCCAAACATCTATTTTCCCAGGAAGATGATTCAGCCTGGCCCTCCTCACTCTAAATTCTGCCGAGAGAAACCAAGCAGAGAACAGACGGGATGAAGGCCAGTGCCCAGTCGTGCGTCGCCATTGGCTACTTGAGAAGAAAAGGAGAGGAGGCGATGCTAGGCTTCACGTCCCGCCTCTTGTGAGACACGCAGGCGAGGCTGTACACACACACAGGCTCAAACAAATAAACCAAACCTGGCCAAAAATAACAGAAAAGGCAACAGATGCTCCCAATTAAAATGTCAGCGTCTCCCGAGAAGCCGAGTTCTCACGTGGTGTGGGTGCTCAGGGCCGAGGACTACTGGAAGGGACCACATATGGAAATCTGTTTGCATTATACCACGTCCCAGATGCCACGTGAGACACTGGCCTGACCTTGCAATTAACACGTTGGCTGTTTCTGGGGTGCGGTGTGTGGATGCAGGGAGAAAGCAGAAAGTTGTGAAACAGAGCGATTGTTCCCACTGAGTCCTACAGGAAGCAAGGGACCCAGAGACATCTCAGGGAATATACCCTGTAAGCTTTCTCACCTCCATCTCCTTCCCTTTTTGCCTCCATTTCCTTATATTCTTCAACATGGTTATAGAGGGAAAATCAGTTTATGAGAATAACAAGCAGTCTTAGTAGGAAAAGGCTGCCAGAGAGTTTGTGTAAAGGTTAGTACCCGCTTTGTGCCTTAGTGGCAAAGGTTAGGGGGACTGAGACACTGGACACACACTGGATCATGTAAATGGCACAGCCTTCCCCACGCTGCTGTTCTCCTAAATCCTTAATAAACTTCTTCTTTAAAATTGGCTTTGCTATTTACCGGTAGTAGGTCTTCATCCTCCTGTCTTCCCAGGGTAGTTTTGCTTTGCTTTGCTTTTCCCCAAACTGTTTCTAGCTCCAGCTGGGTAAGGACTAAGGAAACCAATGGAAAGAGACAAGGAAACAAAAGCCCAGAGAAGCAGAAGGGAAACAAGCTTCTTTCCAAAATCTCACAGTCTCCTCAAACCAGTAGGGAGTGTGTGTTTGAAAGGGTGTCTTATTCTGATAAATGAATCTCCTTCTCCTAATTATTTTTATTATCATCACTATTATCATAAAATCCACATTTTATAGCTAAAGATCCAACTAGAGTAATGTCCACAGACAAGAAGAACAATGGAGAAATTAATGAACTGAATCCTCATTTGAGTTTCTGTAGGGAAAGATGATAATTTGTTGGTTTTAATAAGTTCCTGGATCAAGTTGCTACTGAGGCCGGTCCTGCTAAGTCCTGGTACCCACTGGGTACTGCAAGGTGTGACACACAAATATTTTTATGTGAACTCAAACACATTTTCATGTCTTAATGGTCACTATTACTAACCAGATAAGAGAAAGACCTATTGGCATAAAACAAACAAATGATTAGTTTTGACAACAGAAACTTAGAAAGGACATTAATTAGCAGCCATAGAGATGGGAAGGTCCTGGATGGGAACAATTATGCAGACAAACCCACAGTATGGCTACAATGTGCCAGAGTCCCATCCCTCACCATATGGCTGCAGTCTGGCGAATGGCTCATTGGCAATTCATTACCATATCACTTGGAACTCGGGAGCGAATGGTTTATGATTAGCCAATTCATTATGTTATCCTTGGTACCTCAAGGGGACCCTCAGGGCTTGCCTCCCCTGTTCTGTTATTTTAAGGACATATGACAGGGAAGGAACAGCTTTCCCTTACCCAGCTGCCTCAAAGTACTCTTTGCTGGAAAGTTTGCTGAAATCAAGATAGACTCTTTCAAAAGAAAATAAGCAAAAAATAAATCCCTGTAGTCATGAACTGTAGCCACAGCTGGAACCATTGGAACATTCCAGGAGATAAAAACAAAGGTTTCCTCCTTCTTCTCCTCCATCCTATTGAGGAAGCACCAGCCAGCCCTGTGAGCACACCTGAGCGATGGCAAAAGTGTTACAGAGAAATAAGGGCTACAGACCATTAGACAAGGAGACACGGAATGGTTGTTCTTGAAGGGGCCCTGTCACCAACTAACTCTGAGTAAATCAGCTTTATCCTTGATCCTCAGCTTTAGAACCTGCAAAACGGACATGGCCCTTTCTGTCTTACTTCCCAATCTTCCCAGCGATATGGGGAGCTTCATGATAGAAAGGGTTTTTGATGGAGAAAACTACTCTGAATCCATGAGACATATGACCCTGCAGCAGATCAGCAGATGAGCTATCAGAGAAAATTTTCAAACCATTAACACAAGTGGGCACAGAAGAAAAGGACCTCGCCTCTCAGTAGATCTACTACTGATGGAGTCCACCCACTTCTGTACTGTAGCATTTTAACTGCTGTTGCCAAGAAAGAGTACACAGAAATTTGCATATGAGAAAAAAGTGGAGGTGAGGCCTGAGAACCAACTATAAAGAATGCATTTTGTAGGGAGCCTGACATAGTAGAAGGGATACCTACTGAGTCAGAGAAACATTGAGACATTGTTAACAAAAACATTGTTATAGCGAAAAATAGTCAAAACTAGGAGGAACAGAAAAAGAGGGAGGATTCAAAGGACCCAGAATTTGAGTTAGTCACAGTAGGTGATCTGTTAGGCACTGGGCTGGGGGGATGTGGCATTGCGGAAGGGACACCCCTCAGCCAGGGCAAACCCCAGCACGGTTCCCTTGTGGGTAATGTGCATAACATGGAGCCACTCTTGGTGGGACTTGTGCTGTGAAATCCACTGCAACTGTACCCCAGTGCTATGAAACTACCTCTAAGTAAGAATCCCAGGGCCAAGACAAGGACTTCAATATCCTATAAACATACAACACTCTCAGGTGTCATAAACACGATCATGCTCCTTCATCATAAATCTGACCTAAAAGAAGCATGCTTGCCACAATCAATAGTAATTAAACACTTAATTATGTCAGTTTTGTTTCCTTCTTAGAATTCCAAAGGGCTCTGGGGAAGATTTTCCATGGCCCAGGTCTCTGGTGAGAGCTGTTCAGGGAACTTCAAAATAATGCTTTCTTCTTCAGACAGAACACTCACTGTCTGGAGACTTACTCTTTGTCTTTTTCTGGGTGTACAGAACTTGGAATGCCCTCTGACATCTTCGGTGAGCCAGTCTGCCAGAGTAGAAATAGCCTGGAGCCCCTCTGTTCCTTACTCTGTCTGTAATTCTGGGCAAGTTTTAGCCTTTATGACCCTCAGGTTCTTTGCTGGTGAAATGGGGCAACAAAGCCATACCACAGGGTTGAATGAAATAATGACAGTCTGGTGTGCTGCAGTCCACGGGGTCACAAAGAGCCAGACAGGACGGAGAGACTGAACAACGACCTTAAATGTCATCTCCTTCCCATTTCCTTATTCTCCACCCCCTGTGTATGGAGCCTAAGTCATTTGTTTCTCCTCGCCTTGATATGAAGGCCCAGTTTCATACCTCCCAGTCCAGGAGACTGCTGAGAAATGCTACTTGCTGTGTTATTTGACTCTCACAGTGACCTGGCTTGTCCTCACCGGTTAATAGCTGATCTCACTTTTCCCACAGCACCACAGAAATCTCATCTCTTTTTGAAACCCAATAGAACCTGGTAAAAAGGCAGGGATGGATCCAGTTAAACCTGCCAGTTTGCCTGCCTCTGTCCCTGAGCCCTACCACTCTGAACCTCATTGGGCACAGTAGAGCATGGACGAATGGGCTGTGAACAAGGAAGGTGCCATGATTGTAGCCAACATGCTCGTTGTTTGTGAGCTGCAAACTTGTGCACACTTACCAGAGGGCACAAGAACTTATAAATCATGGTGAAGCTAGGATTTCAGGTAAGAATATATTTTAGAGTACCGAGGTTACCAAAGAGACACTAGTGTTCCTTGGGGGTGGGTTCAAATATCGGCCAAGTGGCCAAAAGGAGAGATTATTTCTACAAAGGATAATCTTTTTCACACACTATATTCTTTCTCTCCATGCCTCCTTTTTAAAAATAATAAGTAGCCAATTATTATCAATTTATTTGCTGCTTCTTATAATCACATTATCCATGATTAACTCACTGGAGTCTAATTTGATTACAGAGTTATTTCATAGGAACGATCCATCATTGGGCACGGTGGCACTCTTGTGAGCACAGCCTCATTCTGTTGGGCTCTTGGAGCTCAATTAGTGCACATGGAGAGGGACAAAAAAAGAGGATGAGAAACTGTGGGCGCCTCAGTCTTGCTGAGCTGTAAAGTCCCTCCACATTCATTATTTCATCTGATACTCACACTAGCTCCACAAGGTCTCTAGAAGAACTGTCATCATCTCTAGTTTACAAACTGGCAGATGGACACAGGTTAAGTCATAACATGGTGCTCAAGAGAGGATTGAAACCCATGTTGACACCCAGCTGGTATACCTCTAAGAATATTAATCCAGGATTTCAGTGGTAATCATTTTTATAGTGTTTTGAAGTTTGTAAAACATTTTTAAATTCTTGATCTCATTTGATCTTTGCAGCAGTCCTTTGTAGCAGAGTAGAAATAAAACGTATTTTTGCAGAGGAGGCAATTTTGGTTTAGAGAGGTGAATTGATCAAGCCCTTAAGGTATGAAAATGGGAATGAGGACTCTGGGTCCCTCCTTCTGATAAAGCGCTTTGCTCCATTTTAGCACTGTTGGAAGCCAAGAACTTACGAGAAACATGAGACTTAAAAGCAACATGGAAAAGTCACATGACATCATAACTACATTTCTATAAAAGGGTATTTTCTGGGACAGAGGCTCTTAATTTAGGGAATCCGTGAGTTTCTCCTGAAATTTTATGTATATATATATATATATATATGTATTTATAAGCATATGCATATACCTATAAATCGTATTTTGCAGAGATGCTTTAAAACTTCTATCAAACATTCTAAAGAGTGTGTGATCCCAAAACACTCAGTAAGTTAGATGATTCTTATCTCTTCTCCACCAGTGGATGACTATCCATCTCAGGATCATGGTGGTGGGGGTGCTCAGGACAGGGAAAGAGGTTTCAGAAGGGGCCAAGGAACAACATCACATAGGCCAGAGGAGGCAAATGTTCTAACATGTGGGGTCTAGGCAGTGGCTAAACAGTCACAAGTGCTGCTGACACCAAAGGCTTGGACAAGCTGGCAAGGCATCTGGCAGTTAGAGAAATTTCTGTGAAATTATGGGACCAGAAAGAAGACTGGCAGATGTTAAAGAAGGTGGAGAAGAGGAATAAAATCTGGAGAGCATGGATGTACTTCTTTAAAATCTGATTAAGGAAAATGGAGCAAGGGAATGCTAGCTTGAGGGGAAGCAGGGCCAAGGAAAGTCCCCTCTCTGTTTTTTTTCCTTCCCCTTAAAAATGTGAGACGATGTGTTTGTCAAAGAGACCAGGTGAGAAAGAGAGAGCCTAATTAGGAAGAAGGAGGGAGTGAATCCTGAGCTGAGACGGATGGTTAACTTAGATTGGAGACTCTCCTGCTGCAGGAGTGGTGGTGGGAGGGAGAGGTGAAGATACAGGGAAAGTGTTAGCTTCTTGTGAGTTTCTTGCCAATTTCATCTGCAGCACCACTTACGGCACTTTCAGCAGCAGCAAACTCTGCCATCCAGCCGGGCGACTTCCTGTCACTCCAGGCACAAGCCTCTTGGCTCTGGGCATCTGGCTACCTCTCTCTGCCCTTCCCAGCCTGTTCTGAGTCTTACCACCACCTCCCAGCTTCAGACACTGACCCTGTCTGGGGGCTTCTCCTGCTGTTCCCTGTGGCTTCTCCTTGAGCCCCCAGCTTCACTGAATTCTCTTAGGAGTGATGTCAGTAGTAAAACACAGAAATGTACTTGAGCAATGGCTTTCTTTGTTGTTGATTTATATGATTGCTAAACCTTTTAGAAAACTTGAAGTACAGATGTATCACTTTATTGTTATGAAACATTATATTTGGCAACTTCTGTATAAAGCTTTCTTTCTTGGTGTTGGACAGGAATGGACTTTCGTATTGTTTCTAAAATACAATCAGAGTCTTCTTATTATTTTATTTTTGGTTTCTTTCCCAGAGACATAACTTCTCAAGTGTATGAAAAAACATTTTCAGTGAGGTCCTAAAGCACATTTTCTTCCTACCAAAGCTCTTTGAGTATGATATCCACCTCTGATTTCCTTTTTAATAGGAGATGCTTGGAAGGCTTTCAAAGCCTGGATATAAAACGGATCCTAAGGACATCTTACTTAAGCTTCTGAGTCAGTGGGTCATTTTCTCTGGGAACAGGCCCACCTTTTAAAAATCTTTCTTGCTCCCCAAGCCAGCTGGTGACTGCCCACCATTCTCATGGTAGGACTTTGTCAGAGCTGGAGCTTACTTTTGAATCCCGCTTCTTCTTTGGGGACCCCTTGCACACTCTCTGTGCGTCTAAAATACTCATTGGTTGCATACTGTGGTTATGAGCAAGATGTAGGTTAAGTCAAAATGGATTTTGTTGGGAAGCTCAAAGGCAGGTATCAGTGGAGAGGCCTTGTCTGAGCATCCTTTTAAAAATAATATCCCTTTCTCTCACCCATTGCTCTCTGCCCTGCTTATTTTGCATTATCATTCTACATAGGACAAAATTGTCCTCACCGGTGGCGCTAGTGGTAAAGAATCCCTCTGCCAATGCAGGAGACCTAAGAGACATGGGTTTAATCCCTCCGTTGGGAAGATGCCCTGGAGGAGGAAATGGCAACCCACTCCAGTATTCTTGCCTGGAGAATCCCTGTGGACAGAGGAGACTGGTAGGCTATAGTCCATGGGGTCATGAAGAGTTGGATATGACTGAAGTGACTTAGCATGCAGCTCATGATGGATAATTTATGTATACCTTTGTCTTCTTAGTGGAATGAGGGCTCCATGGGAACCAAGACACTTTCTGCTTTCAACCTGCTGTATCCTCACTGGCCTCACACTGTATAAGGGCTCAATACACACTCGTTAAGTTAATAGTGTGAATGTATGCGGCATTCAGAGCCATACTTGCTTGAATCTGGGAAGCCATGAAGTGCAGTGAGGAAAAAGCTGAACTGGGAGCCAAGAAATGCAGGCTTACCTTTTGCCTCTGTCATCAGTCACCATGCCCCTTCCTTCTACCTCTGAGAGGTCACCCAGCCCCTAAAGTCCCTTACAACCCTGACATTCTTTGGCTGTTTGAAGGGAAGAGAAGAGTGGAAGAGGATGTGAGCTATGCTGATATTCAGTATGGTTTACATCTGACTCTCCCACTGACCTGGTGACATTTGGAACATTTAACTTTTCTGAGGGTATACTTTTGTATAGAAAAGGTAATACTTCTCTCATAAAATGTTGTGAGCATGGAATAAATGATACAAGTGAAGAACTGGGTTCCTTCACATCTGTTGCTACGTCAGGGATGAGGTTGCCCTTGGGAATCGAAATGGCCTCGCTCATTCATATTCCTGCTTCCACTGTCTGGTTTGGAGATCGATCACCACGTTAATGCATGAAACACTGTCCATCAGGAAACTGGTATTGCCACGTGGAGCCTTAGGTTTTG
Source organism: Cephalophus harveyi (assembly GCA_006410635.1). Classification (NCBI taxonomy): domain Eukaryota; kingdom Metazoa; phylum Chordata; class Mammalia; order Artiodactyla; family Bovidae; genus Cephalophus; species Cephalophus harveyi. The sequence goes on along the minus strand of SJYT01051286.1, from coordinate 251,171 downwards.
GCCTTTGCTCCTATTTGGAGAGTGGCCTTCAAGATCTCAATAAACTGGTCAGATTTGTGACCTGAAGCTTTCCCAGGTGTGGGAGAGTGGTGCTTGGTTTCAAGTCATAGGCATTGCATGTCCCTTCCACACTTTTCTTTGGGCTCTGTATTGCCACATGGCAGGTACTAATTTTCCAACAAGTTGAGTCCTCAATTTTGTTGACCTCTCCAGTGAATCATCATGCCTGAATGATTGGGATCCCTCAAGAGCTGGAACCACATTATTAATGAGTGTGCCTTTCCCAGTGTGCCACGGAGAGGACCAGAGAAGTAGGAATCGCTCACTTCAGTAAGATGGCAAGGTGGTCTCTGTCCCAGCAGAAATACATGTGGCAGAATCCCAGGGCTGCAGCCAAGACAGAACCTTGGCTTTAATCACTGTTCCTCTGACTTCTCTTCAAGGCTTCCACCTCTCACCTGTTTCTACAGGTCACCAGGGAGCTGGGTGGCATTTTGAGTTCAATACTGGTTACTGGGAATCAATCAAGTGAATTTTTTTCCTTTCATTTGATTTAAATAGAAATAAGTCTTCTACCAGAGTCTTAGAAACAGTGCTCTTAGACCTCTGTCTTTAAAAAAAAAAAAAAAAAATCTTACTTAGCCCCAAATTTCTTCCTTCTTTCATATCCCTGTGTATTTTTATCTCTCCCCTGTCCATCCTTATGTCTTCCTGCTCTCCCGTACCCAAACTTACTCAGGCCTTTGACAAATATGCATCTGAGCATAGCACAAAGGGACCCACGGGATAACAGATGAAGTTGGGAGGAAAGTGGTGGCCAGATATTAAAGGACCTGGCTTTCTATTTTAGGAGTTTGACTTTATCCTCAAGTCTATAGAGAAGCATTAAGAAAGGGGGTGTGGGGACTTCCCTGGTGGTTCAGTGGTCACCAATCCGCCTTCTAATACAGGGGCTGCAGGTTCAATCCCTGGTCAGGGAACTATTAATAATATCTTGCGTGCCTCAGGGCAACTAAGCCTGCACACAGCAACTACTCAACCCATGTGCTCTGGAGCCTGCATCCACAAATAGAGAAGCTTACACACTGTAGCGAAGAGCCTGTGTAATTTTTCAACAAAGACCCAGCACAGCCAAAATAATCTCTGGCTCCATTATGTCAAGAGTGGACCTGAGAGGGTTAGCTTGGAAACCAATTAAAGCCAAAACTGCAGGAGGGCAGTGAACAGACAGGAGAGATGTGATGAGAATGGGGACAATAGGGCTCACTGACTCTGTCAGTGATGGTGGCAAGGAGAGGAAGGAGTCTGAGATGTCCCTGGGGGTTGGCCTGGTCGAATGGGTCGATGATGTTTGTAACTGAGGCAGGAGCAGGGAGCAGTGTGCGTGTGTTTGGCAGGGTTTTTAATGGGGACTGTGGATGTGAGAAAGGAAAATAAACAGAGCCGAGGGTGGGAGCACGGATGCACAGTGGCACTTGTACAACTTGGGAGTGTGTACTTTCTCCTGGAGAGTTCAACTGCCTGATGGAGAAGTAGAGTTTTAGTTAAAAGTAGTCACCCAGCTCTCTTTCTGGTTCCTGGGTGCCCCTTCTGATAGCACCAGTCTAGGGAAAGAAGCATATGGCATAAACAAGGTACACTTCTTTCTGCTCTGTCAGGACTTGACTTCAAACATGAAAGTCCACAGAACATAGATCTGAACTCCTTGTCTTTGCTCTCTGCAGACATAGTTTGGTGGGAACAGGCTTTCCATTCAGATGATAAAGACTATGAATTGATGTTTCCATCAGTTCTTATCCAGTGGCCTTATTGGGCTAGGTCAGCATCAAAAGATCATGCAAGGAAGGTTTCTGTTCACTAAGCTCAGTTATTTTATCAAAAACCTTCATCAAATGCCTAACATGTGCAGGAAAAAAAGTAGAAATGAGGCACAGAGAACAGTGAAGTTAAGGAGATACACCCAGAAGCTATAACCAAAACAGTAGTAGAAAGCAATTCAAATAAGAGAATTTTGACCTAGTAGTTGGAAGACTAGACTTCTTATTTGAGCTCTGTGGTGCCTGTAGAATAGCGGGTCCAAGCTCAGCCCCTGGGGTCAGAATGCCTGGTTCACAAATCTTGGCTTTGTCCTCAACTAGCTGAGTAACTGGGATTATCACAGGGCTTAATAATCTGCCTAAGTACTCAGACCAGTGCCCGACAGAGGGTGAAAGTTAGTGAATGTTGCAGTTCTTATTGTTGTTCTTCTGAGCTGGGACAATTCAGTTCTGTCTTTAGCAACAATGTCTTCATTCATAGAATGAGGGCAAGATATTCTCCTTTCAGAGCCTGTTCTGAAAAGATTTAGGGCTCCTCCATCCTACTCTATCATTTTATCCATCATTACCTTGGGATTTCATATCAGTTTTCGCTTGAAGGATCCTGAAAAAAAAGTTGTGCATCACTGGGCCAGATGGTCTAAGGGTCATTCTTAATAAAAGTACTTGATTATCTGAGTGAAAGATGTGCCATTGACGGAAGACCGTGGGGTCTCAGGGGAGGTCTCAGAGGAGGATGCCTAAGTAAGCCAGGTAGGGCTCCTTGGAAGGAGTGAGTTGGAAAGTTAAAATATGGTTGCAAACTGCTAGGAAAGAAGTTACTAGAACTGGAAGAGAAGATACAATTTCTGAAGACCAGGAAGTGTGAATCATAAATGCAGAGCCAAAACTACGGTGAGAGAAGAAGGTTAACAGCTCAATTCAGACCTATTCTGGAGGATGGAGAAGCAAAAGGTGAATGAGTAAATGAGAGACAAAGGCTTCAGGGATAATTGACCCAAATAGAAGTTTGACCAAAGTGTGAAGCAATGACGGCAAAGATGATCGGCACCACTCAGGAAACAATTCTTTAGTCCATGCTCTTTCTTGCATGAACAGGAGAGCAATGTCCAGAGTAGGCAAACTTTTGTCCATGGGCACACAGTGAGTTGCTGCTGGCTGTTGACTAATGGGCCATCCCTCTTTCTTCTTCAGCGATACTTCCTTAGCAAACCTTTTAGCTGGGCACACTGCTGACTGGATTAAAGGAAACGTTTTCTAGCCTCCTTTGGGGTTAGACATGGGAGGCATGCCTAAAGTTAGGCAATATGTATTGCCTAGGCAATATGATGTCCTTGAAAGTTAAGGATTTTCAAGAAAGAATTTTTAGAGGGATACAGACATACACTAGGAACCATTTTGGCCTTCCCACCCCCACTTCTTTCTGCTCCCCACCGGGATGGCTTTTGGCTGTAGGATCATCTTAGATGATGAAATGGCCTTGGAGTTGGAACTCATGTAACCAGGGGTGGCAGAGCAGAAAGGTGGAAAGAACTTGTGTCCTGGGGATATCACATAGCCATCTTATTAGCTCTGGACTGCCTACCTCTGAATTCTTTTAAGTTGGGAGAGATACTCTCCTATTGTATTTAAACCATTATCACTCCTGGGCCAGAATCCTAGCTACAGAATGCAGTTCTAGACACCTTGGCAGAGCTGGGCTGGTGGAGGCCCTGTGTGCTTTGTATGTCTTGCTTGGCAGCGCTTCCTGAATGACCCTATGCTGCCGTGTGTGAGACCGTCTAGGTGTGTGTGCATGAGCAGAAACCCAGAGCCAAAATCATTTTCAAAGCTGTCAGCTCTCTTTGCTGCAGACTCACCCTCCTCACTGCCTTTTCATTTCCACCAGAGGAAAGAGAAGCCGCTGCTGAATAACTCTCTTTCTTGAATTGTTTACTACATCAAACCCTCAATATCCACAGCACAGAATATTATAATGTTAACATCTCAGCAGAATTAGTTTTTTTATTAAGAAATAAAACATCATAGGTTGAGTTGAACCCTCTTTGCACTCTCCTTAGCTAATTTTTCTCCCCTTTCCTCTGAGAAACCGGCCTCCTGAACTTGTATGGCTCTTTCTGTTTTTACGCTTTTGCTTCACATATGTTTAAAGCTGTAAGTCACAGACAATATTGCTTTGTATGTTTTAAACATGGGTGTAAATGGTATATTAAAAAGATTTGATTCTTTTCACTCAACTTGGGTTTCTCAAAAGCATCCTCCTTGATAACATGTGTCTAAACCGTGAGGCTCCAGTTATGCAGTGTCTGCTCCTTCTCCATTGTCCTGTCAATGAGCATTTACATTGCTTTACAATTTTCAATATTGAAAACAATGCAATAATAAACATCTTTTTAAATGTCATATTATACATAGTGTTTTTTCTAGGTTCATATACCAAGATGTAAAATTAGTTGTCATAGAAACACATATTTTCATTTTAGCAAGGTATTTCCAAATCATTCTCTCAAGGAATTTAAGCAATTCATATTCCCTCCAAAACGACCCTGCTCATTTCTTATGAAAACTTGGCGTTGTTGAACTATTTAATTTTGGACAATTGGATAAGTGTGAAATGATATCTCACTGCTTTGATGGCAATTTTCCTGATTATTAATGAAGTAGAGCATCTTTTAATATTTGATAGGCCATTCTGACTTACATCTTTGTGAACTATTTTTATATTTTGTCTATCTTTCTATTGGTTGTTTTTTACTTGTTGTACTGTTTTCCTCACATATTTTAGATATTAATCCTTTGTTGGTCAAATACATTGCAAATTCCTCCTCCAAGGCTCTCTTGTTTGTCTTTAGGCTTTGCTTACAGTGTCTTTGATCATATAGAGTTTTTAAATTTTTAATGTAATCCAATTTATTTACCTTTCTCTTTTGTGCTTTCTTTGAATCTTAAGAATTCTTTTCCTGATATGATATAAAAATATCTTCCTGAATTTCCTTCTAAAAGTTTAATTTTTTTTTTAACTTTTAGCCTCAAGTCCATCTGGAGCTTATCTGCAATATTTTGTGTTATTTTGTAAATGTCATAGAGCTCCAATGACAATTTTCCAAAAGGATGAGCCATTTGCAGTGACAATATATATCAAACAGTCCATTCTTTGCCTACTTATTTGTAACCACCCCGTCATGCACCAAATTCCCCCAAATGCATGGATATCTTTCTGGACTTTCTAGTTTATTCCATCAGTCTCTATCCCTACACTTCCACCACACTGTCTTATCATGTGTTTTGATGTCTGTGAGGTAAGCTTTTCTTTTTTGTAAAATTTCTCAAAATTCTTTTGGCTCTTCCTGGCCTTTTTTGGCTTTCATATGATTTACATTTTCCCTCTAGCTTTATTGAGATATAATTGTTATACATCACTACATATGTTTAAGGTGTACAACATGATGATTTGGCTTAATACGTCATGAGGTGTGTATGATTTTGGTTGACCTTTTAATGAAATGCTTCCTTCCTACCTCTTGCAGCAGGTACATTTCTCTTCCTCGTCTCCATTCTAAAGTTCTGGATTCCCGCTCCCGTCCTGTCACCAGATGGCCGTCTGTTCTTGGGTGAGTCATCTACCCTCTCTGGATTTTAGTTTCTTATCTTTCAGATCTGCTCTGCCTCCCTCACTGGGATGCTGAGCTGATCAAATGAGATAAGGGTGTGAGAATGCTTTGAACAGGTAAAATCACTGATGCAAAGTGAAAAAGACTTAAAAAAAAATCATCTCAGGACTGACCCAAGCAAAATGAAAGTCAGATGGTTTTACCATCAGCTTCCTGCTTTCTTTATCTTCTCTGACTCTTCTTTCTCCCACACTTTCATGGCTGTGAACAGAGAGGTCTTCTTTTTAGGGGTGGACATCATGATAATGGATCAGAGGCAACTCAGATTCATAAAGCTTGGGTCCAAAGGTGAGACTTAAGGCAAGTCACTCAAACTCTTTGAACCCAATTTATTCATCTTTACAAAAGGCATTCTAATTCCTTCTGCTAGCTAGTTTTGTGAAATTCAAATAAAAAAATGTAGATGAAAGCACCTGGTAAAATGAAGTGAAGATTATAAGAGTCAGAGGGAGCTATCATTAGTGTTCTTGCTGATATTAACACGTGAGATAGGACTCACAGTGATGATTACTGTGTTGAAGTGCTTTGCTCCTACCACTTGGATCAAGGCAGGCAGGAAATTCAAACCCACTTTGCCTTTAAGTATGGTTGACCCAATACAGTACCTACACAGTCTTCTAGAAGATGCAGGAAGTCTTTTTCTTTTTTTTCTTTTTACTTTATTTTACTTCACAATACTGTATTGGTTTTGCCATACATCAACATGAATCCGCCATGGGTGTACACATGTTCCCAATCCTGAACCCCCCTTCAACCTCCCTCCCCATACCATCTCTCTGGTGCACTTGGGGCAGCACACCAGCCCCAAGCATCCTGTATCCTGCATTGAACCTAGACTGGTGATTCATTTCTTATATGACATTATACATGTTTCAATGCCATTCTCCCAAATCATCCCACCCTCTCCCTCTCCCACAGAGTCCAAAAGACTGTTCTATACATCTGTGTCTCTTTTGCTGTCTCGTATATAGGGTCATCATTACCATCTTTCTAAATTCCATATATATGCGTTAGTATACTGTATTGGTGTTTTTCTTTCTGGGTTACTTCACTCTGTATAATTGGCTCCAGTTTCATCCACCTCATTAGAATTGATTCAAATGTATTTTTTTTTAATGGCTGAGTAATACTCCATTGTGTATATGTACCACAGCTTTCTTATCCATTCATCTGCTGATGGACATCTAGATTGCTTCCATGTCCTGGCTATTATAAACAGTGCTGCAATGAACATTGGGGTACATGTGTCTCTTTCAATTCTGGTTGATGAACATTGGGGTACATGTGTCTCTTTCAATTCTGGTTTCCTCGGTGTGTATGCCCAGCAGTGGGATTGCTGGGTCATAAGGCAGTTCTATTTGCAGTTTTTTAAGGAATCTCCACACTGTTCTCCATAGTGGCTGTACTAGTTTGCATTCCCACCAACAGTGTAAGAGGGTTCCCTTTTCTCCACACCCTCTCCAGCATTTATTGCTTGTAGACTTTTGGATTGTGGCCATTTTGACTGGTGTGAAATGGTACCTCATTGTGGTTTTTTTCTTAAGTAGCATTCTCTTTAGATTTTGCAGCCTGGCTGCACAGAGAAACACACGTAGTTGGGAGTACACGATGTCTGTACAACCAGGCAGAGCTGCCCTGAGGCAAGTGCTGGGCTTAGTACTAACTTGAGAAAGTGAGAGCCTCCTGGGCTCAAGGGTGGGAACACACTAGCCTTCCTGCCCTTTTCACAGATACTACTCCATAAAGTGAACATTAAGGTCAGTCTTAATGTTCTGTGAAAGGACTTCCCTTGGAGTGAGCATACGGCAGTGCCCTGGCATCTTTCTAACCCTTGCTACTCAGATGACTGGAGCATCTTTTGCTCCAGTGCCAAAATCAGTCTTGAGCTTGGGCCAAGTGACATTCATGGGCCAGATGACATGAAGCTATAACCCACCTGCTTAATCTAATATAGCACGCCCTTTTCCTCGGTAATTGGGTTCTTGCCCTTTTCTCAGTTCTTTTGAAGCAAAATTACTTACCGATTCTTAAGCCATTTCCGTGGCTGATGCTGGACTCTACTGTTTTCACCACCAGTCCCTTCCAGAAGTTAACAGAATCCTTCTAAGCCTATATCAGCGTGACCACCCTTGCCATTAGTGGCTGACAATGTCCACCTTTCCCCTGTGATTTGGGCAGAGTCTTGGCTTTTTGACCTGGGTTTTTGACCTAGTTTCCAAAGCTCATGATCTGCCTATCCTTTCTTCCACAATTCCTGATCGAATCTTATTCTTCCAACCATCTGTAACTCCTGCCTTTTCTGACTCCCATGTTCATGCAATGTCAAGGTTTAGGCTGTCCTTCCAGACTCTATATTGTTTAGCTTTAAACTGTAGATGAAGCCCATGACTCTTTTCTTTCTGATTTGTAAGTTCTGAGTCTAGGACCACTTTGTGAAATCTGTCAAATAGACCACAGCTGAGTTTATTATTATTTTTTTAAATGTGGGCATAAAACTTAGGAATAGGTGTTCTAGTACAAGCTATGAAAGTATGCTTAGATTCTCCTTCATGAATGAAGGACAAATTCCACTAGCTACTGGGAGTTTTCCTGTCCAAAGAGATCTGACTTGCTCCAGGTCACAACCCCTCCTTGGGGAAGCTCATATCCCGTGACTACTTGATGTAATCACAGCTATCAGAAAGAAGAGATTTTAAAGGCATGGCCCCTTACAACAATTCTGAAAGGTTCTCTCAATTTTAGGGATCCCCATGAGATCAGTTGAGGCTTTGTGACAAGCCTGCAGCCCCTCCCTCTGCCCATTTCTGCCTCCTTCTTTTCCCCTGCAGGGGCCAATCCTGTGAACACTCTTACTTCTTCTGCACAAGTCTCCATCTCGAGTTTGATTCCTGGAGATCCTGCAGCAGGTGCCCACAGTTATTTTCTTGCTGAGTCACCCAGTTCATTGACTCACCATCTTCTTTCTCTGTAAACTCACCCTCTCTATGGTAGGAAATATAATGCCCATCCCCACTCGGAGATGTCCCTCCTCACTGCTGAGAACCTGCGAATGAGTTAGCTTCTATATTCAAAAAAAACTTTGCAAATGTGATGAAGATCACTGACCTTGAGATAGGTAGATTATCCTAGATGATACAAGTGGACCCAGGCTTATCACCTGAGACCTTAAAGCAGAGAAACCTTTCCTGACTATGGTCAAGATGTGACAACAGAAAAGAAAGATCAGAGAGTTGGAACACTGTTGGCTTTGAAGACGGAGGATGAGTCCACAATCTGAGGAATGCAAGTAGCTTCTAGAGGCTGGAAAGGGAAAGGGAGTAAACCCTCCCCAGAGTGCCCAGGAAAGAGCACTGACACTTGTTTTAATCCAGTGAAATCCGGGTAAGACCTTTGACCAACAAAACTGCAAGATAACAGATCTGTGTTGCTTTAAGTCACTAAATGTGTATAATGTGTTACAAGAATAGGAAACTAATATATCCTTCGGGGTCATGTTAATACTTGCTCACTTGTGTGGCCTTGATGTGTACTTCATCTGTGTGAGCCTTAGGTCTCTCTATAAAATGCTTAATTTGGGCCATATGCTTGCAAAACTCCTTCCATCTTGACATCTTACGGCCCTAAAGGCTAGATTCCCTACTTCGCAGAGTTTTTCTTTCCCTTCTAATGAGGAATTGTTTGTTTATCTTTTGGATGATTATACCAAGGCAAGCTTATCTGAGATGCTGCAAGAAGCACAGAACAGCTATGCACCTGGGTCAGGACTGAGATTTCTTTCTCTTTGTCTGTCTGGCTATTCCGGTCTGTCTTTATACTGACTTCTAAATTTCTTCTTCCCATGACTCCTCATAAATAGGAAAAAGGCATCTCAGCTGGTGAACAATTTATGAACCAAACTCTTGTGACCAGTAAATTCTGTCATTTTTCTCTCCACTAGCTTGCTCCTTGGAAGAAAAGCTATGATAAACCTAGACAGTGTTTTTAAAAGCAGTGACATCACTTTGCTGACAAAAGTCTATATAGTCAAAGCTATGGTTTTTCCAGTGGTCATGTATGGATATGAGAGAGGGACCATAAAGAAGGCTGAGCACTGAAGAATTAATGCTTTCAAACTGTGGTATTGGAGAAGACACATGGACAGCAAGAAGATCAAACCAGTCACTCCTAAAGGAAATCAACTCTGAATATTCATTGGAAGGACCAAAGCTAAAGTTGAAGTTCCAATACTTTGGTCACTTGATGCAAAGAGCCAAATCATTGGAAAAGACCCTGATGCTGGGAAAGATTGAGGGCAAGAGGAGAAGGGGATGACATAGGATGAGATGGTTGGATGACATCATCGACTCAATAGACATGAGTTTGAGCAAATTCCAGGAGATAGTGTAGGATAGGGAAGCCTGGTGTGCTGCAGTCTATAGGGTTTCAAAGAATCAAACATGACTGAGTGACTGAACAAAAACAAAGCAAACCTGTAGGTATAATTTTTAAAAAAATTGTTATGCTGAAAATTGTTCTTTAAAGATCGGTACCAAGATTACATGTACAATCAAAGGTAGCAGTATTGTAGCTGTGGAGAATGTTAACCCAGCATTTAGGAAAAATCTATCCATGTTTTAGAGTTAAAAAAAATGTCCTTAGCCTGATTGTTAGGAGTAAGTATAATAAAATGCCTCTGTAATTAAAATACTTACAAACCCACGAGACATAGCTGTTGTGAAGGGGAAAAAAAATAGACTCTGAAATGGGATAAAAATAGAGCTTCATTTTGCCCTTTCACCCTCCTAGTGAGAAACCAATACAGTTGCCACTTCATTAACTGTTCTGTGTTAAGAAAAGCTGAGCTGACCACAAAATAATAATGGCAATAGCACAGCGATAATGATGACTCTTGGAAGCATTTATCTAGCACATTGTTTTTTCAAAGCACTTCCTATTTAGATGTTTGAACCCCAAGTTCTCAGTACTTTCCTAAGAAAGTAGGGGAGTTGGAGAAGGTGGTCATCATCTGCTTGATTGGACAGATGAGGTACCCTTGTCCTACAGAGTCTAAGTGACCCTCTTGTTGTTACAGCCAAAGCTGGCTTGGGCCTAGGGACACTGTCTACACGGAGATCCGAGTCTACTAGAGCTCACTCTTCCAGGCGGTTGGGTCACCCAAAGCAAGGTCAAACTCTGTCTCCAGAGACCTTATACTGCAAACCTAAGGACACAAGAAACCGTTCTTTCTTTTCTTTCAGTAGAAAGAATAAATTTACTAAAATTTAAAGTTAGCTGGGAAAAGGTCAAAGAGTTGAACGGATGAAAATGGAAGCCATAAGAAACCCGGAAATGGCTTCCGGTCCGTCCCCTGCCTCACTGGGGGTGGTGATGCTGGCCAGTCACGCGCTCAGAGTGCGGGCAAAGTGCCCTCTCTGCCTCACTCCCGGCTCTACTCAGGTGGCCGGCAGCCTTGCACACCATGGGCTCCATAAAACAATATCACCAACACCACTGCTACCTGCTCCTACCCGCATCCCCCAGCCCAGGTGCAGTTAGACTGGCTAAAGGTGATGGCACCCCACTCCAGTGCTCTTGCCTGGAAAATCCCATGGATGGAGGAGCCTGGTGGGCTGCAGTCCATGGGGTCGCTAAGAGTCGGGCACGACTGAGTGACTTCACTTTTACTTTTCACTTTCATGCATTGGAGAAGGAAATGGCAACCCACTCCAGTGTTCTTGCCTGGAGAATCCCAGGGACAGAGGAGCCTGGTGGGCTGCCATCTCTGGGGTCGCACAGAGTCAGACACGACTGACGTGACTTAGCAGCAGCAGCAGCAACCTTGAATGAGACAAGACAACCTGAGACCAGTGGCACAAAAGGGAAAAACCCCCAAAGGCATCCCTAGTTCTTTTGAACAATGAGGGGTGGGACTAGGTCTCCTCAATGATTCCATTCTTTCAACAAGATCTCATGTTACATTTGGTATCAGTTCAGTTCAGTTGTTCAGTCGTGTCCGACTCTTTGCGACCCCAAGAATCACAGCATGCTAGGCCTTCCTGTCCATCACCAACTACTGGAGTTCACTCAAACTCACATCCAGTGAGTCGGTGATGCCATCCAGTCATCTCATCCTCTGTCGTCCCCTTCTCCTCCTGCCCCCAATCCCTCCCAGCATCAGAGTCTTCCAATGAGTCAACTCTTTGCATGAGGAGGCCAAAGTACTGGAGTTTCAGCTTTAGCATCATTCCTTCCAAAGAACACCCAGGGCTGATCTCCTTGCAGTACAAGGGACTCTCAAGAGTCTTCTCCAACACCACAGCAATGCCAAAGAATGCTCAAACTACTGCACAATTGCACTCATCTCACACGCTAGTAAAGTAATGCTCAAAATTCTTCAAGCCAGACTTCAGCAATACATGAACCGTGAACTTTCAGATGTTCAAGCTGGTTTTTGAAAAGGCAGAGGAAGCAGAGATCAAATTGCCAACATCCGTTGGATCATCGAAAAAGCAAGAGAGTTCCAGAATAACATCTACTTCTGCTTTATTGACTATGCCAAAGCCTTTGACTGTGTGGATCACAATAAACTGTGGAAAATTCTGAAAGAGATGGGAATACCAGACCACATGACCTGCCTCTTGAGAAACCTATATGCAGGTCAGGAAGCAACAGTTAGAACTGGANGAGAGTTCCAGAATAACATCTACTTCTGCTTTATTGACTATGCCAAAGCCTTTGACTGTGTGGATCACAATAAACTGTGGAAAATTCTGAAAGAGATGGGAATACCAGACCACATGACCTGCCTCTTGAGAAACCTATATGCAGGTCAGGAAGCAACAGTTAGAACTGGACATGGAACAAAAGACTGTTTCCAAATAGGAAAAGGAGTATGTCAAGGCTGTATATTGTCACTCTGCTTATTTAACTTATATGCAGAGTACATCATGAGAAATGCTGGGCTGGAAGAAGCACAGGCTGGAATCAAGATTGCCGGGAGAAATATCAATAACCTCAGATAAGCAGATGACACCACCCTTATGGCAGAAAGTGAAGAACTAAAAAGCCTCTTGATGAAAGAGGAGAATGAAAAAGTTGGCTTAAAGCTCAACATTGAGAAAACTAAAATCATGGCATCTGGTCCCATCACTTCATGGGAAATAGATGGGGAAACAGTGGAAACAGGGTCAGACTTTATTTTTGGGGGCTCCAGAATCACTGCAGATTGTGACTGCAAACATGAAATTAAAAGACGCTTACTCCTTGAAAGGAAAGTTATGACCAACCTAGATAGTGTATTGAAAAGCAGAGACATTACACTTGGTATAGTAGTATAATTTGATCTAAAAGATCTGGGTTCAAGAGCCAAGTGGTGTCTCTGACTGGGCTGTAATATGATCTTGGTTATTATGAGTTAGCTAGCCTCCATGAGGCTCAGTTCTCTTGCCCATGAAATGGATGGTAATATTAAGTCTCTCTTCCTATAACTCTTATCAGTTTGTCATGGGAGAGAAACATTAGGACTTTATCGTTGGCTGTGGTGCTCTCATTGCAAGTGTAGCCTGATAGTAACCACAGTGTCACAAGAGTTGGCCCTGTGGTAGTGCTAGGAAGGCTCTTCTGAGATTATTCATCATGTGGGGATACTTGTTGGAGAAGTCACTGGTGCAGAGAAAATGTGTACTGTGACCTTTCTTGAATTGATTCCTTGGGGCTTTACAACAATCCTAAGAGATAGATACTGTTATTGTCACTTTATATAACAAGAAATGAAGACAAGAAACTAAGAGGGAGATAGCTGCGGTTTTAAATCTGTTATCTTGAGCCTGCAGTGGCTTCGGGAGTCTCCCGCATTGGCAGGCACACAGAACACTTCCAGTGCACAGCAACCTTGACCCCTTAGACCTTGTGCACTGGCTTGTTGCCTTCATCATGAGAAGGAAGTATGGTTGGTATGAGAAGTTCCTTCATATAAGGCCAAATGATCCACTATTCAAAGAGTCATTGATATGTCAGCTAATCCCTGCCCTATGATAGATGCATGTGTGTCTACTAAGAACTTCCTCGACAAGAACTTGCTAGCGCTATTTTCCTGACAGTGCCCATGCTGTGCATTCTCCCAACACAGGGTGAAGTTTTGGGGAAGTGACCGTCATGCAGGGACTAACCCAAGGCTTCTTTCATCAAGGTAACGCCCGTGTGGCTAGGTCTCACCACTAGGATGTGATATGTGTCCGGGTGGGTAGGAAGTGAGTGTGCCACTCTTACTTTCTTCTTCCTTGTCAACAAGGTAGATGCAGAAGATCCAGCATAAACCTCAGAGACCCTAGATGACAGTGAAGCCGCAAGATAGGAGGCATCTGGGTTTCTGAATCACTACTTTGACAAACCCTCATTTGGGCCTTATGTGAGAGACATCTATCACGTTAAAGCACCAAGATTCGAGTGTTATCCATAATTTTAGCCATTGTACTATATATCCTAGTGAAAAGAGGTCCACCAGTACTTCAGACCTGGTCCCAATCCTCTGCCATCTTGGTAACCATTGACTTCCTTCCCTTTGGATACCATATCAGCCATCCTATATATAGTTGCAGAGCTTCTGATCTGCTTGTCAAACAACCAATAAGTCTATGTTTGACAAAACAGTAGTTTTTATCAGTAACTGACCCTAAGATAACATTTGCATTGCTGAAACATCATTCCAACACTGAACCAATGGCATCCCAACTCCAGCCCTCCTGATGCCATCAGAGAGGAAAACGAATGAAGTGTGAGGACTATTAATGACATCTTCTCACCCATCCCTCCCCTTTTTCAAACTTGCAAATATGTTCAGCAGTGTCAGATCTGTTCATCTATTTTTGACATGTAAGTAGAATCTATCCCTCTGGAATTTTGCAGAGAGGAGGACTGCCTCATGATCATACTAACTTGTATCTAGAAGCCACCAGAATTGAGCTGCTAAGACATTGGCTCAGGGGGAGATCTTCACAGGACCCAGCTCTCTTGGGTCAGTCACAGTTCTCATTGGCCCTTAATAACCTCAGAGGTGAAAAATAATTTTAGTTTTTCATGGGAGCATTATGGGTGGTAACAGTTGTTTTAGAAGACATAGATGCACCAACATGTTCTAGAACACACAGTTACCTTGGTTACAGTGAGCTCAATGGGCTCTGTAGAAAATCTTGTGAACTTCTACTTAGTTGACTTCAAGCAGCATGCAAGAAACAGGCCTGTAAAGATAGACAGTGGAGGTCAGAAACAAAGAGTCTAGAGAATTCAAATTACTTTGCTTTTTAATTTACTACGTTTACTTTTTAAAATATTTGTAAGCAATACATGTTCATTTTAGGAAAAAAATAGATAATGCACATTAGAAAATAAGATATAAAACTCATCTGTAATCCGACTGTTCAGATATAACTGCTATTAACCCATAGAGCTCCTATAGGTAGTTTCATGGATATTTATATATATATATGGATATATATTTATCTGTTATTATAATACTTTAGTTATAAAACTGAGGTCATACTGTACATACTTTTTGTTCATTGATTTTAAGATATGATGAGCATCTTTTGCCAATAATTAAACTTCAACTCTGTGGTAGACAGCTCCGAAGGGGGTTCCCAATGATCCCTGCCCTCTGCGCTCTCACTGATGTGTGATCCACTCCCTTGGAGTGTGGGTTAGACTTCTGCCTGACTTCTAACCAGCATGGCATGAGTGATGGGATGTCAGTTCTTGGACAAGGTTACAAAAACTGGCTGCTGTCCTGCACATTTCCTCCTGCTCGCTGACTTGTTTACTGTGAGGAAAGCATCTGTGACGCTGTGAACCACCCTGCAGAAAGGATGACAGTGGAACCGGAGTGAGCAACTGGGGGTGACCTTCAGTCCGCATTCCCAGGGAAACTGGTTCCTGCCGACACCCACTGGAGTGAGCCTCCAAGTGGATCCTCTCCAGATGAAGCCTTGAGGTTATTCAAACACTTTGACCATAGTTTTAGGAGAGGCCCTGGGTCAGAGGACCCAGTTCAGCTGTGTTCACAGGCTCCTGACCCACAACTGTGAGATAATATGTTTGCTATTTAAAGTTGCTAAGTGTTGGGGTAATACAACCATAGATAACTAATACAAACCACATAGTTTTTAGTGGTTGTTAGCATTCTAGTGTAAAGTTTACTTAATCTTTATTGCAGCACATTTGGTTATTTTATTTATTTTGCTATTATAAATGAGTCTGCAATGAGTGTCATTGGAGCTAAATTTTGATATATACCATTCTTCCCTGAGGATAAGTTCCTTGAAGTGGAATAGCTGGATTTCAAAGGATTTGCATCTTTTAAAGCTTTTAAGATGTTATTCCCAATTGCTTGCTGGTAGGATTGTACCCATTTATGCTCCTGTTGGCTGTAGCTTGAAGTGGCTGCTGGCTCATACCAAAGGATTTACATTTCTGAAGCATATTTTTAGTTAATTTCAACCACTATGTCTTGAGCTATGTCTCTACGGGAACCAGCTGGAAACAAAACCCAAACCAAATACAAAAACTCAAGAATGAAGACTAAGATTGAATATTTGAAACAGCTAGATAATTTGATCCTAAACAGTTTATTCAAAGTATCATTGATTTGAAATCACTCAGATAAATTCAACCATCCTCGAATAGTTATTCTTATTTTTCAGTAAGCTCTGAAGTTCTGAAAATGTAATAATGCTCATCTTCCCAAGAACTTTGAGATAGAAACAATATTGATTGAAGTTAATTTAACGATGGGCTACTTTGAAAATCTTAGCTTATTTCAGTCACACAAAGGGTTGTCAGTAAACTCAACTTTTAAAGTTACCACACGAGATGGACTAAATTCAAAAGGCATATTTTTTGGAAGCGTTTGAATGCATATATACCACCACTGTTTCCAAATTGCGACTTCACTGCTGGGGGAGAATAAATATTTTAATGAATGCTATATATTTTAAGAGGCTCTGAACCCTGTGGTTCATTTAAGCTAAGGGTGCAATTTCAGGCATCTAAATAAGTAAATAAATGAGGAAGAAAATCCATGTTAATTGCGGTAATTTGCGGTACTTTCAAATTCTTAATTAAGAAATAAAATAGGATTCATTATCCATGCCCACTGTAGATGGCATGCATAGATCACCATTATGACCAAACACAAGACCTAAAGTTATTGCCATAAATGAAATAACAGAGGGAAACCACTGGTGCATTTTTGATGGAAGTGTGCAAGTGCAAAGAGGAAAGAGAGAGCACTACACAAAATGCTGTCTTCCATACACGCCATTAAGTCTGACCTGGGGTTTGCATTATCCAAAAGCATCTCCCCTAAACCTGGAGTCCTCTCTTTCCTTCCTACCTCTGGGATATGTTCTTCCTTCAACCTCACATAGAATTTCTCTGAGCCTGTATGGCAGACCTGCTAGTGCCACCTTTCCCCCGATTATCTGCCCCAGATTGTTTGTGTGCCTAGACTTCAGGTCCCTGCCTGCCTCACTCTACAAAGGTGGGAAGAAGAGAAGAACTTTCCTTGTTCTTGGAGGCATTCTGACTCATGCTTCCTTTTGATAATTAAACGTTAAATTAAACCAAGGAGAACATACAGTTTATCACACAGAAATCACTTTTATCTGACACAAATGCTTAGTTGGATAGGATGGGAGGAGGTGGGAGGTGAAGTCGCTTAGTCGTGTCCAACTCTTTGCGACCCCGTGGACTGGTAACCTACTAGGTTTCTCCGTCCATGGGATTCTCCAGGCAAGAATACTGGAGTGGATTGCCATTTGATAGGATACCAGCCATAAACTGGGACTGTTCCAGACAAACCAGGATGCTCGGTGCTTGCAGTGAAAACATACCCCAAGGGTAGTGTGGGGGTGGACAGGATAGGTAGGTTTTCAGGCAGATAAAAGGGAGTTCTGCTTTGGTGATGTGGATTGTAGGGGTAGTATCAATGGACATCTTGAAAAAAGAGCGTTGATACACTTGGCTGTGGGAAGAGATGGCTGGTCATTTGTGTTTCTGTTAGGAATACTGACATAGACTGTGGGTATGCCTCTTTCGGATCCTCTGCCTCCTGCCTACTCATCTTCATCCTGCAGGCTGACATAGACACTCCATAGGCAGTTGGCATGACTGTTGACTCTACAGCTCAACAACCGCAGTCAGCTTAGCAGTGGGAAGGGTGCAGAGCATGAGCAAGTTGGAGGAGTTTGAATGACGCAAGACATAGGATGAAAAGAAAGGGAAACATCCAGTGAAGATCTCCAAAAGGAAGGAGGCATGTTGTCAGGGACAAAACACTGAAGTATTTTGAGAAAGTAAGACAGTTTGGGGTTTTACCTCTAGACCCAAGGGAAATCAGAAATTAGATGGGGAGTTTGGGATTGACATGTACGCACTGCTTTATTTAAAATAGATAACCAACAAGGGCATACTGTATAGCACAGGGGACTCGACTCAATACTCTGTAATAACCTAAGTGGGGAAAAGAATTTGAAAAGGAACAGATACATGTATATGCATAACTGAATCATTTTACATCTGAAACTAACACAACACCTGAATATAGTTAATCAGCTATATTCCAATATAAAGCAAAAATTAAAAAGAAAATTAACACATTTATGTCTTAAATGCCTATTATATTCCAAACAATAAGACATTAAAACAGATCTTTAATTCAAAGGGGACTTAGGAATTAGATTCCTTCATAGTCAATCTCTCCTCTTTTCTGGAAGGAAAACCAGAGAAAAACCTGGACTCGGATAGCTCTAATCAATAAACCAATCTGGCCTTTTCTCAAATCTCACCAATGCTGAAGACTTCCATGGAATTCACCAGGGCTGAATGAGCATTCGTATCTCACGGCATTTCATTTCTCAAAGACTCCTTCCTCCCTGGCTTTATCTGGATGGAGACCAGACCATTGCAGGACTTAGGGGCCCACTGCTGTGGGAAATGTGATGATTATCCCCCATTCTTTACCAAGTGGAATCATTATACCTTTAGTTTTCTGATGATATATGGTAACAAAAAGATATGGAGCTTTTCTAATTTCAGAAGTAAGCCATGGAGAAACAAATTCAAAATGTATCCATAATAACTGAGGCTAGTTATCAGACTAGAAAGAAAGAAACCACTATATAAAGTGTTCTGTAAAATTCATTGTTTAATTGTGCTAGGTACTCTGACTTTGCTTAGTAGTAAGAACAGGATGCTAAGAAGATATAATGAAAGATGTATGAAAATGAGCAGGAGATTTCTGAACCATGAGAAACACCCTGGGAAATGTGCCTTGTTATGCTGTTTCAGGAACAAACCAGGAGAATTAGTCGTTGAAGTTCTTATGAAGAGAGACCTTAAATGCAGGTATGTCTCAACAATTACATTTGTATATGCATAACTGAATCATTTTACATCTGAAACTAACACAACACCTGAATATAGTTAATCAGCTATATTCCAATATAAAGCAAAAATTAAAAAGAAAATTAACACATTTATGTCTTAAATGCCTATTATATTCCAAACAATAAGACATTAAAACAGATCTTTAATTCAAAGGGGACTTAGGAATTAGATTCCTTCATAGTCAATCTCTCCTCTTTTCTGGAAGGAAAACCAGAGAAAAACCTGGACTCGGATAGCTCTAATCAATAAACCAATCTGGCCTTTTCTCAAATCTCACCAATGCTGAAGACTTCCATGGAATTCACCAGGGCTGAATGAGCATTCGTATCTCACGGCATTTCATTTCTCAAAGACTCCTTCCTCCCTGGCTTTATCTGGATGGAGACCAGACCATTGCAGGACTTAGGGGCCCACTGCTGTGGGAAATGTGATGATTATCCCCCATTCTTTACCAAGTGGAATCATTATACCTTTAGTTTTCTGATGATATATGGTAACAAAAAGATATGGAGCTTTTCTAATTTCAGAAGTAAGCCATGGAGAAACAAATTCAAAATGTATCCATAATAACTGAGGCTAGTTATCAGACTAGAAAGAAAGAAACCACTATATAAAGTGTTCTGTAAAATTCATTGCTTAATTGTGCTAGGTACTCTGACTTTGCTTAGTAGTAAGAACAGGATGCTAAGAAGATATAATGAAAGATGTATGAAAATGAGCAGGAGATTTCTGAACCATGAGAAACACCCTGGGAAATGTGCCTTGTTATGCTGTTTCAGGAACAAACCAGGAGAATTAGTCGTTGAAGTTCTTATGAAGAGAGACCTTAAATGCAGGTATGTCTCAACAATTACATTTGAGACTATTTATTCTTTTATTTGTTCATTTCACTTAACAAGGCTTTATGGAGCATCTTCTTTTCCCCAGGTACAGTACTGGGTGCTGAAGAATCAAGGGGAACAAGATAGGGATGTACAATCTTATAAGGATTTTATTCTGAAGACAGCAGTGTTAAGGCATCCCTGCCCACTTCATTCTGAATTCACTCCAAAACAAAAGAAGAAGGAAAAATAGAAATGCAAATTTCACTTTGTTGAGGAAGGGCTGCCAAATAAAATTCCAAGCTGGGGCAAGTGGATGTTGAGAGATGTCTGTTACCAAAGACCTTAATTAAAGGAGTTGGCAGAGCAAAATTTCATCCAGCAGGGCAGAACCAACCTCATCTTTTGAGGAGCAACTGGTCTACAGTGAGTAGGCTTTCTACAAGAGCATCCCTGGACCCTGTGTGGCTCCACTGAGAAGCAAGGGAAGAGTTATAAATAAGAAAATACCTAGGTATGGCATCTCTGTACAAAACAGTCTGTTGGAAAAGCATATTGTAGAAGATAGGGTCAATAATTATCAGTCTTGCAGCTGTCAATCTGTTAGTTCTGGAAAGAAGTAAAGGCTAAGTCAACACATGCACATATGCATATACACAACCTTCTCTATCATAAGGTGCATCCTTATAAATGAAGGAGACTCTCTGCTAGATGGTACCATAGCCTAGTCCCTGTCCCATAAACTTTATGCAAACAGCTGGTTAAGAAAGAGCTCATCTCAGTCAAATGTGAGTCAGAATAGAAAAGAAACCATCAGAAGAGCTCTACAAAGATACTGTAAAAAAAGAAGGTAACAATTAGAGAAAACAAGTAGACGAAGAAAACATACAAAATTGTGTTGCCATAGAGCTAAAGGAAATTGTGGCAAACAAATGAGCATAAGCAAACAAAACAATTTTTCAAAAAAATCCTCAATGAAAAATATAATTTATATAAAATAAGAGCTCAAGGAAGAAGTGTCAAGACAATTGCAGGACAAAAAATGAGCTGAAAGAGCTCAGGAAAAAAGTGAAAGGGAAACATAAAGTCATCACAAAAATTAGGGAGCCAGCAAAAAGGTAAATAGACACCATTCAAAATACAGAAGTAGGCTTAAGAACATGATTGACAAAGTTAGCAAAACAAAATGGAAATGCATAGTTAAAAAGGATCAGAAAGGAACCGGATAGCTATGGAAGATGAAAGAGACAATAGACCTATTAGTATGCATAAATGAACAAAACATTACTTGTTTTATATAAGTGATCATCTGAATGAAATAAACGTAGAATAGAAAATGCATTTAGAGAAATAGAATCACAAAACATTTTCAGGAAATAGGATATTTAAATCTACACACAATCAAAACCAAACCAAGCCAAACTAAACAAGCCAAACAAAACCCCAAACATAAACTATCTCAGGAAAAGTTGATATAAAAATAATAGCATAAAAGGAAAAGGCTCTTTCACCATTCAAACAAAGAACTAAAACCGACAAAACAGAGCAAAACCCAAACCAAAATTTCCCTTCTAAGAAGGGGAAATTAGGTTGGTTTCACAGCAACACGCCATGCTAGAGACAGTGGAACATGCTTACAATAACCTCATTAAGAATCAAATAAAAAACATGAAAAAAGTCTATGGTCAAATTTTTGCTCAAATATAAATGCTGCACCAAACATCTAATAACCCAGAAAATGTGGTTACCAGGATCTTGTCTGGAGTAAACTTTAAGATGAACTTCAACCAAATAGTAGTGGAATAACGGAAAAAACTACAGTCCTTGTGCCGTAGTTTTTAATAACTAAGGATTAAGAAAAAATCCTGTGGCAATTATGATTACATAAAATCATGCAAATTTTAATGAACTCTACTAACATGAAAAACATGGAAACTAACAAAATTCAGAAGGTGAGGGGAGTTACAAGTTGGGAGGTAACTCAGGGCCAAAAGTTACCACTTAGGGCTAATGAATCAAGTAAAAAACTGTATTTAAAATTATGAGATATTAGATCAGCAGGACTAACATCATCATCAACATCATCATCACCATCAACAACCAAAATTGGGTAGAATACAAAAATGAGAAGTGGGAGAAATATGTAAGTTTCATCATCTTGCAGACATGACAAATAATAGCTATGAAGAATATATATGATTAAGGATATTATATTTAGTATTATAAAGTGAAAGTCACTCAGTTGTGTCCAACTCTTTACAACCCCATGGACTATACAGTCCATGGAATTCTCCAGGCCAGAATACTGGAGTGGATAACCTTTCCCTTCTCCAGGGGATCTCCCAATCCAGGGATTGAACCCAGGTCTCCCGCATTGATTCTTGACCAGCCGACCCACAAGGGAAACCCAGGATTATAAAGATAACCACTTAAATAATGAAAAATATTAAGACTTTCTGTCTATAAGTATAAACCTACATATAAATCAAATTTAAAAACAAAGCAAAACACAGATGATACGGGAAGATAAAAGCAGAAAGCATATAATGTTACAACTAAGTCCAAGCCTCCTATCAAATAAAAAAATATAAAAGTAAAAACGTATCAGTCCAAAGAAATAGATTCTTAACTTAAATTGCAAAGCAAAAAGAAAATTGTATGTATGATGTTAGCTATGGGTTTGCTGTAAATGGCCTTTATTATGCTGAGATATGTTGCCATATACCATATTGATGAGAATTTTTATCATGAACAGATGTTGAATTTTGTCAAATGCTTTTTGTCTATTGAGATGATCATGTGATTTTTATCCTTCTTTTTGTTAATGTGGTGTATCACATTGATTTGTGAACATTGAACTATCCTGTCATCCCTGGTATAAATCCAGCTTGATCATGATGTATGATCCTTTTTATATATTGTTGGATTCAGTTTGTTAATATTTTGCTGAGGATTTTTGAATCTATATTCAACAAAGATATCAATTTGTAGATTTTGGGGGGATTGTTTTTGTCTGGTTTGGTATCAAAGTGATGGTAGCCTCACAGAATAAATTTGGGAGTGTTCCATCCTCTTCAATTTTTTTGGAATAGTTTGAGGAAAAATAGGTATTAACTCTTCTTTATATGTTTGGTAGAATTCCTCTGTGAAGCCAGCTGGTATTGGACTTTTGTTTGCTGAGGTTTTTAAAAAAATTTCACTGAAATTTCACTACCACTGATTTGTCTGTTAAAATTGTCTCTTACTTCTTGATTCAGTCTTGGCAGACTGTATGTTTCTAAAAGTTTGTCCATTTTTTTCTCCATTGTCCACTTTGTTGGCATAAAACTGTTTGTAATATTCTCTTACAATTTTTTTATTGTTATATCTCTACTGTCATTTCTTATTTTATTTATTTGGGTCCTTTTCCTCTTCTCTTGTCTTCTTAGAGAAGCTGGCTAAAGTTTTTTTTTTTTTTAAGCAATTTTATCTTTTCAGCTCAGGTTCATCGATCTTTTCTGTTTTTTTCTCTATTTCCTCTCTGATTGTTATTTCCTTTCTTCTGCTGACTTTGGGCTTTGCTTTTTTTTTTTTTTTTGTAACTTCCTCAGGTGGTAGGTTAGGTTGTTTATTTGAGATTTTTCTTCTTCTTGAGGAAGGCCATTATCACTATGAATATCTGTGTTAGNTAGAGAAGCTGGCTAAAGTTTTTTTTTTTTTTAAGCAATTTTATCTTTTCAGCTCAGGTTCATCGATCTTTTCTGTTTTTTTCTCTATTTCCTCTCTGATTGTTATTTCCTTTCTTCTGCTGACTTTGGGCTTTGCTTTTTTTTTTTTTTTTGTAACTTCCTCAGGTGGTAGGTTAGGTTGTTTATTTGAGATTTTTCTTCTTCTTGAGGAAGGCCATTATCACTACGAATATCTGTGTTAGAACTGATTTTGCTGTATCCCTTGTCAAAGAAGCTGAAGTTAAATGGCTCTATTAAGACCTACAAGACCTTTAAGAACTAACACCCAAAAAAGATGTCCTTTTCACCATAGAGGACGGGAATGCAAAAGTAGGAAGTCAAGAGATTCCTGGAGTAACAGGCAAGTTTGGCCCTGGAGTACAAAACGAAGCAGGGCAAAGGCTAACAGAGTTTTGCCAAGAGAAAGCACTGGTCATAGCAGACACCCTCTTCCAACAACAAGAGATGACTCTACACATGAATATCACAAGATGATCAATACCAAAATCAGATGGATTATATTCTTTGCAGCTGAAGATGAAGAAGCTCTATACAGTCAGCAAAAACAAGACCGGGAACAGACTGTGGCTCAAATCATGAACTCCTTATTGCCAAATTCAGTCTTATATTGAAGAAAGTAGGGAAAACCAGTATGTCTTAAATCAAATCCCTTACAATTATGTAGTGGAAGTGACAAATAAATTCAAGGGATTAGATATGATAGACAAGAGTGCCTGAAGAACTATGGATGGAGGTTTGTAACATTGTACAGGAGGTGGTAACCAAAACCATCCCCAAGAAAAAGAAATGCAAAAAGGCAAAGTGGTTGTCTGAGGAGGCTTTACAAATAACCGAGAAAGAAGAAAAGCGAAAGGTAAAGGAGAAAAGGAAAGATACACCCATCTGAATGCAGAATTCCAAAGAATAACAAGGGGAGATAAGAAAGCCTTCCTAAGTGAACAATGCAAAGAAAAAGAGAAAAACAATAGAATGGGAAGACTAGCGATCTCTTCAAGAAAATTAGAGATACCAAGGTAACGTTTCATGCAAAGATGGGCACAGTAAAGGACAGAAATGGTATGGACCTAACAGAAGCAGAAGATACTAAGAAAAAATGGCAAGAATACACAGAAGAATTATACAAAAAAAGATCTTCATGACCCAGATAACCACGATGGTGTGATCACTAACCTGGAGCCAGACATGTTGGATTGAGAAGTCAAGTGGGCCTTAGGAAGCATCACTATGAACAAAGCTAGTGGAGGTGATGAATTCCAGCTGAGCTATTTCAAAGATGATGCTGTTAAAGTGCTGCACTCAATATACCAGCAAATTTGGAAAGCTCAGCAGTGACCACAGGACTGGCAAAGTCAGTTTTCCTTTCAGTCACAAAGAAGGGCAATGCCAAAGAATGTTCAAACTACTTCACGAATGCACTCATTTCACATGCTAGTCAAGTAATACTGAAAATTCTCCAAGCTAGGCTTCAACAGTATGTGAACCGAGAACTTCCAGATGTTCAAGCTGGATTTTTAAAAGCCAGAGAACCCAGAAATCAAATTGCCAATATTGAATATATTCTACCACTCCCTTCTGGCCTGGGATGTTTCTGCAGATAAATCAGCTGATAGGGCTGATAGTCTTATGTGAATTTCCTTGTATGTAACTCTTCATTATTTTTTTTCCTTGATGCTTTCAGAATTCTCTCTTCTTTTAACACATTTTAATTAGGATGTGTCTTGTTGTGAGTCTGTTTGAGTTTATCTTATTTGGGACCCTCTCTGCTTCCTGTACCTGGATATCTGTTTCCTTCTTCAGGTTTGGGAAGTTTTCAGTCATAATTTCCTCAAATACATTTTTGATCCCTCTCTTCTTTCTGGGACCCATATAGTGTGAATGTTTGTATGCTTAATCTTATTCCAGAGATCTTATATTGTTTCCATTTTTAAAATTTCATTTTTATTGTTGTTCTCCTTGGGTAGTTTCCATTATTCTATCTTCCAGATCACTTATTCCTTCCTCAGTGTCAGTTAGTCTGCTATTCATTTCTTCTAGTGTATTTTTTTTTTTTAATTTCACTCACTGAATTTTTCATTTCTGATTGGGTCTTTTTTATATTTTCCAGCTCCTTATTACACCTTAAAAAAAAAACAACAACCCATTTTCATCTATTATTTTCCACTATTTGGTTAACATTTTTTTTTTTCTAATGCTTTGAATTGTTTATGTGGTAAATTGTTTATTTCTGTTTTATTATTTATTTGAGAGCGTTTCTCTTGCTCTTTCAATTGAAGGGAGTTTCTCTCCCTTTTCAATTTGCTCTAACTCTTTCTGCCTCTATGAATTCAGGTGAAACTGTTACCCACTGTGGTCTTGAATGGTTGAACATCCCTCTACAGACTGTGTGTGCCCAGTGCCTTTGGTGGGGGGGCTGGATTTTACAGACACAAGTGATATCTTCCTCAGGGAGAACTGGCAGCTGTTCCTTTGGTGGGGACGGGTGCGACTGGAGATGGAGGGACTAGAGCTGGAGCCTGGGGTGAGGCAGGGTTTCTCCTCCACTCAGTGGCATTGCTACCCTACCAGGGGTAGGGTCTGATTCCAAGCTGGCTTTGTTTCCTGAAGTTCCTGTTTTCCCCTCTCCCAGGACCAGGACCCTGGACCCAGGGTGAAGGCGTGCTGAAGCTCCGGGGCTCAGGCAGGCTCTCCGCGTGTGTCAGCCGCAGCCGGGGGCCCAAGCTTCTCCGGTGTGCTTCCTGCGGAGGTGCCACAGTTGTTTCTCACGCTATGCCCAGCGGCAGCCCTGGGAGCCTCAGGTGCAAGTCCGCACTGTCCCTCACGGCGGATAAACTGTCCCCAGCCTCTGCTGCCCACACCCTGTTGTAGAGGCATCCTGATTCGTGCTCTGATTTACCCTGAAAGTCTATACCGTCTGCGCGAATCGTGGTTGAGGGGCGGCTGCCAGGGTTCCGGGCTGCTTCTGAAGCACTGTCTAAGCAAGCACCCGATGGCTACCGCCACCGCAGCCGGGCTCTGTCCTAGGACTAGGTCGCCGCTGTGCCCCGGCCAAGTCTTCTCTTTGGTCGTGGCTGCCCCACATTCAGAGCTGTGCCGTGACACAGAGTGAGAGGGGTGAGTGTCTGCTCGACTCAGGCTGGGGCGCACGTGCCCGCGGTTACCCGTCGGATGCCCGGCAGCCACTAGGACAGACTTCAGTTGGACAATGCTTTGAGTCACGTCTTGGGACTATCTATCCTTTCCAACTCCTTATCTTTGTACAAATAGCTGCAAAACAAAAACCTGACAGGGTATCTGTCCTGTTCACCATAACACACTGCATAAAGGTCAAGTTCCTCTGTGCTCTGGACCCTGCCTAGGTCTCCAGCCTTCTCCCACTCTTCCCGTGTTCAGAGACATCCGCAGCTGGGAGTTCTCTTTTTCACACCTCCTTGCTTTTGTTTCAGCAGCAGCATCTTCAGCATCAGACTGATGCCGAAGCTGAAACTCCAATACTTTGGCCACCTGAAGTGAAGAGCTGACTCATTTGAAAAGAGCCTGATGCTGGGAAAGATTGAAGGCGGGAGGAGGCGAGGACAGAGGATGAGATGGTTGGATGGCATCACCGACTCAATGGACATGAGTTTGAGTAAGCTCTGGGTGTTGGTGATAGACAGGGAGGCCTGGCGTGCTGCAGTTCATGGGGTCGCCGAGTCGGACACAACTGAGCAACTGAACTGACTGACTGCCTTTATTTCAGCCCATAGTATTTCCTCTCTCTGAATGCTCTTTACTCTGTCTGGTGCAGACAGAGGTAAACTTTAACACTTCATAATCATGCCACTTTTCTGGGAAGCATTCTTCGCCTTCAAACCCTGCCAGGCATAGGACATAGCACACAACCTATACCTTACTGTAACTAATCCAGTTTCTTTAGCATTGAGGCAACTGAGATATCTTTACTCCATATCATCCCTCATTCTTCATATGCAACTAGTTATTAAGTCCTGCTATCTCTTTCTTTATTATTTTCCATTCCCTCTGTGTGACACCCAGCCATCACCTCTTGCACTCCTGAGCTTCTCTTCTCTGAGTATTTTGCCACCAGCTCCCTCCTCCTGTTAATTCAGCATTCTGCGCCTGCACCCATCTTCCTAAAGCATCACTTGGTCAATCCAGCTCCTTTGCTCCAAGGTCTCCAATAGATTTCCTCTCCTTTACAACTGATTCCCTCACTTGATGTCAAGACTTTCTGAGACTGGACATGACATCTTTCCCAACACTGTTGTCCATCACTCCCGTCTCATGCATTGTTTTAGTCACACCAAAAACACCTCCCAACTTGCCATGTACACATGCTATCACTATGGCCATGCTCACAGGCATCTTAATCGCCTTCCTCATGTTCTTTCCCCTTTCTCCGCTTACTTATCCAAATCCAGCTTCCAGAGCAACTGTAAGGGCAGCTCTCCCTGGTGCACTAGCCCATGATCTCTACTCTGATATTTATCACCAACACCAGCTTGGCTTTATCATAATTCATGCTACAAATTGCATTTATTTGGACAAGTTTATCTCATACGATAGACAGTAAGCCTCAGGAATGCTATCTTGGGCTTCTTCTACATGTCCTTGGCATCTTTCAAGGGACCAAGAATATAATAGGTACTCAGCAATCATATACACTTTTTAAAAATTATATCATCTGAAGATGCCAGCTCACCTGAGCTTTTAACAGTCTCCTTCACTGTCCTCCTCTCTTGCAGGATTATGGTGACCCAATTTCTAACTGTCATTTCCTAATTATTCACCTAGCCTAATTAATTACAATAGAGTTGTTTAATATTTTAAGAACTTCTTCCCTAGCCATCATCTCGGTGGACCCCCACATTATGCTGTATGCAAGATGGAGATTGTCAGCTCACTTGCAAACAAGGAAATAAAGTCGATACATCACTGGTGCAAGTGGGGCCAGGCCTCTGGTTTTTGTTTCCAGTGTGATATTCTTTATATAGAGAAAGCTGTGTCTCTACCTCAAGTTTCTAGAACTTCTCTCTGCAAGTCTAAGAATGTATTTTTAAAACATTGATTTTTGTTAAAATGTCTTCTTATTTTGCTTTTGATTTCTCCTGCCTTGTGAGGATACTGCCCTCCCCCCTGATGGTATGCATTCTTTTTCTCTCCTGAATGATGGCCTCACTCCATCCCCTTTGGTTTTCTTTGCCTGAGTTTCCACTTAGCCCTGCCACCCCCTGGAGAACCATTCTGGCTTAATGCCTCCTGCATCTTTTCAAATTGTTCTTGTTCCTCAGCTTGGGATTTCCTGCAGGGCTGCCCTTCTCAGCTAATGAAGAGTCTCTAGCTGAAGGCACTGTCCCTGACCAACTTTCCCAACCCTGCTGGGAGGTGGGGGTGGTGGCTGGTATGAGAGTCAGCACCAGTCCTGCCTTGATACTCTGGGATTGCAGGCAGGAGGCTCTGTGCCTGCAGCTCTGTGAGCCCTGGAACTTGTAGGTACCTGGTTTGGTTCTGAATGACCCCACTCTCCCATCCCACTCCCACCGTCCCCCCACCCCGCCCCCACTGT
>SJYT01051286.1:148624-221964 GCA_006410635.1 Cephalophus harveyi | reverse complement strand
ACTGTATCTTTAAAATCCTCCACTTTATCTTTTTCCTAGAGTTTATTCAAATTGCATTTTTACTTTTTCTAAATTGTTCAATGGTGTCACTTTATCATTTGTGAAGGTGGAGTGGAGAGAGCAGTAATAATGCCCTAGACTAATTGAGTAGAAGTAACCTTTTATTATGTATTTGAGAGATGCTGGGGTCATCCCTCAACATAACTGCCCATTAAAAAAATAGGTGGATTTTAAGTTGTCACAATCCTAGTGGCAGATATCTATAATTTCTGTTCCCTCTTCTATCTCTATCAGCCATAAAGGGGAACCGGTAACTAGCTTGGCTGCATCATGGAACCTTATCTCCTGGCTATCAGATTGGCCCAAGAGATGCCCATGTGACCCAAACTAGGCCAGCCAGAACCTTTCCCTAGGAATTTCCAAGCAGAGCTGGACAGAGGAAGCCAACTTTCCTGCCTGGCTATTGAACCATCAGGATATGAAGCTGTAGGGGCTGATGCCAAATCCTCAACAATAGCCACTTTGAGGAAATGACATAACACCCGCAGAGAAGTGTAAATAGAGATAGAACCTCGTTATTCATGAAGCCAGCTCCCACCGCTGGTTTTTCTGGAGTTGGCTACATGAGCCTGTAAATCAACTTTTACTCAAGCCAGTTTAATTTGTTAATTGCAATCAAGAGAGTCCTGCTAATATAACCCCTTCTGTCTGTAACTTGTCTCATCATAGGTCTCAGATGCCTTTGCTTGGTTGCTCAGCTGCCCAAGACCAGGTGTCTTCACAAAGCAGCACTGTGATCTCCTAGGGGGTTGATTCCTGTTGGCTTATGAATTGAAAAAGTCCCGCCTGCATGGCCAATATCCCATTACTGGTAGATAAGGCATAAAATGCATGTGCCCTTGCAAGAATGAGAGCTCCACGAGACAGGGAATTCTGCCTCCTTTGTTCGCTGATGTGCCCATCTGTCTCCACAGGGTTAGGCATGCAGTGGTATGCTCGATGGATTTTGTTGAATGAAAGAACCAGGGAATGTGGCCGTGCATTGGTTCACAGGATCACACAGAGGGCTGGGCTGCCACTCTTTCTTCCCAGACATCTTCCATCATTGCCCGCTGCATCTGAATTTAACCCTCTCCTCAGTGAAGCCTCAACCTACCCATCTAGCTTCATCTCTTATACTCCCCAGCTTGCTCAAAATAGGAGCTAAGTTACCCCAATCTCAGCCTGTTTCTGCAGCCTCTGTGCCTTTGCCTGGGCAGTTCCATCCCTCTGGAGGTCACCTTCTCTTTGACTTCACAACCTCATGTTTGGAACTCATGCCTCGAGGCCTGGCTCAGATAGAACTCCTGCCATGGCAGGCCTGTCATGCCCATTCAGAAAGTGGCATGCTCTGGGGATGCCTCATAGCGCATCTTTCAGCCTTCATCCCCGACAACTCGCATTAATAAGAGCCACTGAGGAACACACCATCCTCCCCGCAGTAGATGTCCCACCCCTGGGTGCAGCTCTGCTGTCTCCCTTTGTCATTGTGCAACATCTTTTTCTTCTGTCCCCTCTTCACCCCAACCACCACCCCACTTTCCTATTAACTAAGTTATAGCATGGATGTGAGGGTTGGATGGTGAAGAAAGCTGAGCGCCAAAGAATTGATGCTTTTGAGCTGTGGTGCCGGAGAAGACTCTTGAGAGTTCCTTGGACTGCAAGGAGGTCCAACTAGCCCATCCTAAAGGAGATCAGTCCTGGGTGTTCATTGGAAGGACTGATGCTGAAGCTGGAACTCCAATACTTTGGCCACCTGATGCAAAGAACTGACTCTTTGGAAAAGACCCTGATCCTGGGAGGGATTGGGGGCAGGAGGAGAAGGGGGCGACAGAGGATGAAATGGCTGGATGGCATCATCGACTTGATGGACATGAGTTTGGGTGAATTCTGGGAGTTGGTGATGGACAGGGAGGCCTGGCGTGCTGCAATTCATGGGGTCACAAAGAGTCGGACACTACTGAGTGACTGAACTGAACTGAACTGACTGAAGTTCTAGCACAGTCTCAGGCAAAAATGGAGGTCAGTGAATATTATCATACTTAAGTAAGTCTGTGCACCTTGGTGCAAACCAGTAAGCTCTGGCCTCCCTGGAACAAGCACGTGAAATCAGGTTGCAGGGCTCATGTACAAAATGGGGCTAAAAAATGACAGACTTTATCATGGCATGGCTGACAACATGCACAGCTAGTGTGAAGTTCTGGCTCATGATGAAGGGCTCAATAAAAACTAGCCATTCTTCTTGCTGATAGATCTCAGATATCTAGAAAGCTAGGAGAATGCTCTTCTTCCCATTTCCTATCCAATCGAGGTCTCGGATATCTACAATCTGACATTAATTTCCACTTCCTGCCTTCCCACACATCTACCTGCCTCGAGGGTACCCTCTGAATGGCTGCTTCTCAGTTAGCCAAGCACTTAGCTTCTCCCCTGTGGGAGTCCACCCCTTGTCTTGGTTCCGTCACTTTCTGGGCCAGAGGAAGTGGGAAGGGCAAGGGCAAATGAGGTCCACCATGGAAGCTCTACCAGTCACTTCCCCTGCCTGGGCCTGGGAGAGATGGGACAAAATCAGAATGCAAAGCAAGCTGGTGATTTGCATTAAATTCCTTTCACGACCTGAGCTGCCAATGATGAGGCCCGAGGAGGAAGTGCAGCAGGTTTGATGGCTTTATCCTATTTTCCCCTCCTCACATATATACAGCTGGCTCTGGGACCTCCACTCCTCTCGCTGAACCCCAGACAACTCCCAAGGCTAATGATGTGATGGTGCTCTGAGACAGAGCTCGCTCGCTTCTTTTCTTTTTGTGTCTGAGGTTCTCTCTCGGTCTTTGTCTCTCCTCCACCTGTCTTACTCTGCTGCTGCTGCTAAGTCGCATCAGTCGTGTCCAACTCTGTGCGACCCCAGAGACAGCAGCCCACCAGGCTCCCCCGTCCCTGGGATTCTCCTGGCAAGAACACTGGAGTGGGTTGCCATTTCCTTCTCCAATGCATGAAAGTATCTTACTCTATGAATCTGTATTTTTTTTACTCTCTAGCTCATATGTCTGTGATCCTAGCTCTTGCTTTTCTGTTGATCCTCTCGCTCTCCCTTCATTGTCTGTTTCTGCCCATCTCCCTCATCCTGACTCTTCTGTCTGCCTCCCCACATGCATCCCAGCTTTCCAGCTCTCCTCTCTGCCACAATGCTGCAGTGGTGAGAAGGGGCCCATCGATCTGTCAGAGACAGGTTCTGCCAACCTCTACTACCTCTCTCCTGCTGCTGGCAATTATCTGGAGGTTGGCACAGGGCCCGGTAACTGCCACTTGCACCGCCCCGCAGCTCAGGACCTGCTCCTCCACGCCAGCCCCCTTGGAGGACTGCTTGGTGCCGTGCCCAGGATGTGACAACCTGCAAAGGTCACACACACACTCCAAAGAAGATGGACCGCTCTACAAGTGAAATTGACATTGGGCAGATTTGCAATGTCCCTCCAGACTTTCCAGCCTTTCACAGTGGTGAGAAATGAGCAGCTAAAATAGAAATTGTAAGTTGCACAGAGTGCCTCCACCACGTGCGTGCACACACACACAGACACACAGCCCTACACATTAACATATGATCAAGTTTTTAATTTCTTTGTTTCTTTTTTTTAAAAAGGAGAATTTTAAGCTGCCTGGTTTGAAATACTGTAGCTAATTCACCCACATGACCTCACTGGAAGCTGACAGTGTTTGGTACCGCCAGGCTGGGAGTGGCCTTGCAGTGACAGGATGCCGTGGAGTTCCGTAAACTCCATCACGGGGCGACCCCTGTTTCCCTCTGAGAAGCCAGTGGGATTTCAGAGTTGACAAGGACTGGGGAGGATCTTTAGACCAAGTCCCTCATTTTGGAGCTGGGAAATTTGAGTTCGGTGAGACTGACGAAGTTACCCAAAGTCAGCCAGCTAGTAGGGAGAAAAGGCCAGATAGGAATTCAGGTTTTCTGGCTCTAAATAAGGGCCCACGTTACTTTTCACCCCATGTCCCTGCTGGGGAGCCCTGGTACTTATTGCCCTTTAATGAGTGAACTTACCCTCCAGAAAGACAAATGATTCTTCCCAGGTTGCTCAGTTACTTAGGTGTTCGAATTCTAATGTCTTCTGGTATTCTCATTTATTTAAAAATACATTCTCCTAACCAGTCAGATAACCTTATGAAGCATCCCGGTTATCAGAGCTATTGAGCAAAGGCCAGGCAGAGCTCGTACCTTGGGCTGCTTGAGCCCGCTCAGCTCTGCTCCGCTCAGCTGGTTCTGGGCACGGATACACCTTTCATCAAATCTAAAGCAAAGTCCTGTCATAGAGAGCTTACTCTGTTCAATGAGCCTTTCCCTGAGGGCTGGCGGGTCCATGAGTTCACGGCAAGGCAGGCGCCTCCCGCCCTGCTGCGGGCCCAGTGCGGCATCATCTCCTTGGGGACCTTGGTGCCTGGGGGTTAGTGGCTCACCCGCCACCAGACTCCGCCTTGCAGTGCGGGGTTACCTACACGCTCTGTGGTGCTGCCTCACTCAGCAGGTGGAAAGCCCAACAGGAGACAGAAGTACGCCAAAAAGATGACTGAAGGGCAATAAAAAGTGAAAGTGTTCATCATTACGTCGTGTCCTACTCTGCGATCCCATGGACTGTAGCCTGCCAGGCTCCTCTGTCCACAGAACTTTTCAGTCCAGAATAGAATACTGGAGTGGGTGGCCATGGGCTTCTCCAGGGGATCTTCCCGACCCAGGGAATGAACCCCGGGTTGCCTGCATTACAGGCAGACTCTTTACCACCTGAGACACACAAACCTAACTATGACCAGTTTGTGGCTCACTTTTGGGCCGAGTGTCAAGCGGCGGGTTGAACGACCTTGGTTGTTCCCCTGTGCCCTTTCCTTAATAGTAAAAGCTGTCATTTACTGAGCCTCTACAATGCACCAAACACTATGTCAGAGGCTTCATGTGGATTGTCTCCCTTAATTCTCACCTTCACCCCCTCGAGCTTGGGGCCATCATCGTAGTCTGCTTCCCTGAGGCTCAGGCCATCTGCCTGCTGGCTGAGGGAGCAGAGTATGGAGTTCAGCCTGTCTGAAAGGGTGCCTCACCACTCTACCCTGCTGCTCCCTAGGGTGCCCCGTTTACAGGGAACCCGGGTGAGAGAGAACCCAGATTCACGGCAGTGAATTCGTGATCTGTGGCTCACGGGAAGGAGAGGACGGCCGAGCCACCGTGCAAGCAGAGCAGATGGGGCTGTTTATTTGGAGATGTGGGGACTTCCCAGTTCCCAAGGGCATTCTGTACCACAGCACATCATAAAAGTGGGCACTTATCTGACATAATCACCATGAGGGATGTGGGAAGTTAATGCATGCTCAGCATGTTTTGTTTTAGAAGGGGAGGGATAATCACAAGGATGTCAACAACAGCAGAGATCGTGTACTGAGCACTTAGGGGACAGCTGGCTATCTGCCTCATCTGTATTTCTCAAAAATCTGTGAATTAAGCATTATCCCATTTTGAAAGTGAGGAAATTCAAGTCCAACGATGTTAAAAACAAAAAAAATCATCCCACAAAACCTCTGTAGGTCTATTCACTTTGTAAGTGTAGGCGCTCAGGTGCGTGCTTACTTGCGTCTGACTCTTCCCGACCCCGCGGACTGCAGCCCACCAGGCTCCTCTGTTCATGGGACTTCCCAGGCAAGAACACTGCAGTGGGTTGCCACTTCCTCCTCCAGGGGATCTTCCCGATGGAGAGATCAAACCCGCGTCTCCTTCACTGGCAGGCAGATTCTTTACCTCTGAGCCACTGGGGAAGCCCTTTAAGTGTAGGGCTGGGATTCAAATGTCAAGCTGCCTGCTTCCAAAGTTTTCCACCACACTGCTCTCAAGGAGGCACACACTACCATTTAGAAAGCTTTCCTACTAAATAATTAAAACTTCAGAACGGCCCTCGTCCTTAAAGGGGTACATTTCAATTACCTGGAACAGTCACTGAGGCAGAAAAATCTCCCTGACTATGTACTCTTCCTAGTCTCCATTTCAGATCGTATATCTCAGAGCCCTCAGGCTCCAGTGGACAATATATACCTGCCTGGCAGCTTCACGAGGGGGCCCTAAAACTGAGGGATTTACAGAGCCGGCTAGACAGCCTACCAGGCCCTCGCCTGCTCGGAATGGAGGATACTGGCTGAGACTCACTGGAAACCAGGGCTGGCTCCAGCCAGTCAGCTGGCTCTAAAATTCTATGCCTTTGGTATGGAGGTTTTATTTTCTCTTTCGATGCTGTTATGGAGTACGGTTGAAGAGAAAATTCCCTACAGTTCAGCAGACTCCAGATTTATGGAGTAGTAGGAAAATATTTGCCCTGTGTTTGAGACTACTGAAGAGGGAAAAAGAAATACCGCTTTCTCTGAATTTATGAAAACAGAAACCTTGATTTGTTTTGCTTGGGGTTTGTCACTCTTAATGATAGCTTGATGTTTTGGGTGATTTGAGAGGACAGAGTTTCTTGCAGGTAAGACTGGCGCCTGGGAAAATGCACGTTTGCTTCTTACATTTTCTCCTCCACCCCCTTGTATTCCTCCTGCTCCATGTTCCTTTTTTTTCTTATTGAATCATTTTTTTAATTGAATTAAAGTTGATTTACAATGTTATGTTTGCTTCAGGTACACAGCAAAGTGGTTCAGTTAACATACATATATCTATTTTTTCAGATTTTTTCCATTATAAATTATTACAATATTCTGGGTATAGTTCCCTGTGCTATACAGTAGGACCTTGTCAGTTAGCTATTTTTTCTATAGCCATGTATATATCTTAACCCCACCCACTTTTCCATTTTAATCTCCCGCCCTGCATTGATTCCAGTGTCCGTTTCACTTCAGACTTTCCCTGGGAGGAAAACAACCTAACATTAATCCACAGCAATTATGAAAAATTCCTTTTGGATTTTTGTCTTAAAAAAGCTGAAGATAAGTCATGCTACCTCATCCAAGTATACTCTTGCTCTCAACTGATGTAATTTTTAGGCACTTATGAGAGAAATATATTCCAGTGGAATTTCAAGTTCTTTTCACTGCCCTTCACGTTCCATCGCATAAGCAATGGTGGGTTCTGCCCAAACATGAGGCTGGCTCTGACCACAAACAGGGATTTCACTTCAGAACCACCTCACTACAGAGCCAAAATCATTCTGGATGCTTTGATCTGAAATATCTGTGTGAAGCTTCCTGAGTTGAGGGGTAGGTCTCAGGGCCAAAAATAAATCAGAGTAGATACTATAAAAGAGGAGTCTGATGCTTCCCTCAGCATGCTGCTCCTAGTGGAGAAGAAATCAAGAGAAATGCAATTCTCATTAATCAGGCTCTCATTGCACCCAAGCTAGGCGACTCTGGGAGATGACCCGGCTTCTGCCCAAACATGAGGCTGGCTCTGACCACAAACAGGGATTTCACTTCAGAACCACCTCACTACAGAGCCAAAATCATTCTGGATGCTTTGATCTGAAATATCTGTGTGAAGCTTCCTGAGTTGAGGGGTAGGTCTCAGGGCCAAAAATAAATCAGAGTAGATACTATAACAGAGGAGTCTGATGTTTCCCTCAGAATGCTGCTCCTAGTGGAGAAGAAATGAAGAGAAATGCAATTCTCATTAATCAGGCTCTCAATTGCACCCAAGCTAGGCGACTCTGGGAGATGACCCGGTCCCTCAGATTCATCCTCATACTCTCCAGTGTCCCTGAATGCAAAGGAGCATCTCTGAAAGGGGCCACAGCAATGCTCTTCCTGCACAACATCCCCCAGTGCAACAAGAACTTCTAGCAAACTTTGATTTACCTCTGCATATTTACTCAGCAACCACCTTGGGATTGGCAAGTTGTCAGTGTCAGGAATAATACGAAAAAGAAGGACTTGGAAAGGGTGGAGCAGGAAATTAAAAAAAAAAAAAATGGGAGCAAAGTGGGCAGAAGTGAGGAGCCAGCTTTTGGGGGACCATAAAGATAACTGGAGAAAATAATGTTGGCCTTGGATGGCCTTTGTGAAGGAGGAGGGAGGTGAAATCTGGAGGGAATGACTGGGCTCAGGGCACTAGGCATTAGGAAAAGATTTGAGAAATATCCACTTGGCTTCCAATTAAGTTAAATAAGAGTGAGCCAAAGCCTCTTCTCTCTCCAGCTTCCAAATCACACAGTGAGACTCAGGAGGCAGGAGCCAGTAAAATCTTAGACACCCAAGGACCAGGCCCACACATTCCAAATGCTTCTTAGGTGAATATTTTCTGCAACAAAGCAAAATGAATTTTCAAGTATCTCATTAAAGCTGCAGGGGAGGGAGACTGCAAAATTTCCAGGGAGGGAGAGATGGTAAATGGAATTAATAGCACAGAACTCATTAGTACCCATTATTACTAATTTAAGATGTGAAATATTATTGATATTTTCTTTATTTAGTGCATAATCTTTGTTGTTTGTTTGAGTAAACTTTGTTAGAGCTTTCTCAGCTTTTTTATAGCCCACACCTCTCAACCCTATTTTCCTATAAGTTGGAATTTTCACAAAGGAAAAGTCTATTGAGAAGGGCTTACAGGAAATTCCCTTGAATCACAGATTCTGGGCTGGCCATACCCCAAGATGGAGTGTGGAACCTGGTGTGTACAGGTGGGATGGGATCCCAATGGAAAGACTTCAGTAAGAGCATACAGCACAGAGGCAGTGTGGGGAGGACAGTTGAAAAGTCAGAGTACCATCAGTGAGGCCCTAAGCATCTGCCTTCTCTCTTTACCTGACTTTGGTGGCTACCCCAAATGGCGCCATGTTGAACCACTACTGGTTGAAGGCAGCATTATTTCCACCAGAAGAAAATACACTTGAGAAGATACTAGACCAAGCACATCGCCGTGAAAATGGCCTCTTAATCCCTAGGAACCCAGTGGCTCTGTCTGAGAGAGAGCCAAGAAGTTGGAAGAGTTCCGAATATAGTGCACTAACCAAAGAGGATGGGCTTGGGGGGAGGCACTTTGTGCCCAGTGGGAAATGACCAAGGGTGAGAGGAAGGAGACGCAGTAAAACAGAGGTGGAAGACATGGGCTGCATGCAGCCATCTCCAGGTCTCTGTGAAGTGCCTCAAGCTCAATTTCTTGTCTTGAGGTTGAGTCATCATGGCCTTTGCAATTTATTTATATGTTCTCCTAAAAGGGAGCTCGTCCCTCAAAGTCATGTTCAAAACCACCCACTGAAGAGAATGGTAATAGCATCAGAGCTTCTAGCTTCCAAATCTAGTCCCCAAATGTCAGTACTGGATGGGGCTGCATTTTCCCCAGATTCCTGAATGTTTTCTGAGCCTGTTTGTGCACCACGTCCTGAGTAAGGCCTGGGACAAGAAGGTTGCAAGTTGCTGTCCTGGCCCTCCATGTGATTCCAGTCCAGCTGCTCACCTCTTTCCTTTCACAGTGGAGGGACTTGAGGCTCAGCTGGGAGGTGACCCGCTCCAGGTCACACAGATTATTCCAGGCAATGCACAGGGCATTTGTGCAGCATCACAAGGACAGTCTCCATTGTGGCAAGTGGGAAAGCCCTTCACCGGCCAAATAAAGTCTCTCAGAAGCAAGGAGGTGAGGACAGGGGGGACCGTGTTTATCCTGCTCAAGAGCATCTGGAGGTCAAACACACTGAGGTCCTGAGAGCGTGTGGCCAGAGCTCAGAGAATGCTCAGTTTCCATGGCACCTCCCTTTGGGGCTGATTACACCATTCTCTGAAAGAGTCAGACACGACTGAAGCGACATAGCACACAGACCGTCCTGTCGGTCCCCACCAAGGGCACTCATAGCTTGGGGTTTGGCTGAGAGCAGAGGGGGAGACGTTTGCTTCTCCTCCCTGGCCTGGAGCTCAGTTTGCTGCTGGAGGAAGTTTGGATTTGACAAGTACTCTTACAGAATCACTCACTCAGCAGATACGCTGTGATGACAAACTGAGAAGTCTCCACAATCCAGCCCTGGCCCAGAACCAACAGCTACACACAGTTATCCCACCTCATTATACAGAGAGTGCCTCCGGATAATCGTCCTGCTTCACTGCCATTGTGCCCATGATATAGGTTTATGTATATCAGGATGTTGACTGGCACCAAAACTTTGTAGGCTTTCTAACTTTACCAGAACTGTGAAAGGTCACGAGTCAGGGTCACTTCTCACACCATCCAAAACTGGAGTGACATGACTCTCTCCCCAGACCCTCACTCTGTGGTCACAGGTCCGTGAACCTATGAGGACTCTGGGACTCAGGAGCTGTCATGTGACTGAGCGTGTGCTCTTGCTGCTGCTCACGTGCTCTTGGGCAAGTTGGAAATCTCTCTGGGTCCCAGACTGCACTTTTGCAGAAAAAGAAGGTTGAGTTAGAAATATTCCAAGCTTTCTTCCATTTCTAACTTAACTCACAGAGGTGGAGATGGCTGATGGACCAGCAGAGGTATTGTTGAAATCAGCACAAAGCTGGTTGATCATTTCAAGTCTGATGTTAGGAGGAAAAGGAAGCTTTTTTTTGGAGGGAGGAGTTAAAACATTGAGGTGTGGGGCCCCTATAGCCCAAAGGAAAGTGTTCTGTTTCTGGGTGTCACCCCCTGATTGGGGGGTTCCTGCCCAGAACCTGTGGGGTCACTCTGGGCTTTGCTGAAATGCCAATTTCCCTTCCCTAATGTTCTGGGAAGAGCATTTTCATGGAACACAAATCACTAGTCCTTTATCCTGTGACAGCAAATGGAGACTAATGATAGGAACTTGGACTTAAGAGATACCTTTACATTAGTGCCCATTGTTGCAAACGTATTCCAGGAAGCCCCTTTGTGCTGCTCAGTTCTTGGCTGGGGCTGTAGGAAGGCGGACAGCAGTGCCTCTCCCTGGCAGGCATTTCTTCATCACCTGTCGCCTTGAAATCCCCAGTGTAGGCTCTTTCCAGCCCCTTTATGTCCAAAGCAACCCCCTAATGTGGCCCCTGTCCCCTTGGCTCTCCTCTGAATAGGGCTTTCCACGGAGAGCTCACTGGTCCATGTCCTCAGCTTCCTGCTTCCCCCTCTCCCACCAGCGACTTCTGATTCTTAATACTCACATCTCCATCAGAAAGCATTGGATTCCAGGAAATCTCTTCTCCCCCCACTCCTAGGAGGAAGTTACTCTTTTTATTTCCATTTTTACAGATGGAAAGATAGAGGCACCATGAGGTAAAGTGACTTGGCCAAGGTCAGGTTGGATGGAAAACGTCAGAGCCAGAATTAGGACCCAGGCAGCCCAACTTCTGAGGCTGTGCTCTTCTGCCTTTTTATTTTTTAACCTTATTAAACCTTCCTGACTCCCAACCACAACTTTCTCTTCTCCATGAAACAAACCACTACCTGTTGACTTTCTAACCTGTTGCTTTCAAACAATGCTTCTAGGATTCTAGAAGTCTCCCAACTGCCTGTGGGCCCCAGAGAGATGGGGTAAAACTCTGACGAAAGCAAACGTGGCCACTTTCAGGAAACTCCCTTTGCCATCAGAGCTGTCAAAGGTGAGGCCATGAGGAAAGGGTGCTGGTTTGGGGGATTTCTTTTATTTTCCCTTCTTCATGTATATGCAGCTGAACTTGGAGGTCCCATTGAGGGTGGGGGCGGGGAGGCATGTGCTTTCCTCTCCAAACTCATCACCAAGGAGCCACACACCTGGGATCAGGTAGGGGAGCTTCCGGGAACCATTGTCCCTCACATCCCTTGG
This sequence comes from Cephalophus harveyi, assembly GCA_006410635.1. NCBI lineage: Eukaryota > Metazoa > Chordata > Mammalia > Artiodactyla > Bovidae > Cephalophus > Cephalophus harveyi. Next base: position 210,193 of record SJYT01051286.1, on the reverse strand, counting down.
AAAACAGCTGTTGCTGTTTATTCTACTCTGCTGATTCAGTCTTAAATAAGATTCAATTTTACTTGCTAGCTGAATGTGAGACTCAAAGAGATGAAATATGTGGGAAAAAAAAAAAAACCTCTTTGGGTATGGCAAAGTACTATGTAAGATATGCTTTGTTATGGCTTATTAATATTCAACTTTCACCCAAAGAGGAATTGATTTTTTAAAATCTGTATTCATGTGTGCTCCCTAATTGGGGGGAGTGCCTGGCAGCCCTGAAGCTTCCAGGTCCCTGCATCTCGTGGGTCCTGAGGGCTTGTGCTCCATGAAGGCTCCTTTCCTCCAGGCACAACTCAGCTGGAATAATAAGGCATTTTCTCACGTTTCCCAACCTCACTGCCCACCTTGCACTTATTCCAAAGACTGTCTTTACCTCAGCTTTGAAAATCTGCAACAGTCCTACAGCTGGGAAGAGAATGTATCATTTGGCTTTTTGCCCAGAAAATAAGATGCTTCAAAAAGGTCATAAAAAAAGTCTCTTGTGGGAGAAAAGGAAAAAAAAAAGCCTTCTCTCTCAAGGTTAATTGAGTGGAAGGTGAACTTTCATCGCATGCCGTCCCTTTTGTGAAAGCTGCACAGCCTTAAGTACGTGCAGAAGGCAATTCACAGAAGAGCGCGGGCTGGCTGGCGGCCGGCGGACACTGTCCTCCACAGCTGGCCTGAGCCCTGAGCCTTCGGAGAGCGTCTTTGGCACAGAGCGGGCAGAGAGGAGTGTGTAGCGCAGTCACTGTACACAGAGCCCAGGCCTCCATGGGATATAGAGGAGTGAAGGCTGGGCACCTGCCCCCAGGGAGCTTTCACTCTTGGGGATGAAAGGAAGCCAGCAGCCAGCAGCATGAAATGAGTCAGAGGCAAGCTGCGTGTCTGGAGGCACCGACTCTGCAGGTAGTGGGTGTCAGGGCTGGGACTGACCTGCGGTGCTGAGGTGAGGGAAGCCAGACTTAGTCAGAGCCTTTGCACTTGCCTTTGTGCCTAGACCCATGGTTCTCACTGCGGACAGTTTTACCCACCATGGGACATTTGCAGTTTCTGAGGCCATTTTTGGTCATTAAAACTGGGAGGGAGTTGCTACTGGGATCAAGTAAGTAGAAGCCAGGGATGCTGATAAAGATCCTACAAGGCACTAGTCGGTCCCCACAATAAAGAATTCAGTTCAGTTCAGTTGCTCAGTTGTGTCCGACTCTTTGCGACTCCATGAATCGCAGCACACTAGGCCTCCCTGTCCATTACCAACTCCCGGAGTTCACCCAAACTCATGTCCATCGAGTCAGTGATGCCATCCAGCCATCTCATCCTCTGTTGTCCCCTTCTCTTCCTGCCCCCAATCCCTCTCAGCATCAGGGTCTTTTCCAGTGAATCAACTCTTAGCATGAGGTGGCCAAAGTATTGGAGTTTTCAGCTTCAGCATCAGTCCTTCCAATGAATTAGCCATCCTTAAATGTCAATAATGCCAAAGTGGGGAAACCCTGCCTTGGAACTAGCTCTCATCACCCCATCTCACTCACATGGCTTCCTACTTCCTTTGTTTAGATGTTTGCTCACAGCCAGCCCTTTAGGATTATCTTCCATAATATCTCATTCCATCACTCCTTTCCCAGTTACCCTGCTTCATTTTTCCATAGCTCTTATCCTTGTCTGTTTATATATATTTGTATCTATGGTTGTTTATTAATTGCCTTCCCACATTAGAATATAAGCTCCATGAGAGCAGGGATGTCATTCTGCTTCCAGTGTCTATAATACAAGACATAGTAGATGCTCAATAAACATTTCTTGGGTGAATAAGCAGATGCTGAGTTGGACTATAAAGAAAGTTGAGTGCTTAAGAATTGAACTTATTAATTGTGGTGCTGGAGAAGACTCTTGAGAGTCCTTTGGACTGCAAAGAGATCAAACCAGTTAATTATAAAGGAAACCAACCCTGAATATTCATTGGAAGGACTGATACTGAAGCTCCAATACTTTGGCCACATGATGGGAAAAGCCAACTCATTGGAAAAGATCCTGATGCTAGGAAAGATTGAAGGCAGAAGGAGAAGGGAGTGGCCAAAGATGAGATGGTTAGACAGCATCACTGCCTCAGTGGACATGAGTTTGAGCAAATTCTGGGAGATAGTAAAGGACAGAGGAGCCTGGTGCACTGCTGTCCATGGGGTTACAAAGAGTCGGACATGGCTTAGCAACTGAACAACAAATCCGAAGCAGCTGTGTGATCCTTGGCCAGTCACTTAACCTCTCTAACAGGCATAACGGTTCTCATGTGAATAAAGACAGCTGAGGATTAGAATGTTTTAATGGCCCTTTCAGCATTAAACTTGTTATTCTATAAGAAAGTGAGACTTTTGGATGATCAAGAGGGCAGGATTTATTGGATTCATGAGTCCCTACCTCTTGCAGACCTCAAGCAAAGCCCATAGCCCAAGGCCATGATCCCACCAAGCACGTGCTAGTGGCAGCTATTGATACTTACAAAGAATTCAGAGTCAGGATTAGGATGAGGTAAGTGAAGCACTTGGAGAAGGAAATGGCAACCCACTCCAGTATTCTTGCCTGGAGAATCCGGTGGACAGAGGAGCCTGGTGGGCTAAAGTCCATGTGGTCACACAGAGTCGGACACAACTGAAGTGACTTAGCATGCATGCAAGTGAAGCACTAGATTTAGGCACAAAATTGAAGGAGGTGCCAAAAATCTCATCAAGATAAGTAATATTTAATACAATATTCAAAAATTAAAAATCAATGAAAAAAATCTATAGTGAATGAAACATCAAGATCTTAACTCAAGACAGGTTGATATGACTGGCTTGTCCTTTTGCCTCAGGTTCCATCCAGTGTGGCTGGGCTCACTGCTGCCACTCATCCTGTCTTTGTTTAAAATTTTTGATATCTTGCTCATTATAGATTTTTTTGCATTAATTTTGATTTTTAAAAGCATAGCATCGAGATATGATTTGTCTTGATTAGCAAGCTCTTCCACACCTCCTACGCACCTGCTTAAGCAGCTTTATGCCTCCCTCTTGTCACCCTGGGTCCAGCCCTGAGATATGGCTGCTGGAGAGCAGTGGGCATGTCTAGGGGCAGAGAAAGCCTCCTCACATCCATCACTAAGGAAGAGAAATGGGGTAAGAGCAAGCTTTTGGGAGGTTAGGCTTTGAGCTCTGGGCTTTTCAGGTAGCATGGGGCTGAGGAGATGGGTCTGCTTCCAAGTGCAAAGGAAGATGACCCCCAGGCTGGGAGGCTGTGGGTCCCAGTCTGCCTGGGACAGTCCTGCTTGCACCAGTTGTCTCAGAGGAGTGATGAGTAATTCCTCTTTCTGCTCCCTAAAGTGTCTGGGGTTGGGCCATAAGTGTGTGGTCACCCTGGGTCAGGCTGCTGTCCAAGCAATCGCTGTAGTGGGCCTCTCCTGACCATCACAAAAGAGAAAGACGCTGCCCTCTGCTTGAGGATATCTGATCTCTGAAGATTTCTGATGCTATCTGATCTCTGATGATGTCTGATGCTGTTGGAAGATCCTAGCTGTGCTTCAGAGCTCTTACCCCTTGCCCTGTAGCCACTTTCCATTGGTCTCACCTTGCCTTTGTCTTGCCAGACTGACTCTTAGCCCTTCATGGCCTTGACTTGTGGCCTGCTGCCAATACCACAAGAGAAGCTTTCCTTGACTCCACACTCACAAAGAAGCCGATCTCCCAGTCCACGGTGTTGAAGAGAAAAACACAGATGATAAGAAAAATAATTACTACATCACATTCATGACAATTAAAAAACCCATTATTCCTTTAGTATGAGCCTAAACTATTCTTCTGTTGCATTGTTTGTGCTGAACTTGAAATGCATATTTGGACCAAAAAGCGAGGTTCCCAGTCAGAAATGCCAAATTCCCATCTCATTCACATGTGGTATGAACAAGTACAATGGACTTAGTATGTAGTATGTAAAATCCAGTGATAAGGAATGCTGAGTTTGGAAGGGCATGCATTTTTGTTGAGCATAGATAATGAACTTATGGGGTTTCTATTGCAATTCCCCCCATTTTCATTGTATATTGGATTGTTATCACTGTATATTAGTGTTTCAGACTCTGGATTGCATCCTTTACAGGCTCTGTCCCTTTTAATTTTAATCCTCTCCACAACTCTGACAGTGGATATTACCTCCATTTTAGAGGTGAGCAAGGTGAAGCCTACAAGGTCAAATTGCCAGAGTCCCAAAGTTGATAAATAGCAGACCTGGGATTCAAGCTCAGGCTTCTCTGAGCCCAGGCTCTCAGCTAAATCCCAGCACTGTTGTGCTTCCTGTCAACAGTCAAACCAGCCTCCAAGGCTATCTCTTACATGCGTGTCCAGTCCTGTGTCAAACAGACATGTGACCAGACATTTTCTCACTCTTTTATATGAGCAACTCCCAATTCTAAAATTGTTAACAGTTCTGGTTAACTGAGATATGACTTGCAGAATGGGCCAACAGATACATCAGGAGCTAATTTTTCATGGAACCAGGAAAGTGATATTTCAAAATAGATTATCATTGGTTTATTGATGACCCATGATTCTTAAAATTTGATAAGAAAGGATTTAGAAGTAAGCTAATCCAAATCTCTTTGACTATTGAATTGAGATTCCAAGAAACTTAAACAAAAATGGTTTATTGGAGTATAATCATGGATATAGTGAAAATATCTCTAAGATGATCATGTGAAATGAGTAGAAGGGAAGAGTTCATTGCCTTTCACTTGTTCATTTTTCAATTTGACTTTTCAACCTAATTTCAGAAATAATTTTATCCCAACCTTTCTTCCCTTCTTTTCCATGATTCCAATCCTACCAATTCTTTAAATCCTAAATTAATCATACATTTTTTTTTTCACAGAACTTTCCTGCTTCTTCTGCTGCTGCTAAGTCGCTTCAGTCATGTCTGACTCTGTACGATCCCATAGACGGCAGCCCACCAGGCTCCCCTCTCCCTGGGATCCTCCAGCAAGAACACTGGAGTGTGTTGCCATTTTCTTCTCCAATGTATGAAAGTGGTAAGTGAAAGGGAAGTCGTTCAGTCATGTCTGACTCTTCACGACCCCATGGACTGCAGCCTACCAGGCTCCTCCGTCCATGGGATTTTCCAGGCAAGAGTACTGGAGTGGGGTGCCATTGCCTTCTCCAGGAACTTGCCTATGGCTAGTTATTTCTTCTTTCCCTGAACTGCTTTTTGACTCAGTCTTCATTATGGCACTTAGTGCTTGATTGTTACATTGCTTTCTCATGGTTTTATCCCTCCAAATTGATTGTAAGATGAACATAGAAAGTGTATCTCCAACTTATTGCTCCTCTTAAAGTCTCTCATCTAGGGATTGACTTTGTAGCAGGTGGTTTCAGGGCTTCACCCATGTTCCTTGGATCCTTTGGTGGGTTCCAGCTAGCTTACAACCCACTCCAGCGTCCTTGCCTGGAGAATCCCAAGGACAGAGGAGCCTGGTTGGCTGCCGTCTATGGGATCGCATAGAGTCGGACATGAATGAAGAGGCGCAGCAGCGGCGGCAGCAGCAGCTAGCTTACAACTGCTTATTTTTGCAATTCTTTGCCTGAAGGCTCTCCTTCCTTCAGCCTCAGTGGAGGAAAGTTTGCTCTGTAAGTATATGGCAGGCCAAAGTTTCAAAGAGTTATCCCCCTCTAGAAATAGCCCTCAAATCAACGACTCTTGGGATCTGGTGCACAAATACCCCCACTCACTCACTACTGGAAACGGTTCTCAGTCATGTGTTTTGTACCATTTCTCAGAGTTTCCTCGAGTTAGACTCCAGGGATGCACAGCAATGGCCACTAAATAAAGGGTATTGCCATTATTCACTGTCTTTCCCCCCTCATATTATTGCCCTGCTTCTCTCCTGGTCTTACCTATGATCCCTGCTAAACAGTTTGCACACACAGCATTACCTCAGGTCTGCTTCTGAGAAACTGAAACTAATATAAATGCAGAGGATATAGTCAATATTGGCGTGTTGATTGGCTGACTAACTGACTGTCAGAATGCTACCTCACAAACATAGGGATTGGGTGTTCTCTACTCAGGGGGGCATGAGGCCGTCCTCCTGAATGGGGCTCATTCGATCCTAGTTGAACAGAACAATGATGATGGGCAAGGGTCTCACTCAGGTTCATCTAGTTCTGTCCACTATTCTGTATCTGTGATCTATTACTGACTTTGGTAAGTAGCAAAGAGCCAAGGGGAATTATGTCAAACCTCTATTACCCCTCTCCGATCCCTGCTGCTACCAGCTGCATATAATTCTCACGTTGTATTGCCTTTACACTGATTACCTCCTGACAAGGCCAAGAAGAAATCTTGACCCTTGGTTACAACTAAAGCAAAAGCTCCTTCCCTTTGGAAACAAAAAGAATGGGAAAATGCACAATAGCAAGATGTTTCCTAACAGGGCCATGTCAAATTTATAGATAAATAAAATATCAGAGACCAAATGAGGCTAGATCAGCAGTTTGGCCCTCTCCCCAACCAAGCAAAGAATGTGATGTCTGACTCTATCTTGGACTGATTTCCAACTTCGCGATTCACAGCTGCAGCCAAGCAGAGCACATTCAGTAATGCTATTTGTTTTCCACTTTTAAAAAAAGGCTGAGGAAATATATAAATGGCTCATAGGAGAAGGGGGCATTAGCAGACAGCCAGTCTGACCATTCGAGACAGGCAGATGGTTTGTGGGAGCGACGCCAGCTGGGCGTTTCCGTAAGTGATCACATATCTCCTCTCAGTGCCCAGCACTCGGCTTGATTAAGAGGTCAGGAGCAGGCTGCCACAGCACGGGGCCTAAGCACACATGATATACGGCCGACCTGTCGGTCGCCTAGAAACAGCTCTGTAAAGGGCCCAAAGACAAATCAATTTATAAGCTCACAAGTTTGGGCCCAGTGGTATTGTCTGTTATTAAGCATGAAGCTTGATTCTCCGAGTTTGCCTTCTCAAATGCCTGCCAGCCCCTTTAACTTTGACCTCACATCACTTCCTTTGCTTTTTAATAGGTCATGTCTTTTGATGAGTGACATCACTTTTTGATAAGTGACACGTGGGATCCTGGGAAGTGTGTGAGGGTGGAGGCAGGAAGCAGGAGAGGGCGGGGTTCAGGAAGAGCTGGGGAAGGTCTGGGTCCCCTTTCTTCACTGCTGAGAATCTCCTGTGTGCCCAGCACATGGGCAAATGTAGGAAAATGAGAAGGGAGCATCCTTTGCTGGAGAGCGGAGGTTTATGCAACTCATGGATGCAAAGTGTTGAAATAAGAGGAATGCACAAGGTGAGGTTTTAAATGGTTGGAGAGGTTGTCAGAAAAAGTCTTCAGATAGGAGGTGGAACGTGAGGTAGGTGGGATCACATAGGTGAGGAGGTAGGATTTGGAGAGATGCCCCAATCATCTGGGCAAGCTCAGGGACATCTCTTAACCTGTATACACTTCAATAGATTTTACTCTTGTTTTTCAGTCAGCATAGGATGGGGAACATCCCAAATAAGGGACTCAGAGAACAAAGGTTGAGCATGATACCGTAGGACCAATGAGGTGCTAGTTAACTGGAGTGGGTCTTGGGACTTTGTTGACCTGTGAACAATCCCTCCCTCAGGTGATTTCCGTGGCAGACCTGAACGGCCCTGGCGATCCTGCTGGCCGCCCCTTTCCCTGCCTATGTCCGCTCCACAGGCCCGTTTGTTTAGGTACAGATTCTGCTCGGTGATCCTGGAGTGAAATTTCACCCTCTCTTCTGGTTAGGAAAATAAGAGTTGGGGCTTCCAAACTATAAAACCTGTTTAGTAAATGTTTACTACGTATCCACGTTTAGTGAGACACCAAGGGAAGAATGTTGAAAGAACTAAATGTTACAAGTACAGTCTGTCTTTTTCCTCAAAGAGTTTGCAGTATCTTCATGGAATAGATTTTAAAATAACATAAATGAAGATATTGCCAGCCAGTGGATTCACGCAGAGGTGTAAGCAGTATAGTGGGAGTTAGAGGAGGGTGTGGGCATTTCTGGTTGGAGGGACCAGGAAAAGTTTCCTAAAGGAGACCAAGGGACAGCCCCAATTTGCCTAAAATTGAGAGGAGGTGGGCCTCCAGGGTTTTATCTAAAACTTTGTATGGAGAGTGGTAGTCATGAGTAGAAACTGATTCTCATATTTACAATCTGGTAGGAGTAATCCAGCTGAATGGATAAAAGTCACGTTAATTTTTGGAGGCTCCGTTCGGCTTTCTCTAGGATGCTCTCATTTTATGTGTTATCAGTAATAGCCTCTTTCATTTTTGAAGAAAATTGTCCTGGTCTGGACAATGAATTCTATAGTTATCTTAATTACAGGCAATGATTGCAGCGGTCCTTCAAGAAATTCCAAGATGGCAATGTTGGAATAGCCATTTTAAGCTTTAAGCAGCATGGTAGCCTCAGAGTGCTAGCTTAAACCAAGATATCCCCTTTATTTTGGTTTTAAATCAACAAACACAGATCAGCAATAGAAAAAGCCAAGGCACTCAGTTGTTATGGATTGAACCAAGCCAAGAAGCAAGGGGGCGTTCCGGGCCTGCACCCACCGTTGGGGTACACTGGCAAGGCACCGAGTGATCGCGAACCATCTACCAACACACTTGAGCCTCACTCAGTAGCGCGTTGCAGATAAACACGGTTGGTGATTATTTTACAGCACTGTTAAGGTGCTAAGGGTTGTCCCTCATTTATTACTTGACTAATAAATACTTTAATTACACTTAATAAATAATGTAAGCAGGGCTCACTGAAGTGGTAATTCTTTAAATTAATTATTAACTGCATGCAAAAGGCTGCACTGCCTGTACCAGTAAAAGAAAATTCAGCCTTTAATCTAAAGTGATTATTCATTATCTGGTATAAAGGCTCTATTTGCATATTATTAGGGAAATAAACTTTGGCCTCTTCGGCAATACAGATAGATCTCAAAGTCCCTGCATTATGAATCTCCAAATACTAACATAATGATAAACAATATGTAATAAAGTCTCCAGTTTATAGCTTTATAACAGCTGGATTTTGATTTTCCAAATATATTTCAATGATAAAGTGACCAGTTAATGTATAAGCTCTTTGTGAAAGGTGGTGCCTACAGATGGTCGACTGATAGGAAACGGCAAATGTGCAAACTGCTTGCTTCCCTTGAGACTGGAGGCATAAAATGATCTCAGTAAGATGTGAGAAGAAAATCTCCACTTAACCCTTTTCTCTGCTGCAGCCCAAATATGGCCCTGCATGTAGCTGTTTTGTGTGTCTCTCTTTCTTCACTACCCCCTAGACTCCCACCATCCCCTGGAAAAGTGAAGGCAGAATATCTGGGTGGGCAGACCTTGTGTGGTCCTCAGTTCTGTCCTGGGGCAGAGGTAAGGTAAGGTTCAGAAAGCTGATTTAGAAAATCAGCAAAAGACTAGGATTCATTTGCCCTTAGATTCTCTAGCAGGGAGCAGGCTCCCAGCATCCTGAGTTACAAAATATGGGGCTAAATGAATGAACTGAACACAGCAGTTTCTGAAGGAGGAGGAGAAATCTTTATCCTTGGCTCCCTTTGGCAGAAGATGGGAGTGACGGATGGGGGCAGCATAGGGAGGGAGAGGCAGGGAAAACAGGAAGCCAGGGGCTCATGAGAGTGGTGAGAGGCACCAGGACGCAGCAATGACCTTCTCTCTCCCCATTCCCCTACCCACTGTATTCATCTCCCTGATCCCCATTTCCAGATTACCTCTTTCAGTGGACTTTCCCTGATCCTCTGTGTGTTCTAGCAGGGATTATATGAAGATGAGGAATGTCTTTCAAAGTAGTCACTTTGGAAGCTGCAATTTGCTTCTATTGCTCCAAGTATTGTTGGACATCTTTGAGAATTCCCTTTCCTGTTTGCATTAGTCAGCTTGGGCTGCTGAAACAAAATGCCACAGACTGGGTGGCTTGAACAACAGACCTTTATTTCATACAGCTCTGGAGGATCGAAATCTGAGATCCAGGTGCTAGGACAGTTGGGCTTTTGGTGCGGATTCTCCTCCTGGGCTTGTAGACGGCCACCTTCTTACTACATCCTCACATGATGGCGAAAGAGGGAATTCTGGTCTCTTTTCCTTATGTGAGGATAACCCCACTTTGGGGGCCTAACCATAGTGACCTCATCTGCCCCTAATTATCGCCCAGTGACCATACCTCTTATTACCAGCACATTGGGGTTCATTGTGTAAAATTTTCAGTGACAAAGTATTCCGTTCATAGTAGTGTTCTTATGAACATTTTCAACGAGAGAAAAATTGTACTGTAGTCACTCCCCTTTAACTGAGTATGAGTGATAGATGGAGAGTTTGATGTACATAATCTCATATTATCTCCATGGTAACACAGAGAAGTAAATGTCATTAGCCATTTACAGTTGAGAAATCTGAGATTCAGAGAAGCTAAGTAATTTGCCCAAGGTCACGCAGCTAGTAAATACAGCCTGGATTTGAATAGAGTGCCTCCCAAGCCAAGGCTTTGCTGACTGTGCACATCGCCCTGTCTTTTGAAGGCAGACTCAAGTTTGAAAAGTAACTTGGGGGTTGACCTTCTCATGTGACTTCTCTGGACCTTGCTTTAGCCCAAAGAGAATTCTAAGAGTAGGAATTTTAAGCAAACGATAGTGGGGTGCTATGTGGGAGAGAAGGACTTTATCTGTCCTTTGAAATCAGCTATAAAGGCAGCTGCCTTGCGCATCTGCAGCTCAGGCCTGGGGCCAGTTCTTCTCTCCCCATCTAATCCACAGCCCACTGGGCCACACAGTGCAATCAGCACTCAGATATACCCTGTCATTCCATCTTCCCACCTTTCTTTTGAGCTAGGTAGGTATTATTATTATCCTCATTGTAGAGATGAAAAAACTGAAGTACAAATAGGTCGAACAACTGTCCTCAGTTTACACAGTAAGTGAGGAAAAGAGTGGGCATCTTTGTGTTTACCACTAAGGGATAAACTGTTGGATCCTACATCACAAACGTCTCATGTCCTACCAAAACCTACCTCTATTTGACACAAAGCGCTAACAACTCATCCGTACCTATTTTCCCGTTACCTACGAGGTTTCCATCCATTATTCATGCATTCCCTCGTTGTTCCATTCCCTAACTGATTAATTCATTTAATAAATATTTTTGAAGCGTGCAACTTGACACCAGCCACCGTATTAGGTATCGGCTATCGAATCTAGATTTACAAAAGGAAATTGAACCAATGGACTGTTAACGGAATTGACAAAGTGATCCAATTACTCTGGGGCTGGTGGAGACTTCATCAGAGACCCCTCCACGTTCATAATCTCCCGTTGGCTCCAGGAGAGAAGTGTAGTCTTCAAAAGAGCTGCGGAGGCGGAAATACTTGTAAGCCTCGCCTCTGGCTCCCACTTAGGAAAAGATGACGGTGTGATTTCTGATTACAAGCCATTAGGCAAAATAAAACACAGAGAGCCTGGCTCACCAGTTTCATCCTGCTTAATCAAATAGCCTCATTCATCACATTCACTCACACTATTCAGGGAAAGTGCCTTTCCACGCTTCAAAGATGGGCATGGGCGAGCCGGAGCCGCTTTTCATCAGATGGCACTTTGCTCTTTCTTTTTTAATGCAGGCAGATGATCGCTCCTTCTTTTTTTCTTCCTTCCAAAGCCTGATCCAGAGGCCCAACCTCAGCACAGCAGCAGTCCGGCCAGAATGCAGCCTAGGCTGAAGACGGCCTTATCCCTCATGATGCTCATACTTCAGCAGGTTTCTTTCTAACTGACTCAGGAGTTGGGCCTGAGCCAGAATCAGAACATCAAAGGATGCTGGACTCTGTGGCGAGAAGGTAGCCCGGCCGCTCATTTTACAGACAAGGCCACCTAGGCCCAGAGAGGGAGAGAAGCTTGTCTAGGGTCACACAGCAAGTCTGCTGCCCAGCAGGCGGCAGCATCTCAGCCTGCCGCTTGGACTCCCAGTCCTGGACTCTCACCTCTTCTTATGGCCAGGAGGCTGGAGGGCGTGGAGGACCCAGGACAGGCCTGAGGAGCACACACCTGCCTTAGGGTGGATCCCTGATGGCTGCACAGGGGAGCCCAGGCCTCCGGGCTTATGCAGAGCTGGTGGCAGTCACTCTACTGTGCCACCATTTCCTCGCTCTGTGTCCCTTTGCCTTTCCAGGTGACCCACTCTCAGGCATGTTCCCAGGAGATTTGTACTAACCAAGCCTGCTTTCCCTGCACAGGGCTCAGGCCCTGGAATGAAGTCTTCTTCCTCCTTCCCTTGTCCTGTGTTTAAAACAAAATGAGCTCTGGGTGACTGGCAGCTAATCCTGAGTGCCTCTTGCAGCTAATTTTCATGGGGGTTCGATTTTGGAGCAAAGGGATTTTCCTGTGTAGTTTTTGCAACATACACATACATAACCACACCTTTGCCATAGGACTGGCCCATGTCTGGACATTGTGTAGACTTAGCATAGAAATCGCCACAAGCCCAGCACCCCCTCTCCTGTGCACACACATGTCCTGGGTAAAGTAGATGACATAGTCGATAAATATGGAAGCTGATATTTTTCCAGGCGTCTGGCCCAGCTAAAGACAAATCTTAAGTAAATGAAGGTTTAGCCAAAGATAGAAATAGCAATAACTTCTTTTATTGAACACTTGCTTTAAAAAAAAGTTATTTGTTTTAATTGGAGGATAATTACTTTACAATATTGTGATGGTTTTTGCCATACATCAACATGAATCCGCTACAGGTATACATGTGTCCCCCTGATCTTGAACCCCCCCTTGTAGCTCCCTCCCCACTCTATCCCTCTGAGTTGTCCCAGAGCATCAGCTTCGGGTGCCCTGCTTCATGCATCAAACTTGCACCGGCCATCTGTTTTACATATGGTAATGTACATGTGTCAATGCTATTCTCTCGAATCATCCCACCCTTGCCTTCTCCCGCTGAGTCTAAAAGTCTGTTCTTTGCATCTGTGTCTCCTTTGCTGCCCTGTAAGTAGGATCATTGGTACCCTGTTTGTAAATCCCAAATATATGCATTAATATACAGTACTTGTTTTTCTCTTTCTGACTTACTTCACTCTGTAATAGGCTCCAGGGTCATCCACATCATTAGAACTAACACAAATGTGTTCCTTTTTATAGCTGAGTAATATTCCTATGTGTATATGTACTGCAACTTCCTTATCAATTTACCTGCTGATGGACATCTAGGTTGCTTCCATGTCCAAACTATTGTAAATACTGCTGCAGTAAGCATTGGGGTTCATGTGTCTCTTTCAATTCTGGTTTCTGCAGGGTATATATTCAGCATGTGGGATTGTTGGGTCATATGGTGGTTCTATTCCCAGTTTTTTAAGAAATCTCCACACTGTTATCTGAGGAAAACATAGGCAGAACACTCTCTGACATAAATCACAGCAAAATTCTCTATGACCCACATCCCAGAGTAATGGAAATAAAAATAAAAATAAACAAGTGGGACCTGCTACTGCTAAGTCACTTCAGTCGTGTCTGACTCCACGCAACCCCATAGACGGCGGCCCACCAGGCTCCCTCATCCCTGGGATTCTCCAGGCAAGAACACTGGAGTGGGTTGCCATTTCCTTCTCCAATGCATGAAAGTGAAAGGTGAAAGTGAAGTCGCTCAGTCATGTCTGACTCTTAGCGACCCCATGGACTGCAGCCTACCAGGCTCCTCCGTCCATAGGATTTTCCAGGCAAGAGTGGGACCTAATTAAACTTAAAAGCTTTTGCACACAAAGTAAACTATAAGCAAGGTGAAAAGACAGTCCTCAGAATGGGAGAAAATAATAGCAAATGAAACAACTGACAAATAATTAATCTCCAAAATATTCAAGCAACTCATGCAGCTCAATACCAGAAAAATGAACAACCCAATCAAACAGTGGGCAAAAGACCTAAACAGACATTTCTCCAAAGAAGACATACAGATGGCTAATAAACACATGAAAAGATGCTCAAACATCACTCGTTATTAGAGAAATGCAAATTAAAACCACAACGAGGTGTCATCTCACACTGGTCAGAATGGCCATCATCCAAAAGTTTACAAACAATAACTGCTGGAGAGGGTGTGGAGAAAAGGGAACCCTCTTACACTGTTGATGGGAATGCAAACTGGAACATTTACTTTTAATGGAGATTATGTTAAGTACTTTTAATGCAGATCTAACTTCTTAATTCTTACAACAAGCCTGTTATGGGTTGAATTGTTTCCCCTCAAATTCATAGGCTGAAGTCCTAACCCCAGATACCTCAGAAAGTGATTTATTTGGAATCAGGGTCTATGCAGATGAAGTTAGTTAAGATCAGATCACAGTGAAATAGGATGGACCCCTAGTCCAATGTGTCTATTGTCCTTATCAAAGAGGAAATTTGGACAGAGAGACATACAGATAGGGATAAAGGCACACAAAGACATGTAGACACTGCTTCCACGTGCAAAGGTCTGCCGAAGCTGCCAGCTAACCCCCAGGAGCCAGGGGAGAGGCCTGGCACAGAGTCCTCTTCACTCAGAAGGAACCAAGCCTTCTGACCTCTTGCTCTCAGACTTCTAGCCTCTGGTTTATTCTAAGATAATCAGTGATCTGTTGAAGCCTCCTTTGCCGGGGTCTAGCCCTGGTGGATCCAGGGAATTTGAAGTGGGATTCCTCCCGCTGGCCCCCGACACTCCTTGTCTATGACACTTTGTTATGGCAGACCTAGCAAACTAACACAGACCTTTGAGCACTATTTTCTTGATTTTATGGACAAGGGAACTGAGGCTCAGAGAGGTGAAATAACTTGCCTAAGACCACACTGTTGGTGAGGGACAGAGCCAGGATTTAAGCCTAGCCCTACATGCTCTGCTGCCTTTATTTGTGAGTCTGCGCTGATGAAAGATAGAAAAAGCCAAGACAAGCCGGCTGTGATGGGCCTTTTCTCTAGGCCTGGGACAGGGCAGCCAGCCCTCCCAGCCCACACCTTCATCATTCACTCAGAGCTCTGAGGTATTTCCCTTATTTTTTTCCACATTGCTCTTCTTTCAGCATTTAGTAGAACCCCCAAATCAAGTGCCTAGGGCTGGCATTAGAAAAGTAAATTTTCTCACTTCAACCTTCTCATTTTATTTTATTTTTATTTAGCCCTGGGATGCATTTGAGGCCTTGAAATACAGTCTACGCTTTCATACTGTTTCTGAGAGAATGAATTCCAAAATTCATCAGGATTGGGACAGAAAGTCAAGTTTAAAATTAAAATGATCCTTCATTCCTGGTCTCTGTGGTCAGAGGGCCCGCTCACTTCCTGGTATCCCTCCGTGCAGCTTTCATACACACATACACACATCTGAAAGTTGAACTTGGCTCTTTTACTAAAGCCAAACAGACCAGGTTCCTCCAGAGGCTCCTCATCTTACCAGGCCTCCAGCAGGTCCCACCCTCAGAAGCCTTCTCCACCCTCTGTCCTGGAGCCAAGGTCCATGGTGGTCTCACCTCATAGCATCCCTGTTTCAGGGTTTTGACTGGGGGAGCCCAGGGCAATGAAACGGCTGCCAGCTTGAGTTTGATTCCATGTCTGAATCATTTGAATCTTGTGCCCCTCTCAGCAGGAAGCTACTTGCAGACTTATCCTTGAAATCTCTACAAGGAAAAGCATTTCCCAAGCTGAGAAATTATATAAAGCTATATTTGAATAAAGGGACCAGTTATTTTTCCAACCCAGCAGGTTAGAACATTGACATGATGAACGTCGACAGAATGCAAGAGTAGAGGGCACTGTCGTCCATCAGAAGGATGGCCTCAGAGCAGGTGGGAGCAGGGCAGGTGGTTACAATCCAAGAGTTCAGCTCTGTGGCTGGGCAACGCAGGAGACCAGAAACAGGGATGTAAGTCCAAACCAGATCAAAACAGTGTAGCGCCTACCAGGTGGCCTTGATGTTCCTCCAACAGGAAGTCCTTTTTCCTCCCAGATGGAGCAGGAAGCAACGTCTGAGTCCCAGGGCAAGGCCAGCCTGAGACCTAAGGACTCAACGTGTCCATTGTGCTTGCCTTGTGGCAGATTCCCCTCTAGGACTCTAAGCAGCAAGGACAACACTGCTGTCTTTCACTGCACACGATGCCTCGGTGTCCTGGAGAGATCCAAGGGCTTCACCTTTGGGGTAGCCACCATTACTTTCCTTATTGACAGATGTCAATGTGGAGGTGTCCAGTGGCTTCCTTGCCCGTTGTCGCACAGCTAGGAAGTGATATAGTGCCAGACACTGAAAGACAACTCTCACAGCCTTCTGCCGCCTACACTGGGAGGCACTTTCAAGGCTGTGGTCTCCAGACCCTTTCATTTTGTAGGTTTCAGCTCAGTCCAGTCTTTCAGTCATGTCTGACTCTTTGCGACCCCATGGACTGCAGCCTGCCAGGCCTCCCTGTCCATCACCAACTCCCAGAGTTTACTTAAACTCATGTCCATCAAGTCGGTGATGCCATCCAACCATCTCATCCTCTGTCATCCCCTTTTCCTCCTGCCTTCAATCTTTCCTGCCTACAATATTGTGTAGGGTTAGTGAAGGGAAGTCGCTCCGTCATCTCCGACTCTTTGCGACCCCATGGACTGTAGCCTACCAGGCTCCTCCAGCCATGGGATTTTTCAGGCAAGAGTACTGGAGTGGGCTGCCATTTATAGGTTTACCTTCCACTTAATTGTTAATGTGACCACGTAGTCTGGCACCCAGAGAATTCATTTTATTTCCAATAAGCTGGAGCAATTCTGCTGGTGAGGAGTGAAAGGAAACCCAGCTTCTTGGCTGTTATGGTCTTTGAGTGAGTGCTCACTGACTGACTTGGCCAGACATGGGACGGAGCTGGTGGGCAGAGCGTTAGGGAACAAACGCCCATACGGGACTCGGTGTACGTTGTGTCAACAAAAGCTACAGAGCAACACCTCTGGATTTAGTCCA
Source organism: Cephalophus harveyi (assembly GCA_006410635.1). Taxonomy (NCBI): domain Eukaryota; kingdom Metazoa; phylum Chordata; class Mammalia; order Artiodactyla; family Bovidae; genus Cephalophus; species Cephalophus harveyi. The sequence continues at coordinate 193,179 of SJYT01051286.1, read as the reverse complement.
GGCTGGCATGAATTAATGGCTGACAGGAGGAAAAGAAACACTTAAGAAAACACACATTTTTAAAAAGCAGTGTTTGCCTGAAAAGGAGCTTGGGCAGAGCCGCCTAGAGGAGGCCTGTCTGCAGGCCCCTTTGGAAGCCCCAGCCATCCATTTTCATTAGTTTTATGATTTGATCAACTTACAAAGGTCACTTTTTAGCTTCCTGTGAACCACAATATTATGACTGGGCTTAAATAATGCCAAAGCAATTCATTGAGAAGGGAAACATTCAGTTAAACCAGCTGCTGGGCACTGAAGCTAGCCTTGCAAAGCTGAATTGCTCCCTTGTAAGGGAGCTGTCTGGCTTTGGAGAACAAAGCACAGAGTCTCCAGGCAGAGCCTGGGGGAGGCTGGCCAGGTCGAGGCGAGCAGCTGCCACTGCTCTTGCTGGAGTGGGCTCTGCTCTCTCAGTGTCCTGCATCCTGCGATTCCCCGTGCCTCACCCACGCAGACACTTGCTAGTGTGCGTATACTGCCATCTTCTCTAAGACTCTACACCAAGAGCAGAAGCAACTCTTTTCTGTGTTTCTCCTTAGCACTGAGGAGTTGAGACCACTCTATAACGACTTAGCTGATTCTGTGGAGTGATTTCATTGGCATCTCTTTTTCTAAGCATCAGAGGAGTCAGAACCAGGTTGACTATGTTCATCACTGCATCCCAGCACGGTGTGAAGTACACTATAGATGCTCCAGGAAGCGTTGCTCACTGACATTTTATCAAATAGAATCCCTCCCCCTACAAATTACAGAAAATACAGATAGCATGAAAAATTCATTTCAGTTTCTTTACTGAACATTTTGCTAAACATCCAATCCCTTATTCTAATCCAAGTTAATGACATGGTGGAACTGGTCAAGGTAACTGGGCACCTTTGCCATTTCAAGCCAGGTCTTCAATGTCTTCCCTGGATCTTGAGATGCTGGAGGGCCCACCTAACATTGGGGTTACACAGAGTCATTGGGAAAATTAAAGGTGATGTTGTACAGAAAGTCCCCAGTGTGGTGTACGAGTAATAATAATAATAATAATAATAATAATAATAATAATAATAATGAACAGCATATGTGTCCCTCATAATTCCATGCCAAATTCTCAGCCAGGTAACTGGTGGCTCTAGATTGACTTCTAGGCATCAGAAGCTTGTCTTCCTGCCCTATTTTCTATCATATGACAGATATGAACCTTTAGTTTAACTTTCTGGCTAGATCACTAAGGTATTTTTACTCTTAGTTTCTAATCTGAGGGACCCCATCAATAGCTTGTTTGAGTGGAAATGGTATTGTTTAGCCTCCAGCAGGGTGGGTTTGCTTTAAACAGTTGCTTTGACTATTATAAATCATCTTAAACCATCTAGGTCCTATACAAAACTCTTTATCTCAGCACACACACATGCATGAACACACACGCACATACATACGGAGCCTTTCTTTAGACTTGCAACTGAACCTGGTCAAGCTAGTTTTTCTGTGTAGATACAGATAGCAGGAAGCACATTCTCTTGGCTGTGGGGTCAAGAATATTTCTTTGTGTGTTTTAGGCAGGCTTGTGGTAACAGAAGTAACAGTAGTAATAGAAGTAGTAGCAGTAGAATGAGAGTAGTAATAGAAGGGACCCCAGCCCACCCTGCTTACTGCCCCACTCTCCTCGACCTGCCGCGTCAGTCATCCAGAGAAATGCTGGTTTGCTGCCTACTCTCAGAGGAATGATTTTGGAGGTTTAATTCAAGTGATTCTATTTAATCAAATATGCATCAAGAATCCACCCCAGGCAGAGGGCTCACTATATGGTATACTTACTCTTTCAGGCTTCCCAGGCGGTGCTAGTGGTAAAGAACCCGCCTGCCAATGCAGGAGGTGTAAGAGTGGGGGTTCAATCCCTGGGTTGGGAAGATCCCTTGGAGGAGGAAATGGCAATCCACTCCAGTATGCTTGCCTGGAGAACCCCATGGACAGAGGAGCCTGGAGGGCTACAGTCCATAGGGTTGCAGAGTCAGGCATGACTAAAGCGATTTAGTACACATGCATACTTAGTCTTTATTTTTGTCTCACCATGTCCTGAGGACAGCATTCACTTCTGTAGTTTCAATGCCCAGCAGAGTCTCTCATATATATATACCGTAAGAGCCTGCTAAAGGCTTTGTTGGACGTATGACTGAAAATGGAAGAACTATAAGAGGTCAAAGGTGTGAAGGTATTTATAACCTGAGATTCCCAGGCCACTGGCAGGCAGTAGAGAATACATACATTAAAAGCACGAGTGTAAATTCTCCTTCTGGAAGAACTCCGTATCTGCTAAGAGGTTAATTATCCTTATCAAGTCTCAAACTCCTCATCAATAAAATGGGAAACAATGGGCGATTTTGAGGGCTGAACTATTGATGATGTGCTTAGGACAGAACGGTGGTGAATAGTGAGCCCTTGGCACACAGAGGCACCCCCAAGGCTGCAGCCGGCGAAGATGGCAGGGTGGTGAGCATTTGGTCACCTGCAGTAGCACAGACAGGAAAGAATCTGCTTGCCATGCAGGAGACCCGGGCTTGATTCCTGGGTCGGGAAGATCCTCTGGTGAAGGGAATGGCAATCCACTCCAGTATTCTTGCCTGGAGAATCCCATGGACAGAGGAGCCTGGTAGGCTACAGTCCGGGGGGTCGCAAAGAGTCGGACTCAACTGAGCAACTAACACTGCTACTGGGGCAAGCTGGCGTGCCCGGGGAAAAGACAGCCAGGGCCATGTGAGGGGGTGGCTCAGGGCTGGAGCAGAGGCGACAGCTCCCAGAGAGCCTTGGAGGGGGCGGGGGCCCTCTCAGCATTCTGGTGGCTGAGGGCGGGCTTGCCTGGCTCCTTGGGCAGGCACACCTGACTCGCGGCAGGAGGAAGCCACCTACCTTTCCTGCCTGGCCCTGGGGTCCTGGATGAACCAGTCTGTCCCTGTGCGACAGGTTTTCACTGCCTGGAAACAACACGAAGCCAACCCTATGCCTTGCTTTCCTTTCTGCTCCTTTAGGGTCTGGTGGTATCAACTTTGTCTTAGTGGGTGCCCTCTCTGGTGGCTTTTTTTTTTTTACAGACTGGAGTCTAACTATAGCTCTCAAGGACCATACTTAAAGGGCAGTAAGAATGTGTGGAAAGGGAAAAGAAGAAGACAGTGGGCAAAGAAGAGGGGTGTGTGTACGTGTATGTGTGTGTGTGTGCATGCATGTGTGTGCTTGTGTGAGCCCAAACACAGAGAGGGCAGGAGTGGCCTGGTAGTGGGAAGCACTTATTCAAGAGGACTCCACCCTCTGTGGTCTCCTCCCTGGCTCTCTCTGGAATCTTGAGCCCCTGAGAAAGGGATCAACTTTCCTTGGGAGAAAATATGCAAAGAAGTTCAAGTGTATCTTTCCATACCATTTGCATTTTTGGTTTAAATCAAGCCCCTCCTCTCTTGCATTTTTTTTTTTTTTTTTCTGTGAATGAATATGCCTTTTGATGTTACCTGCTCTTCTATTATAGCTTTGGGTTTCGACTTTTCCAAAATGAAGTCTCCAGCCACTCTCATTTTCTCAGCTTCTGGCCCCATTGGCATCTCCATTTTTACTTTAATTATCCAATTATTGAAGCTATCCAACCTATTTATTCAGGCAGTAAAGGCTTTAAATGCATGGATTTATCATTACCTCAAATCACCTGTCACTGTGATTGAATAGAAAGGTAACCAGGATGCTGCAAGAGGTTTGAATCAACATACTCCTGCTCAGTTTGTTATATTTGAGGCTTGGCACCCCACTCCAGTATTCTTGCCTGGAGAATCCCATGGACGGAGGAGCTTGGTGGGCTACAGTCCATGGGTCGCAAAGAGTCGGACACGACTGAGCAGCTTCACTATACATAAATTAAAATTTGTAGGAGGAAATTCTAAGAAGAGGAGAGAGAAGAAAAGAGTGATGGAGGGAAAGGGCGTGAAGAATGTGTGGAAAAGTTTTGTCTCGATTCCTATAAAGACTGACCTATACCATTATCTGATTTTCCCCTCAGTTCCCCTCTTTCGCTCACCGTGGTTGCTGTCCCTTGCTATTTCCTCTATAGACACATTGTCAGGACCAGTACAACCGGATACAAAGGGCTGGAGGGCCGTTAGATGACAGAGAAGCTGGTCTAGGCAGATCCACGCTGCTGTAGGAACTATATCTACTCTCTGGAAGTGAAAGTGTCAGTCCCTCAGTCATGTCTGACTCTTAGCGACCCCATGGACTGTAGCCTGCCAAGCTCCTCTGTCCATGGGATTCTCCAGGCAAGAATGCTGGAGTGGGATGCCATTTCCTCCTCCAGGGGATCTTCCTGACCCAGGGATCGAACTCAGGTCTCCTGCATTGCAGGCAGATTGTTTATCATCTCAGCCACCAGGGAAGTCCTACCTACTCTCCGGAGACACCTGAAATAAGTCCACTTTCTCATTTATATGATTGCTCAAACAAGCTGCTTTTTTCCAAAATTAACAGCCTTCTTTCTTTCAACAATTTCTCCTTCACCATTCTTGGCATTTGATTTCAACTTATTAAATTCTTTATTAAAAGATGGTGCCCTAGACTGTAACACAAAACTCTAAGTGTATTATGTTCAGAGGGGCAATCACCTCCCTTTCTCTGGGCATGGTATTTCTATTAATAGAACCTCAATGCCAAATAGGAAAAGGAGTTTGTCAAGGCTGTATATTGTCACCCTGCTTATTTAACTTATTTATGCAGGGTATATCATGAGTAATACTGGGGTGGAAGAAGAACAAGCTGGAATCAGGATTGCTGGGAGAAACATCAATAACCTCAGATATGCAGATGACACTACCCTTATGACAGAAAGTGAAGAAGAACTAAAGAGCCTCTTGATGAAAGTGAAAGAGGAGAGTGAAAAAGTGGGCTTACAGCTCAACATTCAGAAAACTAAGATCATGGCATCCAGTCCCATCACTTCATGGCAAATAGATGGGGAAACAGTGGCTGACTTTATTCTTTTGGGCTCCAAAAATCGCTGCAGATGGTGATTGCAGCCATGAAATTAAAAGATGCCTGCTCCTTGGAAGGAAAGTTATGACCAACCTAGACAGCATATTAAAAAGCAGAGACTTTACTTTGTCAACAAAGTTCCGTCTAGTCAAGGCTATGGTTTTTCCAGTAGTCTTGTATGGATGTGAGAGTTGGACTATAAAGAAAGCTGAGCGCAGATGAATTGATGCTTGTGAACTGTGGTTTTGAAGAAGACTGTTGAGAGTCCCTTGAACTGCAAGGAGATCCAACCAGTCCATACTAAAGGAGATCAGTCCCGGGTGTTCATTGAAAAGACTGATGTTGAAGCTGAAACTCCAATACTTTGGCCACCTGATGCGAAGAACTGATTCATTTGAAAAGACCTTGATGCTGGGAACGACTGAGGGCAGGAGGAGAAGGGGACAACAGAGGATGAGATGGTTGGATGGCATCACTGACTCAATGGACATGAGTTTAGGTGAACTCTGGGAGTTGGTGATAGACAGGGAGGCCTGGTGTGTTGCAGTTCATGGGGTCGCAAAGAGTCAGACACAACTGAGTGACTGGACTGAACTGAATTGACTGCTTTTTAGGCTTCTTTGGCGCATCATATGCTGCTATTTTCCCTTTGATGTGCTTTTTTGGTTGTGACTTTTTCAGAAACCTATATAGAGTAATTTATATTTAGCCTTTTAAATTTTAATAAGTAAATCTGGCCCACTGTACTAGTCATGGAGACCAGCTGGGATGGCAACACACCTCTCAATATATTTACCACTTTCACTGAACCTGTAGCTCTCTGCATCCTCATCCTAGTTACTAAGGCTGTTGACCTGAGCAGAGCTGATATAGAATATTGGGGCAAGCCACTAGGCACCACCCAATGGATTGATACTACTCCATGAACTGGTATTTGCAGGGTTCACTCTCCCAGTCAAAGGCAAATTCTCTCAAGATAGTCCCGGGGTTCCAGTATTTCTTCTATTTTCAATATAAAGAAGGCTTCCCAGGAGGCACGGTGGTAAAGAATCCACCTGTGATGCAGGAGACCTGGGTTCAGTCCCTCGATCAGGAAGATCCCCTCTGGAGGAGGAAGTGGTTTTTACTCCAGTATTTTTGCCTGGACAGTCCCATGGACAGAGGAGCCTGGCAGGCTACAGTCCATAGTGTCACAAAGAGTCAGATGCAGCTGAGCACTCACACTCTCAATAAAAAGAGATAAGAACAATGGACTAGTTTTGTCAAAATTGTCTTAGTAAAACACCAGCCTAAAAGAGGACTCCATCGAGTACAGACTCAAATGCTTCACAGTTTGTTTTTTTCTTATGTGGGTGAAATGATAATACAAGCTGTTGACATACTCATTTTTCGCATATAAATTTCTCAATAATGCACTGTGTAATAACAGATGTAATTGATCTATTCTATTTGTTTTCTCCAAAGTAATTTAAAACACTCCCTTACTTCCTTTGTTTTTGAGCTTGGCTAATATCCTCCCACTAGCTTGTTTCCATCTGTGTGTTTGGTCAAAGCAAGTTTATCTGAAAAATTTCAAAGAATCAGCTTCATCTCTGCTTGGCGGCATGTGGTAAATGAAGGTATTTCTGGTAAGATTTATTGTATCACCTTCCAGGAAACGCTAACTCCAGAGAGGACCAGATTGCAGAGATCTATATATTAAAGTTCCTCTTCCTATCTCTGGGCCCAGGTGGAGGGGACAAATGGATTCCTACCTGACTGCAAAATATGATATATTATTATAAACAGAGTCTTGAATTATAGAAAATACTAGTTAGCATAATTACATTACCATATTTTTATATGGAGATTATTATTCAAATACCAAACAGGCAATCTTCCATTGGAAAAAACCAATAAACACTCTCAATCCAGACTTTCACTGTTATGTATGTCATAGTACAAAACAATTTTAAAGTTTAAAACCCATTACATTACAAGAGCTATTCACTTCAAGTAGGTGGCAATTTGCTCCTTTTTTTTCCACCCTACATTTTGATAGCTATTCACCTCTATCAATTCTTATCTTGCCCATTCTTTAGAAACCAATTGCAGTTTAAAAAGTGCCCATCTATTTCTGATTGAAATCTTCACATGCTGGTTTTTTAAACTATTTTTCAATCTCTTAATAAAATAGATTGCCTCCAGGCTGCCAGTTAGTAAACCCACTAACCATGCAGCAGTTTGTAGGTCCACCCTGGCTTGTGGGTTTTCCTTGCTCTTAACCTTATCCAAGAAATACCAGATTTCCACTATTGCTACTACATATGAGACAGTTCAAAGGATTAAACTTATTTAAAATTTTATAAACAACACAAATTTTTGGATTCAAATGACTCAAACTCTAAGCCTTTTTAGTCCATGAAATAAATCGATAAAATAGATCTTACAACTTTTCCTTTACTTGTTTACTGTTAACTTCTCTGACTCTTGTTAGATTGAAAAGTCTCTCCATTTTGAACAAAACCTCCTTTTGTAAAAGGGGCTCTCAGTGCATCAGTGTTGGAATAAACACTTCCTAAAGACCTACCCTTGGCTGGCCAGAAGCCAAGTGAAAGAGACAAAGACAAGGTGGCTGTCCTGGAGGGCTCACACTTCAGAGAGAGAACTCCACGAGACAGCCTCTGAAATTAAGGGGGGAGGTTCAAACTATGAGATCGCCTGTGAGTTGAAGATGAAAGGAGTAAGGGAGTGAAGGAATGCTTCCCAGTACCCAGGAAGGTCCCTCAGAGATGGAGATGAGAATTTGTTAGGTGGAGGGGACCATCTGGTGTTGAGGAATGAGCATAGGGTGAACAGAGGGCAGTGAGAGGTTGGCCTGACTGACACCTGTCCCATCCACCTTCCTGTCTTAGAGGAGGAAAAGCCATACTTTTCTTTTTACACTATGGTCCTCATCCACCCCCGACTCAGGAGGTCCGTGCCCTTTCCATAACCTTGGTCTTATTATTTCCCAGAGTTTGAATGTACTGTGACCTTAAACCCCACACACATCCTCTTGGTTTGCATCAGATCAAAGTAAACCTCGTTTCAACCCCAAATGCCAATATCAGAAAACTTTAAGATAAGGCAACTCAAGAAAACATATCAGGGCGGGACGCTGCATATTCCCAGGTTCCAAATTCTTTAGTAGCAGGTGCAAGGTAGAGAAATGTCAGCCCCACAAGAACAGTAGGGAGTGTCCTGCTCGGAGGCAGGCGTGTCTGTATGGAGAATCAGAGCAAGTTATATGCACTAGAGATGACACTTAAAAATGACTGAGGTTTTTATATTCATCATAGAAGAAGGCCTATGAGAAGGGGATAGTGGAGACAAAGGCATGGACATACGCAGTTGGGCTTTTACATTCAAGGAAAGGCGGCAAATAATCCTTTTTGGCTAACTATCAATAATACAATTTTATTCATTATAACATACTATCTATTGCATGCTCTTGCTTAACTCTCACACATCAGCTTGTGAGGGGTCACTGAACACATGGGGAAATAAACCACGGCTTGAGTAGGTTGAGGATCCTGTCTGCAGCCCCTTAGCCGCTAAGAGTTGAAGTCAGGACTCAAGCCCATGTTTATCTTGTCCATACTGAGAAGGATATAGTTCAGGGGAGTTAAAGATTTATTTTGAAGAGGTAAATGAGAAAAGTTGATGGAGCTCATCTCCAGAGGAGAGGGAGAAGATGGGTTAGAAAATCAGCCACGGTGACAAATGAGAGCCTCTGGGGAGGGCGTGGAAGGGGCTGACTGGCTAATGTAAGGGACTCAGAATCCCAGACAAACTCATGCCCCTGCTGCTGAATTTGGTGGTTCAAAGTGAATGCAGCGGACGTTTGGTGACAGAGGCCTTGTTTTTATGCCATCAGGTCCCACAGATACCTTCTACTAGGCTCTCCCTGGGGTACACAGGACCTTGTCCTGGGAAGATTAAAATGCCGGGGAAATGCAATCCAGGCCTTTGCAGGGAACAGCGGGTGGATCACATTGAAGTTGATTCACAAAGACAAATCTGGGATCAAATGTCAGGGCGTGGGTGTTGGGGGCGCGGCAGAGAAACTAGAGCTGGTGATCCCCCCAGGCTCTGCTTCCCCTGGTCCACACACATCCTCTTGGTTTGCATCAGATCAAAGTAAACCTCGTTTCAACCCCAAATGCCAATATCAGAAAACTTTAAGATAAGGCAACTCAAGAAAACATATCAGGGCGGGACGCTGCATATTCCCAGGTTCCAAATTCTTTAGTAGCAGGTGCAAGGTAGAGAAATGTCAGCCCCACAAGAACAGTAGGGAGTGTCTTGCTCGGAGGCAGGCGTGTCTGTATGGAGAATCAGAGCAAGTTATATGCACTAGAGATGACACTTAAAAATGACTGAGGTTTTTATATTCATCATAGAAGAAGGCCTATGAGAAGGGGATAGTGGAGACAAAGGCATGGACATACGCAGTTGGGCTTTTACATTCAAGGAAAGGCGGCAAATAATCCTTTTTGGCTAACTATCAATAATACAATTTTATTCATTATAACATACTATCTATTGCATGCTCTCGCTTAACTCTCACACATCAGCTTGTGAGGGGTCACTGAACACATGGGGAAATAAACCACGGCTTGAGTAGGTTGAGGATCCTGTCTGCAGCCCCTTAGCCGCTAAGGGTTGAAGTCAGGACTCAAGCCCATGTTTATCTTGTCCATACTGAGAAGGATATAGTTCAGGGGAGTTAAAGATTTATTTTGAAGAGGTAAATGAGAAAAGTTGATGGAGCTCATCTCCAGAGGAGAGGGAGAAGATGGGTTAGAAAATCAGCCACAGTGACAAATGAGAGCCTCTGGGGAGGGCGTGGAAGGGGCTGACTGGCTAATGTAAGGGACTCAGAATCCCAGACAAACTCATGCCCCTGCTGCTGAATTTGGTGGTTCAAAGTGAATGCAGCGGACGTTTGGTGACAGAGGCCTTGTTTTTATGCCATCAGGTCCCACAGATACCTTCTACTAGGCTCTCCCTGGGGTACACAGGACCTTGTCCTGGGAAGATTAAAATGCCGGGGAAATGCAATCCAGGCCTTTGCAGGGAACAGCGGGTGGATCACATTGAAGTTGATTCACAAAGACAAATCTGGGATCAAATGTCAGGGCGTGGGTGTTGGGGGCGCGGCAGAGAAACTAGAGCTGGTGATCCCCCCAGGCTCTGCTTCCCCTGGCTATTTTCCAGCACAGAGTCAGACCTCGGGGCAAGGATCCATGTCCCCAGCTGACTCCCTGGGTTGCAAAAGTCTGTGTACCTTGAGTGAGGGTCTAATCAGGGACTGACTATTCGTGGCCACTTGATAGCTAATCACCCTTTATTCTTCTACCTCTTTCTCTGGAGGAGGGTTTAATAATGATTTCCAGAAAGCTACTCCAGAAGCTTCTTTTAAACCATCACCAGGTCCCGCCTGCCCCTGTGGCTTTATCATTTGGCACAGGAGCATCTGTCATTTTTATTCCTCTCTTGCCTTGCAGAACACTGCATGGGGAGGGCGCAGGGAGGGGAGTATTGTTATCCCTTTTAACACTGCTATTTTTATTATAAAAGATGGAGACATCGTAGGAGGTTAACGACTGCTCAGAATAAAAACAAATAGTGACTAAGAACAAATACTCAAACGAGGCATTGTCTTGCTGGGGGAAGGATATTCAGCAGTGACGCTTGTGTGCAGTTTCCATTTCCCTCTTTAAAGACAGCGTAAACCAGGGGTTATATGGGCTTATTTGCCAGCATTGCATTGTCTTCCACGGTCAAGTGACCTAACAAAAGAGATTCTATTGGAGGGACAAGAACCCCCAGGGCCAAGAGCCCTCCCCAAGGCAGTTTGTTCCTTCCTTTCCCCAGCATCATCCTTCCTATTTCCTTCACCTTATTGAGTAAGTTGTCACCTCACACTGATTATCCAGGCTCCTTGCAAAGTCCTGTCCTGGGCACTGAGGGGTGGGTGACCGTGACAGACCATCAGCTCTAGACCATATTCGCGAGCTCCTGGCTGCTCATATCACAGAAATTTGACAAGAGGGAAGAGTGTGGTGGCTAGGTTTCCTTCCTCCCCTCCAGGCTTTCCCAGTGCTACACGGTCCTCTCCAAGTCCTCCAGCATGTTTCTGCTCAGCTAGGTCAGTGCTTCTCAAGCTACACTGCACAGTGGCTTGCAATGCCTGGCCCTGGCTAGCTTGTCATCATAGGCAGGCTCTTAATAAGAGTGTGGGCTTCCTGCAGACTCCTCATCTGATGGATTTATTCTTTAGAATGTAACTTTATTTATTCATCCCATAAGCATTTTTCTCTTTTGCAAAAAAAGGAAATATACATCTTTGTTTTATAATTTTTAATGATATATTGTGAACATCCTTTCACGTCAAAAAACTGAGAACTCTAACATCTTTGTCCTTGTTTCCCTTCTCCCCCATTACATTTGGAGGGCCAGTGTTTCTCCACATGTGCAAAAGAGTAAATTTTGCCTTTGGTCACTGGACTTTTTCTCTTGTCCCTGTTCAGTGATGCATCCATCTCTCATCAGGCACCTGTGAGAGGGTAGCATCAGTGCTTATGGGAAAAGAGCATAGATTCCTCCCATGAAAGCAACAGATATCCATCTTTCCCCCCAAATCAAGAACCAACAGTCAGAGACAAATTGGGGAAGCTCATCAAGGACCACCACTCATCACTGGTTCATGGCCATTGATGAACCAGTATTCATCAGGAACCACCAGTTATCATCCTGAATGAATTCAGAGAAGCTGAATTTCTGTATGTCTTATTTATTAAATATAACCCAAGTGGGAGTTTTGCTTACCTTTTCTTCTTCGATCTTGGGGCAGTAAGTCTTTTGTAAATGCAAGCTCAGGGATTGGTCCATTTTTTCATCAAATCTGCTGTTCCCTTCTGCTTACCTCCCTACCCAAACTCACCATGTCATCTTGGAAAACCTCTGCTTTTAAAATTATATTCATGGTTCAGGACCAGCTTAGGTGGTAGGTGTCCTGGGACACCCATAACCTCCAGCCTATAGGGAAAGCTCCCTCTCCAGCCCTCAGGGATTTTCCTTCCTGCGAGAATGTGGCGCCTACAGTTGGTGGTATTTTCTGCTTTATAATCATGTTAGCACCATCTTTTCTCCACACTTCCAATATAGTATACAATTTCTAACAATTCTGCAAAGCTGGTTTTTTATTTTAGAGTTATGGTATATGGTTGCTGTTTTATAGCTTCTTAAACATGGATCATTTCTATCCAACAATCCGAAGAAGTGACACCGTGCCCTTGAAAAGTGTTGTTTTATTTGAATTGGATATAATACTGCTAAGATACATGCTATTCCAAGGAACTGGCTGTGTGTAAGTTTTCCTTGTAAATGTCCACCTTCCAACTTTAATTCTCGGTCTAGTGTTTCTTGTGTTGAATTGACACATCTTCTAGAGGTAATGAAGGTACAGTAACTGAGTGATTTACATATAATCCCTCCTTCCTGGAGTCCCTCTTAGGAGGGTGGGTTTCTTCAATGGACTGAATGGACTTCAATTCAAATAGACTTGCTAAAAAATGGTGAACTTTTTCTTGAGTATGCTGATGTATACTTGTCAGTGCTCATTCGTTCATATTATTCCAGATCTTCACTGCAATCATATGTGAAAGCTAGGGCAATTATTTAAATCCCCATTTGACAGATGAGGAAAATGAGGCCCAGAGAGATCTTGAGACTTCCCTAAGATTCCATGGATAGTGGATAATCTAGAATCAGACACCAGTTTTCCTGCCTGGACTGTTCTCTTGGCAACACACACATAGATGTTCTGACAACCATCTGTTTCTCCAAGTCATTTTGCTTCTAAAATATAGTCATATTTCTAATCCCATGAAGTCATATTTCTAATTCTCAGAAGAGCCCTGGTAGAAATCCTTGGATAAGGGTTATATGCATTACTATTTCCATTTTATGGACAGAGAAACGCAGGGACTTACAGGGCCTTCCTGGCCACATGCGGATGAGGTGGGAGAACACTCAGCCCCTAGACCCTCCACATTCCGTTTTGACACCTTTCTACACATACACCATGTATTTCAGAGGTAGATCTCCCTGCTGCCAATAATTTCTAAGCAGAAAGCATGAGCCTCAGCCGGAACTTCTGGGTGGCCTTCAAAGAAAACATGCCACTCAAATGAACCCATCTCCTGGTAGTAAGTGACAGGCAGGTGTGCAAGTGGTGTGGTCTCATGGAAAGAACCAGGTCTTGGGCATGCAGCCAGGGTGAGAAGCCAGGCCTTCTGATTTCCAGGCCAGGGCTGTTTTTCCTAATTCCACTAACAGGAGAAGTCAAAAGCTTTTACCATGAAGAAAAATTAAGTGAATGTCAGACCAGGGGTCTGGTTTCCCCCATGACAAATATAAAGAATTATTCCCACGATCTTCCAGTGGAAGGGGATAGAGTGTCCATTTCCATGCTACTTACGTCTCTCAGGTATTTTAGAATGACTCTGTCCACTGTTAACTGGGTAAAATGACCCAGAGTCTTAACTCCGCCAATACTAATATTTCCCCAACTCTGTGTTGAAGAAAGAATGAATAAATTTGGCCTCGCAAGAGGTGGAAGGAGATGGTTGAAATGCAGTCACTCCCCAAGGGAAGATAACAGATGGATAGATTTCCTGCTGTTGTGATGGGTGGCCCAGAATCAGCAAAGAAGGGGCTTGCTCACACAGGCAAGTGTGACCAATGCTCGTTCCCTGGGCCAGAGCCAGGACTCTGGGACCGCGCTGCCGCTTCCCTTAGAAAAAGTCCAATCTTGTTCAAGGGCCGTTGTTCCACTGTAGGTATAGATATATTATATATTGATAAATGTATGTTTTATCTCTGCTTTGTGTTGTCAGGGCTAAAGTGAGGAGGTACCCCACATGGAAGTCAGCTTTTAAATAAAACAGCTAAATTATTCGATGTGACTATCTAATGTAAACCACAGTGAGGAATAGGGGAGCCTACACTCCAGTTTAAAAGTCATGATGGCACACTTGACAAGTCAGTGAGGAATTCAAGGATAGTAACAATGAATGGCACTCATTGAAGAACAGAAAGTGGCTGTGGTAGCCCAGGAAAGGAAGCAGTCCAAGGGGGACGGGATGGTCTGCAAGGCATCTGAGGAGGGGTGAGACTTGATCTGGGTCTTGACTGCTGAAATGCTGCTGGATAGGAGAGTCAGAAGGGAGGTGATGCCAAAGGCAAGAAGCACTGGATGTGGAGGGGACAAGAGAGCTGGGTTGACTCGCTTCCCCTGAGACAGACAGACTTGTGTGCCCAGGCACTTTCTTTCTCTTAATCACAGAGGATGACAGGAGGAGATGTGGCTATCTCAGGATAAAGTCACCTCCATCTCCAGAGGTTCAAGGAGCATCTTGGGTGATGATGGGTGCAAAATGGAGGGATAGCACCCAGCTTCCAGACAAACAAAATCCATCCCTTCCCTTCAGCTTTAAAGGAAGGATATACCAGAACTGTGTTGCCTAAGTACAGAAAAATATTGAAAGGAAATGTGGAAATTAGGATTGCTTTGAGGATCTGTAGAAAATTGATACAGTGTTAATCACTAGAAAGTTTTGGATCTCTTACTAATATATTTGCATGCATGACTGAAGGACCAAATTCCAGGAGAGGCCTTGTCATTAGGAAGTAGTTACAGTACTTCCAGTGATCATATTTCATATGTTCTTAAAGGCAGATAGTCTCTGTCCTCTTCCAGAGTAGCCATCTTTTCCCAAGCATCTCTAAGGGCTAGCCATCCAACATCTATTCTTGGGACTGCTTATTCCATTGATACACCAGCATCCATCAGTGGGGATTAGCAGGGACTGAACCAAGGGTACATTTCTAGGGCAGAGGATGCCATGGAATCCTGGTGCTGAGAAGGTAGAGAGGAAATAGTTCTGGGAGGAAGGAATGCACCGATACTTGGCTTTGCCAATTTCAAATCAAAGTTGAAACCTGCGTTTGGCATCCTCATCAACTGTTATTATTGCCCTTTATGTCTCTATTAGTTATTATGTTTCTCTTAAGTCATTAACTCTGAGACTGGAAGACCATCCTAAAATAAGAGTGGGCAGTGGAGTACCAGCATTTGGATAGGATATTACCATTGAAGAGCAATTTTGTCCTTGCTGTATTGGGAAGCTTCTTTAGAGAATTTTTATTTTCACATTAAAAATTGCAGCTGCTAAAGAGCACTGGGTGTATGGTCAAGATACTGTGACATCACAGTTGACCTTGCTATTAAACAGTCATGGCCGGTATGCAGGATCATGGGTGTTCAGTGGGTATTTGTCAAGTGAATAGAAAACTCAGGGAAAAACATTTAGTTTACCTGGCTTAAGTTTCCTCATCTCTAAAGCTGAAGAAATAGCCCTTAGCATCCCCAGGGTCTCTGTGGGATAAAAATGAGGTAATGGTTTTTCAAAACACTTTAAAAGTAAAAAGTTCTGTAGAAATACAAACAGTTGCTATAGCAAACTGAGTTGGAAAAGGCGTGTGAATAGAACGCAGGAAACTTTGGGTCTGGTCTAACTCTGCCTATAAACAATAAATCTTGGGAAGTCTTGTGCCTTCCTGGACCTCAGCTATCTCATATGTAAATACACGATAATAGAGTCTGTTTACTTTACAGGGTGATTTGAATGTCCACCAAGATGATTACAAGTTGCTTTTCTCTGATGAGCTATGAAAAAGTTATGGGTGTCCAACTCTTCATGGCTCGCTCAGTTGCAATTTTGAAAACAGTTTGCCCCTGGAGAAGTGCAGCCTTTACGGGGAGCCCCTTTCTTCCTGCCGCTTGTCATCTGCGCCATGTGTTTCCCATTAGCCCTTCCTGTGCGTTCCCCTTCCGGCCTGTGTTCTTAGCATCATTGCTCACCACCTCCCAGATGCAAGGTCTCCATAGAATCCCAGGACATTCCAGCTGGACAGGGTCTCTGAGTCTATGAAACCAACACCCTTATCTTATACATGAGAACATGAAGGCTCAGAATGGTCACACGGCTGCGCAGTGGCAAAGATTAGAACCAGAGCCTGGGTCCAAGCCTAGTGTTCTTTTTACTGCATGTCACCTCAGGCCTTTTAAACATTGTACTTCCCAATGCAATGGGATTTTATTACAGAAAATCCCATCTGCCCAGGGTTCAGCTGGGATTCATAACTAATGTTGTTACGTGAAATCGATAAATCTCTCTCTAACCATCTCAAGAGTCTCCCTGGAAGCCTGCCCGACTGGCGTTGGTGAGCATGGCCCCAGCCTGCTCCTCCACTCTGCCCCAGTTATTTCTCTCCCATGCAGCAAAAGAGAAGAAATAAGGGATGGAAAAAATCTACCTCACCTCCATAAGCTTTGAGTCAGATGATGCAGTCTGACAAGGTAAACCAAAAATGAGCACTTGAGCATGGGTGCTGGGGGAGAAGAGGGCGCAGCTCGCTTTATTTTCTCAACATAAACAAACATCAAATTGGAATTACTGCATGACATCATACGTGGGTTTGTTTCTCTTCAGGACAGTTGAATCGACATGTTGGATTTCATATATAAGTACCTAGCCAAGCGATTTTTTAAGACTTTTTTTCTGAGTGTCAGAAAGTTTGGTCTCCAGTCCTGATGTCATTTTTGTCTTTGTGTCCCTAGTTGATCACATCCCATGTCTGAGCTTCAGTCTCTTCATCTGTGAAATGGGTGGGGTAACCTAGATGCTCGTTATCTTCTGATGAAGATGTTCCAGTGCAGTCCCTCAGCCTGTGCTCACTGTCATTGAACAGGAGGCCTTTTCAAAATTTGTGGTCACCCACCTACAACAGTGGCAGCTTCACACAAGAGCCCCCAAGCAAAGAGCTCTGTTCAGGGCAAATGATGAGCTAAATCTCAAATAGAAGTAGGATACCCTGTCCCAGCTCCTGTGTGCTGACAGTTCACATTACCATCTTTCAGAAGGACATGATAATACAGTGTCTGGATTGTAAAACTGCTCATAAAACATTATGGGATTGTAGGAAATTTGGGTCCCTGTAAGGACAATGTTGGAATCCAGCTCGAGCATGAGTGGAAAATAAATAGTGAGCTATGTGACGCTGTCATCTTTTTCCCAAATGGAGCAGAGAAAGTGAAGATAAATGGAAATACCATCAATTACTGTTTTTCCCAGTGGGAAAGTGATAAAGATATTTAAACGATGTGTGACACAGTGAAGTGTGGGTCCTAATGGAGGGCTTCCCATGCTTAACAAGGGAGATGTTTTAGGTAATGGAATGAGTAGGAAAGCTAGGAGGGGAGAGCAAAGAAAAAGAAGAAATGAGAGCCTTGGGGAGCCAGGCTGAGTCTACACATAGTAGTAAAATAAAAATCAGACTGAAACTAAGAGCATGTTTGCACACGGTCTGATGCTTATTGTCTAAATGGAGACCCAGAAAAGAAAGACAGAAGTGAGACTCCCCAGAAGGGGTGAATGGGGAAATTAAAAGATTAGGCTGTGAGTGGTTGGAGACCAGTCCTTTGAGCCCCTGTTCTGAGCCATGAGAAGCCTTGCACCAGTGGAGGGAGCAGGGTTTTAGGCCAAGTCCCAGCCTTGATGTTACCCTTATCCTCCCTTTCCCTGGGTCTTCGGGACCTCCCTCAGAGGTTCACCCTGCCCACTTCTGGGGCTTCTATATGCAACATAGAGGCTGCACTGTGGATGGTTCCTAAATCTACCCCTGGGTTCCATCTCCTCTCCCCTGTGGGGTCCAGTCCCCCGTGTCTCTAGCCTTCTGCCAGCCCTCTTCACCACCGCAGCAGCCCCCCAACCAATTGCCAACCCAGTGGAGTCTCCACTCATCACTCCCTTACTCTCTCATGCTCCCTTTCCCAATTTTTACCCTGCGACGGGGCACCAACAATTTCTCCTATCTCTCTAGACTCAAGCTTTAATTTCTTCTATTCACCTCCCCTGTCTTATGGCTCCCAGATTCAGCTACATTTTTTAAGTGAAATCTCTACATTACAAACTCTACATTTGTGAGAATCTTCTCACACATTATTCCCATACTACTCTAACAGCCCCTGCACACTGGTCCTGGCTCCATCTTCTTCCTACTTGAATCTACCCAGTGTCGTTTTGCCAGTCTGATAATGCTTAAGCATCTTACTAGTCATACTTATTCCTCTGCTTAGAAATCTGCTAAGGCTTCCTGTTTCCCAAAGTTGATCCAAATGCCTGGAGCTCTTTGGCCCTCCCTTCTCTGATCACAGTTTCAGCTTCTCTTTTCCCTGTTCTCTTTGCTATTCTGCTATTCCTCCACATTCTTATTATTCCCACTCATTCCTACATCTAATGCATGTTTCATAGCCTATTCAAGGCCAAAGCCAAGACCTCTTCCTCTAGGAAGCCTTCTTGACTACTGAGACTGGGACTGATGAATGTACTGCCTGGGTATTGATATTCAACTTTGAATTAGAAGCTGATCCATGTGATCAGCCTAAGGTATGGGACCAAACATAGTTAACTCTTAAGCTTTCATCTTCCCCTTTCTTTAGGCCTTTTTTAAGTTCTTGGTACGGAGAGCATTTTGAGTTCATTGACAGTCTGTGAGTGTCTGTACGTATCTGATCAGCTACATGGCCAGCTCAATTATTTACACAGATTTGATTTTTGAGAAGGGAGCATGAATATTAGCCGTTTCAGTGAATATTTTTAAGGAAATGCAAGTAATTAACAATATTGACCATAAACATTGCCTTAACACAGAGCCACTGAACCAATGCTACCCATCTGAACTTCAGGACATTCTGTGGAACCTGTTGGGCTAGCACACTGCTCTCCAGGGCCCCAGTGCACTCTGCTCCTACTGATCATACTGTGTGATTCCACAAAGCAGTCATGTTTGTTCCCCAAACTTTTTTATGCCGGTTGTAGTTATAAGTGCGTAATTTATTTAAGCATTATGCAAAACTGTGAAATATGAATGCAAAGAGTGTTGTTTCTTTGATAAAAAACCAAATGGATTGCTTTGGAAAAGTCAACAAATGAGAATTTGATTAAAAAAAGAACTTATGTGGGTGAGACATCTCAAATCATAAAGGTCTTGATGAAGTCTAAATTCTCGTTATTTGGAAAATATATTTTAGGTTCTGGCCTTACTTTAAAGAAACCAAAACTAGATTATTTAAATTATACTTTCTGGGAATGGTTGGAGGGAAAAGATGATGCAGAACTTTAGTTAGAAGGACTTTACTCAAAGAAAAATCATTGGCCCTTCATGAAAATATTGGTAAATGAATGCACATTTACAAATCTAAGCTAAAACAAAAAGTTTACTGTTTTTATGTATGTTTAAAATAATTTGACTCGTCATCAAATATTCCAGACTGTGTTAGATAAAATGAGCACTGTTCAACCTCCGCACAGGTAAACATTTTCCCAGAGTTTTAAGCAAAAAGGACAGTTTCTCTCTGAATGCTCGAAGCTTACACATCCACTTGTGAGGTGCAAAAAACAGCCCTTTAGTGGGCAGTAGCCTCCAAGGAAACTTTCAAGGATCTTTACCTTCTAGAATCCGCACCTTATATATAATTTCCTGCCTCATCAAAGCAGGCTGCCTTGTGAGACCAATAGAATATGTAGAGATGGTGGTGTGTGACTTCCAAGCCTGGGCCATTGGGATTTGAGCTTGATATCTTATGCTTTTAGTTCTTACTGACACTGGGGGAAGCCAACTGCCATGTTGCAAGGACACTCAAGCAGCCTTGTGGAGAGACCCTATGATTGAAGAACTGAGGGCTCCTGACAGTAGCCAGCACCAGTTTGCATGCCACGTGGGTGAGTCACCTCAGAAGTGTATCTTCTAGCCCTAGCCACATCTTCAGATAACAGTAGCCCTGGCTGCCATTTGACTGAAACTTCATGAGAAACCTAAGCCAGAACTTTCTAGCTCAGCGGCTGCCAAATTTAGGACCCTTGGAAACTGATAGATGTTCGCTTATTATTATTGTTTTGAGTCATTATATTTTGGAGAGATTTGCTATACAGCTTTAGATAACACACAGTTGCCCAAGCAGAACTGTTACTTCTAACCAGCAAGAGCCTGATGCTGAGCACAGATAGCCAGGACACCCACTCTACCGAGAGTACAGTGGACCTATTGCATGTGTCCTCCTGGGTCTTCTAGAATTAAAAAGGAGAAAGGATTAAAAAAGTTCATTTTGAACAGCTTATAGGACAGAGCCACATCAGAAACCAAATGTGATCAATAGTTAGATGGTCAAGAGCAAGAGAGAGTGAAGGGGCATGAGAGAGTGTTGTTTACCCTTCTTTTTATACTTTAAATTTCAGTGACAGCACACTATATCCCTCAACAGAGTCAGAGAGGGCTGTGCAGAATCCCAGGGATCATCCAGGTCAGGGTGTGCTTCATGAATCCGGGTTGTAGACATGAGTCTGTGAAGATTTTTCCTCCACATGGCATGTTCTTTCTCACTGGTATCTAGCTATTGCACTCTTGGGTCTAACAGCAGTAATGCTCTTTGACAGACTGGTCAGGGCTTATTAGGCACTAGTCAACAATATTAGTCACTTCTTTCCTCTTCACAAAACTCCTATTAAAACTTGAGACATCAAATGATAAGACTCTGGCTGTGTCTTTGATGCATTTGCTCACTGTTCTCCTACCTAATTGCTAAGCCATGCACCAGAGGAACCTCTGCCCACCTCTAATACAGCACCTCAATGCCACCAGCAAAACGAAATCACCTCTTCTTTTCCTCCAGAAATAAAAAGAGTAGTTAAAACAGAGACTTGAAGTAAATCTATCCTTTCAAAGGATAAATGTCTCCCTTCCTCCTTGCCGGCCACATTTAAATTCTCCTATAGCTTTGATCAAATCAATATTCTGTTTAAGAACCTCAAATGACTCTCTAATGTCATCCAAATAAATGTCCAAGCATCTT
Source organism: Cephalophus harveyi (assembly GCA_006410635.1). NCBI lineage: Eukaryota > Metazoa > Chordata > Mammalia > Artiodactyla > Bovidae > Cephalophus > Cephalophus harveyi. The sequence goes on along the minus strand of SJYT01051286.1, from coordinate 172,157 downwards.
TGGCTGACACTTAAGTAACCTTGGTAACAATGCCTCAAATCTAGCCTGAAGGTACTTCTCGGGTTACCTCTACTCACAATTTAGGGGCATGAATCTGGGGCCCCAACACATGCTGACTCTTCTCAGAACACACACGACACTTCTGAGCCTCTTGCTTTCACTCTTGCCCTCTTCTCTCCAGTCATCAGCCTTATTTGATCACAGTCCCCAGCCTTCCACACATCCCTGGAGTCCAGCAGTTGCACACACTGGAGGCCCCGCTCCCATGACAAAGCCAGTAACTGCTGGCACCTCCAGATTTTTATGCCACTCACTCTCAAGGGATTGGCTTCTCATTCAGTAGTGCAGCAGCTGCCCAGGTTCTGTTCATATTTTATCTCCCCTCCAAACTGGGAAGTGCCCAGAGGGTGGGAATCAGGTTTCGCTCGTCGTTGTTTCCCACACAGCAGCTAGCAGCGTCCTTGGCATTTACAAGGAACTGAGTATATACTTGATGAGTAAATGAATTACCGTGTTCCAACTACAACTCTATGTTTTTGCTTTTCTAAAACTCAGTCTATTGCCTGCCCCATGAATACATTTATTTCAAAGGGAGAATTGCAAAAAGACAAGAACAGAGATATGACATGGGATGGGTAGTGCCACTTCCCTGCATACTTTCATCGCAAATCTGCCCACCTAGCTAATTTTCATCTCCAAATCCAATCATTAACCTCTTTTGATTGCACTGACTGCAGGTCTTTCTTATAAAAGGGAGTCTTAGATGACGAAGTCTGTGGCTACCTGGAAGGTATACTGTGATAAGAACTTTTTAAATGTCCTTCCTTCTCTAATTCATTCTTCAAAAAGCCGTACTTCATTGATTTCTTAAATTTTTCCTGTTGAGAGCCCATCTTGAGTTTTCTATGTAACTATCTGTAGGAGTGCTTAGTTGCTCAGTTATGTCCAATTCTTTGTGACCCTCTGGACTGCAGTCCTCCAGGCTCATTCTGTCCATGGGGATTCTCTAGGCAAAATACTGGAGTGGGTTGCCATGCCCTCCTCCAGGGAATCGTCCCAACCCAGGGATTGAACCAAGGTCTCCCACATTGCAGGCAGACTTTTTACCAACTTAACCACCCTGGTGGCTTTAGGAAGAGGCTACACCTATGATGTGATGATTATTAACTACAATAACAATGATGTAGGACCTGTAAGAAAGAAGACTCTGGGACTAGGGAAGTGCAAAAGAAGGGGTAAGAGAGAGAGGTCAGTAAAAATGGTGAGTGTTAAAAAGACTCTGCAAACTACATTTTGGAGAATTTGCTGAAGTTTGGTCCTATCCCTAGTAGAATTTTACATGGCAACTCTTCATGGATCAGAAAATCTCTGTGCTGATGAATAACCACAATTCTGACATTTTTTTTAAGCCTACCCACCCTCAGCTCTAATATGATTGCCTATGACAGAGAGCCAGCTCTATCCCTGTGACGTAATTATTTTCTTTCTGGGTCCTTCTTGTGGGTTCGTGCACATGATAGCCTGTGCGTACATGCACACACGTGCTGTGTAGGCACAGAGACAGCTCAGTGATCCTTTCCACCCCATTCATTTCCCTACTCATGATACATCTGAAGTACACGTGGAATTTCCGAGTGTGTAGTCAAATATGAATATGTGGAAAATAAATTAACCTAGTAAAATCCATTCAAATGGTCAAATGTCTTGTAATTTGAGAGGAAAAAATAACTACTGGTTTTGATGGCAGCTTAAAATATCTTGTATTTCTCATAAATAACAGGCTAGTTAAAATGCCTATGTTATTTAGAGCATGGTAACAAATTCTACATGACATTCCTAAGTTCTCATCCTTCTCTCGTTAAGCCCTCCCAATAGTAATAATGATAATAACAATCACAACAATGGTCATATACAACAAAGAGCAAAGATCATTGGAAAGTTTTCTTCCTCCAAAGAGGAATTTTTGAATGGCTGCACTCTGAGCTTTGAATACATTATGGTTAATTTCAGATTCCGGGGATGATTAACTCTGACTGGTGGAATAAAAGGCCACGACCAATTATTATTCAGAAAAATCCTGCTGTTTAGCCAAAGAGCGTACAGTGCAATCCAGTCCTTGATGTTCCTGTGATAAACGCTCACATGACAAGGTTATTTGGTGTAGAGCAGCCAGAGTGGTTGCTATGGAAACCTGTTCACAATGCTCATAAATCTGAGGTGTAGTTATCCTTGCTGTGTATGCAAAAAAAAAAAAAAAAAGGAAAGAGAAAAGAAACCTACAAAGCCAACTCAAGCGGTTTAATTTACAGTGCTGCCTCAAAAAAAGAAAAAAATGGGCAAATGAATTCTAAGATAATAGACCTCTCCATATTATATTCTTTCACAATGCAGGCACTTAGGACTCAAACGCTCTCTTCAAAGCCAAAAAGACTTTTAAGATAATCATTATGGTAGAGAATATAGGTCATCATTAACACCAGGAGTGACAGAAATAAAAGAGGTGGTTAGAAATTCCAGTTTGCTGGCATCAATTGTTTTCCCTTGGCACAGTTAGCAATGCAAACAGCTGTTGACAGCGCATCAGAACAGGTACATTCGATGGGGAACAAATGGCTTTTTTAGTTTCTGCATCTCAGAAATGATGGGCTGTAAGTCTAAGAGGCCAAAGGTCAAGCAGACAATGATGAAATATCCCCCACAGACCCCATGTCAGGTGGTTCGATGTTAAGATCGCTCTGATATGGTTTCTCGGCCTCGATTTCAGTTCCACTCAAGCCCCATTAGAAATAAGGGCAGCCTATTAAACCAGCAGGCAGCAAGGCATTTCTCATCTCGGGTATAAGCTCCCTGGCCACCTGGCTCTTTGACCCCCTGTGGCTTATTTCAACCATTATCAGTTTTCTAAATAAAAATTGGGAAAGAGTTGAACCCTTTGAAGTGGCAATTCTTTAACGCTTGGAAATGTGAGAGCCATTGACTCTGAAGCTATCTAGAAGGACAGAAAGTCTAACCTGTTCATGGTCTAGTTTAAAATAAGACTAAAATTTGATTTATGCCATCTAATAGTGGAAATGGCTCAATTAAAGAGCTTTGATGGGAAAATTCAGTATGTGATCAAGTCTCAGATTATGCACACCTATCAGGGCTCTTCATAGTGTAGAAGAAACTACACATTGGCTTGGGCAACAACGGAAGTGCTCAGTTGTATAAAATTGTAGAGCATGATGATAGAAACACACCTGCTTCTGGGCCTCAATTCTGAGTCAAACTACAGTTTCCCCAGTAGTCTGTGATGATGGGAACCAACAAAATAGGGAGAACTGAGACAGAAGCCTGAGCGTGAGGATCCTGACCGAGACGTATTTGGTAGCCACATGGCTGGTTCAGTTCAGACTCAGCAGGTACATAACTGATTTATAAAAATCTGTTCCACTCATATTTTAAAGAATGTCTAAAATTCCATTACTTAAACCAAAATCTTTTTGGTTTAAGACACACCATCTCTTTTTAAAAAGCTGGCACCTTTCACAGAGAGCTCAGCTCGATGTTCTGTGATGACCTAGAGGCGTGGGATGAGGGAGGTGGGAGGGAGGTTCAAAAGGGAGAGGATATGGCTGATTCACTTTTTTTGTACAACAAAAAATAATACATTGTAGAGCAATTATACTTAAACTTTTTAATTAAAAAAGCTGACATTTGTGATTTGAAAAGGTTAAATATGTGGACTCTAGCATGAAAATGTCTCATATTCTCACAAAGTTCTACAGTCAGGAAGTACTCATGGCCCTATTTGATAATAATGATATTAACTGTCTTTAACTGAGCCCTTCTTGTGATTCACATATAGACATAATCTTTATTAATCATACTCTGTTAGGATAACGTAGGTTTTTAATCCATATAGTTAATATATGATCTCATTTGATCTTCACAAAACACAGAAGTAGTCATTATTATTATCTTATTCATAGATGAGAAAACTGTGGCTTAGGGACCAAGTTAAGCATCTTGCCCAAGTCACACAGCAAGTATGAGAAGTTAGGGGGACATGGCTCCAGAACTGCTCCTCCAAAATCCCACAGTTAAACTACTGTGGCTCAAAATTGGCAGAAACAGTGAATCTCTGATCACTTTGCCAAATGACAACATTGAAGAAAAAAACTGTCAGGTTTTGTAAAAGTACTGGGATTTTGAATCAAAAATGTTTCTCTTACCTTAAAATTATGATTGCTCCTTTACAAGCAAGGAGAGGAAAGAAGGTCTTACTGGAAGTCAGAGACTTGAATCTGAGTCCAGATGAGGAAAAAGAGAAAGGAAGGGAAGCAGAAGAGTGCTAGGAGAGTACCGTTGTCTGAATATGATTTAAATCAGGCACCCCCTGCATTTACCTTCTTAACGTATTGCAATATAATTTTACAAGTTATTCAACAACTCTACAAGCTCAGCAAAGAAGCCCTATGGGCAGAAAGTTTCCTTTCCTGGGGGCGTAAACAGTTGAGTTTCTTGTTACTCTATTGCAGGGATTCTCTTCAACCAAATTGCCTAATAAAACTGCCTAACACACTTTCTCTGTAGACAACATTGGACAATAGAAACTAGTGTGCATTGTGACCACACAATGCATGAGTTTTACTTCTCCCCCTAGACCTTAGGCTCCTTTAGATGGACACACTGCTCTATTTATCTTTATCCTTTCCTTGATGATTGACAAAAGATACTTCAGAAAGATAATAATGAAAACAACAAAACTTGATAAGCTGAGAATGGAAAGCCAGATTTCTGCTTTCTTTCGAAGAAAGTTTGGCAATGCTGCTGCTGCTGCTAAGTCGCTTCAGTCATGTCCGGCTCTGTGCGACCCCATAGATGGCAGCCCACCAGGCTCCTCCGTCCCTGGGATTCTCCAGGCAAGAATACTGGAGTGGGTTGCCATTTCCTTCTCCAATGTATGAAAGTGAAAGTGAAGTCGCTCAGTCGTGTCCGACTCCTAGGCAATACTGGCCCTAAAATTCTGACATGCAGCTCAGTAGCAGCTACCGCTTTAGACAGGGCTTGACATGGTTCCACTTGGCCAACTCCAGGTGCTTACCCTACCACATGAACGTTTGAGTTTAAGAATCCTACAACAAAGAGATGAGAAACAGAAGGGCAAGAACTCCTGTCTTAGAAGTCTCAAAGCATTGTTCTACCACCTCAGGGTTGGCCATCCTGGCCATCCTGACTCTGATCATCACTTGTGATTCATGCTGTGACTCCTGTCCCACTCAGCTGTGCTTCTTATACTCACAAAGAATAGTCTTCATGGCAAGGAAACTTAAGGGGTATGAGAAAAAGGAAAAAATTCCTCTGGGGATGGACCTTCAGCTCAAATATAGAAGAAAGAGATTATAAAAGCAGGCACTTGAGTCCCTTGCCCAGGTGAGCTGAGAACAAAGGCCAAGATCCTAGTATCAAAGCTTGCATTTAGAATTATAAATTAGAGGACCTGAAAACTTTTTTGTGTTCTCACTTTTCACCTCTAGTTATTGCTAGTTTACTCATTTTCAGGTCAAATATTCAAGCAACTAAAAGCTTAAAGCATGATGAATAAAAATACCAATGGGTATACAGTGATTCCCCATGATAAAATATTGTTCCATATGGGGAAAAAGCCCTTCCAATAGTGTGACCTTGCCAAACTTCCTTGCAAAGTTGTCATCCTAGATGTAAGACCTTGACCATACTCTGCAATTTTAATTTAGTCGTTCAATAGTTTGTGCCATGTGAGGTTTAAGGCAGTGGGAGATGCAACAATGAAAAACAATGACAACAGTAACAAAAATACCTGTCCCCTGCGTTCAGGGGCACATACTCCATTTAGGGAGCCAAATGCTAGTCAATAATGTGTGATGAAGGAGGAAGGAGCTCTATGAGAGCGTCCAGATCTAGTCTTGGTTGGGAGTGTATGTGTGTCTGAAGGGAAGGATGTGTCCAAGAAAAGTTTTCTTGAGAAACTGACCTCTCAGGATACAAACTCAATAATCTCTGTGTCACCTGTGATGCCTGTTCTAGGACCTTGCACAAAATAAGTGCTGTGGACCCTTGCACCAGTGTTTCCACCCAAGTCTCCAAGCTAATTGGTTCTCATTTCTTACATAAAGCATCCTACCCTTTGGGTAGCCTTTACTGACATTCATCCTCCATCCCAGGCTGAGATCTCTTCGGTGGTCTTCCCACATTCCCCATCCACCCACAGCACTGTGACATAATCATGAGATGAAGACTTGTCATCTCTGTTACTGTGACCTAATACATCCTGGGTGAATGTGTGCTGTGGGGTGGAAATCTGACTTTGGAGGACAGCAGAATTTGATCGCGGAACTTCCACAGGACTGAGGGAAACAGAGACTCTCGGGGGGCACAAAGAATATCTTGTGTGTACCAGAACCCAAGGGAAAGGAGCAGTGACCCCACGGGAGAGTGAGCCAGACTTGCCTTTGAGTGCTTGAGGGTCTCCTAAGGAGGTGTGTGTGGGCAGTGGCCTGCCAGGGGCACTGCCAGCAAGAGTCCTGGGAGGTGTCTGTTGGCTTAATTCCTCTTGGAGGAATTCCTGTGATATCAGCCCTATCATAGAGCCTGTAGACTACAGGACTGGGTTGCCTCAGGCCAAATAAACTAACAAGAAGGGAACACAGCCCCACTGATCAGCAGACAATTGGATTACAGATTTACTAAGCATGGCCCTGCCCACAAGAGCAAGACCCAGTTAGCCCCCACAGCCAGTCCCTCCCATCAGGAAGCTTGCATTAGATTCATCCTCATCCATCAGAAGGCAGACAGAAGAAACAAGAATTACCATCCCACAGCTTCCAGAATGAAAACCACTATCACAGAAAGCTAAACAAACGATTGCACAGGTCACAAGCTTGAGTAACTCAGTGAAGTTATCAGCCATGCTATGCAGGGCCAGCTAAGATGGACGGGTCATGGCGGAGAGTTCTGACAAAATGAGGTCCACTGGGGAAAGGAATAAGGAATGGCAAACCACTCCAGTATTCTTGCCTTGAGAACCCCATGAACAGTATGAAAAGGCAAAAAAGATATGACACCAGAAGATAAGCCTCTCAGTGTCCAGTACCCTACTGGAGCAGAGCAGAGAAATAGCTCCAGAAAGAATGAAGAGGCTGAGCCAAAGCGGAAATGGTGCTCAGCTGTGGATGTGTCTGGGGGTGAAAGTAAAGTCCAATGCTGTAAGAACAATATTTCATAGGAACCTAGAATGTTAATTCCAAGAATCAAGGTAAATTGGATGTGGTTAGGCAGGAGATGGCAAGAGTGAACATTGAATTTAAGAGCTTGTTTCTTTAGAACATTGATTTGAGGAATCAGTGAATGAAAATGGATGGGAATGGGTGAATTTAATTAAGATGACCATTATATCTACTACTGTGGGCAAGAATCCCTTAGAAAAAATGAAGTAGACCTCACACAGTCAACAAAAGAGTGTGAAATGCAGTATTTGAGTGCAGTCTCAAAAATGACATAATGATCTCGGTTTATTTTCAAGGCAAACCATTCAAACCACAGTAATCCAAGTTTGTGCCCCAACAACTAAAGCCAAAGAAGCTGAAGTTGAATGGTTCTATGAAGACCTCCAAGACCTTCAAGAACTAACACCAAAAAAAGATGTCCTTTTCATCACAGGAGATTGGAATGCAAAAGTAAAAAATCAAGAGATACCTGGAGTTAACAGGCAGATTTGGCTTTGGAGTACAAAATGAAGCAGGGCAAAGGCTAACAGAGTTTTGCCAAGAGAACACACTGGTCTTCCAACAACACGAGAGATGAAACTACACATGGATCATCACTATGGTCAATAACAAAATCATATTGATTATATTCTTTGGAGCCAAAATGAAGACATTCTATACACTCAGCAAAAACAAGACCTGGAGCTGACTGTGGCTCAGTTCATGAGCTCCTCATTTCAAAATTCAGGCTTAAATGGAAGAAAGTATGGAAAACCACTAGACCATTCAGGTATGACCTAAATCAAATCTCTTATGATTATACAGTGGAGGTGATGAATAAACTCAAGGCAAAGATCTGGTAGACAAAGTGTCTGAAAACTATGGACAGAGGTCTGTCACACTGTGCAGGAGGCAATGACCAAAACCATCCCAAAGAAAAAGAAATGCTAGAAACAAAGTGGTTGTCTGAGGAGGCCTTACAAAAAGTTGAGAAAAGAAGAGAATTGAAAGGCAAAGGAGAATGCGAAAGATATACCCATCTGAATTCAGAGTTCCAGAGAAGAGCAGAGAGACATAAGAAAGGCTTCTTAAGTGAACAGTGCAAGGAAATAGAGGAAGACAACAGAATGGAAAAGACTAGAGATCTCTTCAAGAAAACTGGAGATGTCAAGAGGACATTTGATGCCAAGATGGGCACAATAAAGGACAGAAACAGCAAGACATAAGAGAAGCAGAACAGATTAAGAAGAGGTGGCAAGAATACACAGAAGTATACAAAAAAGGTCTTGCTGCTGCTAAGTCGCTTCAGGGGTGTCCGACTCTGTGTGACCCCACAGATGGCAGCCCATCAGGCTGCACCGTCCCTGGAATTCTCCAGGCAAGAACACTGGAGTGGGTTGCCATTTCCTTCTCCAATTCATGAAAGTGAAAAGTGAAAGTGAAGTTGCTAAGTCGTGTCCGACTCTTAGCAACCCCATGGACTGCAGTCTACCAGGCTCCTCCATCCATGGGATTTTCCCAGGCAAGAGTACTGGAGTGGGGTGCCATTGCCTTCTCTGAAAAAAAGGTCCTAGGGACCCAGAAAACCACAATGGTGTGGTCCCTCACCTAGGGACAGACATCTTGGAGTGTGAAGTCAAGTGGGCCTTAGGAAGCATTAATACAAAGCTAGTGTGGGTGATGGAATTCCAACTGAGCTGTTTAAAATGCTAAAAGATGATGCTGTTAAAGTGCTGCACTCAATATGTCAACAAATTTGGAAAACTCAGCAGTGGCCACAGAACTGGAAAAAGTCAGTTTTCATTCCCAATCCCGTAGAAAGGCAATGCCAAAGAATGCTCAAACTCCCATACAATTGCTCTCATTTCACTCACTAGCAAGGTAATGCTCAAAATCCTTCAAGCTAGACCTCAGCAGTACATGAACTAAAAAAGTTTAGATGTAAAAGCTGGAATTTAAAAAGGCAGAGAAACCGAATTGCCAACATCCGTTGGATCATAGAAAAAGCAAGGGAATTCCAGAAAACCACCTACTTCTGCTTCACTGACTATGCTAAAGCCTTTGACCATGTCTGACTTTTTGCAGCCCCATGGACTGTAGTCCACCAGGCTTTTCTATACATGGAATTCTCAGGCAAGAAAACTGGAGTGGGTAGGCATTCCCTTTTCCAGGGGATCTTCCTGACCCCATGATCAAACCTGGGTCTCCTGCATTGCAGACAGATTCTTTACCGTCTGAGCCACCAGGGAAGCTCAATAAAGGGGACGCTATGGCTGCAAGAGCCAGAAATTAAACCAAGGCGTCCTGTGTGGCAGGCAAGAAATCCACCACTGAACCTCCCATGGACCAGGATCACAACAAACTGAAAAATTCTTAAAGAGATGGGAATACCAGACCACACTATCTGTCTCCTGAGAAATAGATCAGTCTCCTGGTTGCAAAGAGTCAGATATTACTTAGTGGCTGAACAACAATAAATTCCTGTACAGTCGGTGTAATTACGGGCTTTCCAGGCCAAGGCTATATATCGTCACTCTGCTTATTTAACTTATATGCAGAGTACATCATGTGAAATGCTGGGCTGGATGAAGCTCAAGCTGGAATCAAGGTTGCTGGGAGAAATATCAATAACCTCAGATACGCAGATGACACCACCCTAATGGCAGAAAGTGAAGAGGAACAAAAGAGCCTCTTGATGAAAGTGAAAGAGGAGAGTGAAAAAGTGAAAGTGAAAGAGGAGAGTGAAAAAGCTGGCTTAAAACTTAGCATTCAAAAAAACGAAGATCATGGAATCTGGTCCCATTGTCTCATGGCAAATAGATGGAGAAACAATGAAAACAGTGACAAACTTTATTTTCTAGGGCTCCAAAATCACTGCAGATGGTGACTGCAGCCATGAAAGTAAAATGCACTTGCTCCTTGAAAGAAAAGCTATGACAAACCTAGACAGCATATTAAAAAGCAGAGACATCATTTTGCTAACAAAGATACGTCCAGTCAAAGCTATGGTTTTGCCAGTAGTCATGTATGGATGTGTGAGTTGGGCCATAAAGAAGGCTGCATTCTGAAGCACTGATACTTTCAAACTGTGGTGCTAGAGAAGACTCTTGAGAGTTCTTTAGACTTCAAGGAGATCAAACCAGTCAATCCTAAGGGAAATCAACCTTGAACTTTCAAGGAAAGACTGATCCTCAAACTGAAGCTCCAATATTTGGTTACCTGATGTGAAGAGCCTACTCATTGGAAAAGACCCTGATGCTGAGAAAGATTGAAGGCAGGAGGCAAAGGGGATGACAGAGGATGAGATAACTGAGTGGTATCATTGAAATCAGTCCTGAATATTCATTGGAAGGACTGATGCTGAAGCTGAAACTCCAGTACTTGGGCCACCTGATGTGAAGAACTGACTCATTTGAGAAGACCCTGATGCTGGGAAAGATTGAAGGCAGGAGAAGAAGAGGACGACAGAGGAGGAGATGGCTGGATGGCATCACCTGCTTGATGGAGTGAGTTTGAGCAAGCTCTGGGAGTTGGTGATGCACAGGGAAGCCTGGCATGTTGGAGTCCACGGGGTCGCAAAGAGTTGGATGCAACTGAATGGCTAAACAGCAACAACAGGTAGCGCTAGTGCTAAAGAACCCTCATGCCAAGCAAGGGACGTGAGCGATGCGGGTTTCATCCATGGGTCAGGAAGATCCCCAGGGAGGGTATGGCAACCTGCTCCAGTATTCTTGCCTGGAGAATCCCAGGTACAGGGCAGCCTGGTGGGCGACTGTCCACAGCATCGCAGAGTTGGCTATGACTGAAGCGACTTAGCATGCACAGTACCTAATTATACATACACATATAGACAATCAATTCTCAACATTTGTGGAAGTTATGTTCTTTAAAACTGCTGCAAACACTGAATTCGTGAATACTGAGCCATTGCTTCTAGGGTCAATATAGAATTAGGTTCCTGAGAGTCTCTGGCCACATTTTTGTCAACTAATCAATACATAATCTTGTTTTGTGTGTTTTTCTATTTAAAGATAATATATAATACATATTAATTCATTAACGTTGAACTCAGGGTCAAAGCAGTATATCACTCATGACTGAACAAAGCTTCTCAAATCCGTAGTTTACCTGTTGGCACATCACAGTTGTACTGCACTTAGAAACACTAGACAGCACTTCACTGCTGTCTTGGGGGCTCTTTAAAATAGCAAAATCACCAAGGAAAAGCACAGAATGTAAAAAATATTTGGCACTAAATATGTCACAAAAAGGGCTTCCCTGGTGGCTCACCAGGAAAGAATCCACCTACAATGTGTGAGTAGGAGACGTGGGTTTGATCCCTGGATTTGGAAGATTCCCTGGAGGAAGGCATGGCAGCCCACTCCATATTCTTGCCTGGAGTATTCTTCCTCTGTCCCATGAACAGAGGAGCCTGGCAGGCTACAGCTCACAGAGTCACAGAGTCGGACATGACTGAGTCGACTTAGCATGGCACAGCACGACATATCACAAATAAAGGACACTTACTGTAGTATAAGAGCTAAAATAAGAAGACAGGGCATCACTTTATTCCAGCTCAACTGGGAACATGCAAGCCCAGCGACGCAATCTGCACATGTCCTTGGGTGACTGTGAAAGCAGGATGAATATTGATTTTGAGGTTACTAATAAATTTTAGCTAGTAAGTGAATTGGCAAATATGGATCAAATGCACAATACATATAATACATAGAAATATATCTATGTATGTAATTATATTCTTCAGCATAGGACCTTGTATCTAGTAAGTATCAGATAAATATTTTTTGAATAAATAAATTAGTAATATTTGTTATTCAATGTAGTAGACATAAAGGATTTTGGTTAAAAAAGAATCCATGTGTCATATGAAGTAATAAAATAATGCATATTTAGTAACAAAATGCTACTGAATATTATTTAAGGCTTCCGTGGTGTCTCAGTGGTAAAGAAACCACTGGCAATGAAGAAATCACAGGAGACATGGGTTCAATCCCTGGGTTGGGAAAATCTCCTGAAGCATGGCAACCCACTTCAGTATTCTTGCCTGAAATATTCCATGGGCAGAGAAGCCTGGCATGTACAGTCCACGGGGTCTCAAAGAGTCGGACACGACTAAAGCAACTTAGTACGCACACTTGCATGAACATAATTTAATCTTTTGATTATATGCCTCATTGATTTACATAAAGGCCATCCCAAATGGCCATGAAAGTTTATGCTATTCACTTAAAGTTAAATAATTTCTCCAGAATATATTGCTAATGAGGATTTGGGGAGAAAAAGCATAAGCAATTCTTCCTTTGATCTTTTTATTTCTTCATTTTCATCTAAGAAGGATCCTGAAAATATTCCACTGGAAATGAAGGGATGGAAAGAAAGCTCGCTTTGAAGCTTAGTGGCTGGGGTAACTTGGGAAGAGGCAACGCCACCATCTGTAAATTTAGGAGTTTCTTTCTGTTTCATTTTCACTACCATAGCTGCTAAGTCACGTCTGACTCTTTTGTGAGCCCATGGACTGTTGCTCACCTGGCTCCTCTGCCCATGGGTTTTAATAATTGTTTGTTGAGTGAAGAATTATGGGTATCATAAGACTCGATAACAGTTTGATTTATATTTAGAAAATTAGAAACTCAAGAATGATTAAGGTAGGGGGAAGAGAAAGAGAGCAGAGATGAGAAGGCAGCCACAGGCCCTGACATGACTCCCAGAACCAACAGTCAGTGACCCTGGTTGATGATAATAAAACCAAAAACAATATCGCACATATACATCACGCTTCTTGGTACTCAGGTAAAATATCTTAATCCTCATAACAACTAGACCATCCTATCAATATTTTAAGAATGAGGAAGGAAGAACCGGATGTAGTGGTTGACTTCTGAAATCTCCCCTCTAGCTGCAGATGGAGCATGGCTGGGACTGTGGATCCAAGTCCAGAGTCCTCTGCCTCCCCTTGGTGAGCTGCACGGGGCTTGAACTAGAAGGGCTTGAACTCTGAGCCAAGTATTTCATGAGCAGAAGTAGTAGATACGTAAATAGCCAAGCAACTGGCCACTCAGAATACATTCGGTTAAATTCACAGACTCAGGGCATTGATTAAATAAATCTAAGGGGATAATGTCGTACAGCCTGCATTTTTCATATATCAGTAAACTGAGTTCCAGAGACATGAAGTGATTTATACAAAGTCATACAGCTATTGGTAGTAGAGCCTGGATTTGAACTCATATCTCTATATTCTGGCTCCTTTTCCTGCCAGCCATATTATTTCCAGTTCTACTGTAAGTCTCCCCACCAGACCCACTCCCAACAGTTTCACAAGTCTGAATCTTCATGATGGAATTTCAAATATATGGTATGGGGAAATCCTCTCTGTGGGCCACAGATAAGAATTGCAGACTTCCCCACTGTATTAATTAATGGCCTCATTAATCCACATTTAACTGTTCAATTAAATGTTTAATGTAACGCTTAGAGGTGCCATCAATTACTATGGGTGAAGCAACTCTTGGAGATCCTAGCCTTGAAGCTGCTATGTACATATGTGAAATTACTGTTGTTCAGACACCCCACGCTATCTCGCGGAGCTCTGTTCAGGGAAGGTGCGATACAGCTCCGGTTTAACTCAGGGTGGATTAAATCAGTGCGTTGGAGAAGAATGGAATTAAATGCTTTGCTGTAAGACTCATATCCTCACAAGTACCACTCATTAATTGTAGGCGCTACATGACATGAATGTTCTAGGGGATGGCAAATAGAATATTTTGAATGCTTTTCTTTCTCAGAATTACCCCAGAGAGAGAGAGAAATGATCTCAGTGGTGGTTACTGAAAGCATATGCCAGCTTGATTTCCCCAGCAATGATATTAACAGTGAAGACTTAAAGCATTTGTGTCTCAGCTCAAAGAAAGGCAGCTCGATTTCCACCAAATGCATTTCAACCTGACCTAGGTAATAATTAAAGAAGCAACGTGGGGAGGTTCATAATTGCAATTGCTTATTATATGAACTAAAACGGTAAGATTTGTTTCTGTGGCAGTTTCTCTACGCAGGGCCATAGCTTAGAGCTCGCATTTGCTCCTTTCAAAGGCCACTAGATCACACTGAGACATCTGTGGGAGTGGTGCCATGTAGTAGGATCTGTGTCTCTCAGCAGCTGAAAGAAGCTAGGGTTTTAAAAGCTGAGGCCAGTCAAGTAACTGTTGCTGTTGTCTTCAGTGAGGGTAAGTGCTCTGCTTTGCATACAGTCGCTGAGGTATTGTGGAGACTCAGCGTTTATAAGAAGAGTTTCGGGAGTGAGAGGCAAGACTCAATGGCGGCGTGTGGCCTGGGGATGTATAATTGTAAGTTTCCTAGAAGATTCTGGCAGGTTTGGGGATTACTGCATTAGGCACACTGTGCTTCAAACTTCCCATTGCAGTAGGTGTGACGCACCATAAGGGAGGTACCTCCCCACTGCTGGGAAGAAGGAAGGGAAAAGGGGAAGGGAGGAAGGAAGGAAGGAAAATCAGGGATCAGCCAAATTCCCTGAACTGCCAATATTAAAATTCCTTATGCATGTCTGTACTGTATTGGCTTTTGGTTAATGGATTAGAAATCTAGTCATTATTACATTATACAAGAATTAATACAATTCATTAGACTAATTAATGCCTGGTGTATCAGGCATTTTGTTAGACAGCAGTAGTACACAGAAAAAAAGAATTACCTCATACCTATAGGAGAGAGACAGACAAGTTAATGGACATAAATAACACTGGAGTGAGGGTTCAGTTGGAGAAGGTAATGGCAACCCACTCCAGTATTCTTGCCTGGAGAATCGCAAGGACAGAGGAGCCTATCTGGCTACAGTCCACGGGGTCACAAAGAATCAGACACGACTGAGCAACTAACACACACACACACACACACACACGGGTTCAAATAGAAAGCAGTGGGAGCCCAGAAAGTGGGAGAACCTCTCAAACTGGAAGGAGGTGAGGGATTTCTGATGGCAAAGTCAGCCAGCCAGATGAAGAGGGGTCCTTCCAGACAGCAGGAAAAGTATGAACAAAGACATAGATATTCTGAAAGAATGCAAGAGACTTAGTGTGGACAGAGATACAGGGAGAAAGGGGCCAGTACAAGCACGAAGTGCTGAGGCTGGAGGCTGGGAGATGGTGCCCCATGGAAGGCCTTTCTGGCCTTTGCCCTCCGGTGCTGGGAGTCACTGAGTATTTTAAGTAGAGTTTGGTGGTGAAATCTGACTGACACAGAGTGTGCCCTCACTCATCCACTCACTCATTTCTGACAGGGGTTACTCTGCGCCAGAATATGATCCTGACTCTGGTGGTTCAAAGGGGGACATACAAAGCACAGCCCCTGCCCAGAGTGGAATGAATGAGGCTGAGGCCACACGCAAGGTGGTGGAGTGTCCGTTAGCTCTGCTTGTCTCCACACACAGTTCTCACCTCCTTCCAGGCCTTCCAGGAAGCTCACTTGAGGAGCGGTGAGGAAGAGCCCAGGGAGCTCAGGGTGGCCACTTCAAAGGTTTGAGAAACACTACATGTCCATGGCCCCGGCTGTGGAGCTCCATTGTTGCTTCCAAGCAATTACTATCATTACTTACCAGCAGCTTAAAAAAAAAAAAGATTCTGTGATAGGATTAAATTATTATCCTGTGTTAGGCACTGAATTGGGTCCTCCTACCCCCTACCCTGGGGCTTCCCAGGTGGCCCAGTGGTAAAAGAATTTGCCTGCCAAAGCAAGAGAGGTAGGGGACATGGGTTTGATCCTTGGGTTGGGAAGATCTCCTGGAGAAGGAAATGGCCAATCATTCCAGTACTCTTGCCTGGAAAATTCCATGGACAGAGGAGCCTGGTGGGCTATAGTTCATGGGGTCGTAAAGAGTCAGACATGACTGAGCAACTAAACACACACTCCTACCCCAGTCAAAATTCATATGTTGAATCTCTAACCCCCCACGAGTGTATTTAGAGATAGGGGCCTTCAAGGAGGTAATTGAGACAATAAGGTCATAAGGATGGGGCCTTAATCCCACAGATCAGTGTCCTTAGAAGAAGAGGAACAGATAGCAAAAGTGGAACACACACGCTTGCTGTGTCTCTCTCTCTGTTTCTTCACACAGGAGAAAGGCCATGTGATGACCCGGAGAGAGGTGACTGTCTGCAAGCTGGGAGAGACCTCACAGAAACCCAGCCTGCTGGTGCTCTGATCTTGGGCTTCTCGCCTCCAGAACTGTGAGAAAATTAATGTCTTTTGTTTAAGCCCCCTACTCTGTAGTACCTTGTGATGAAAATAAGCAGACTAATACATCTTGTTAGGTGACACTGAAATGTCTTATTCATAACAAGAATATTTTAGGAATCAGGAGTTGAAGGAAGAACCTCCCTAACAGTGTGCACAGGGGTAGGGGAAGCCCTAGACGCCATCCCCTGAAATGGTTCATACCTAGGATAGAAAGTTCAGTTCCACAGAAGGTTGGACGAATCCTGTTATAGCCTCACCATTCTGGATCCATCCAAGAGATGCAGGTTCTGGTCTCAGGGCTGCCACCAACGGCTGTGCCAACTCCTCTCAATGATTCAGATTTCGCAAGTGTAAAATGAAGTTGGGGGGCAGGACTGGGATGCTTGGTATGGCTACATTCTTATCAGGCCCCTTAGGCTATCAAGACACAGGGAGTTTATGATTCTTTCCCTTCTAGTCTCCTAGAGATATTTCAATATTGACAAGATCTATTGGGACATTTGTCAGAGAAACACACCAATCGTATGACTATCTAGAAGTGGCCCACTTGCAATAAACCTGATTGGGGAAAGAAATGGGCAATTAATTTCAGGCAAACAATAAAAATGTGTGAAAATTAAAGATGTAGAGAAACTAACGATGACAGCGACGAGGGCTGGCTCTGCCTTTATTAGTGTCTTTTGTGTTCTTTTATGAAACGTCTATTATTGGCGAACTGGCTGATTATTCTCTCGTAATTACTTCATATGGAATAATTAAATAAAATGCAGACAATAATCTTTTATAGACAATTACAAAGAGAAATATTTTTGCAAGAGCAAAAGAACGGAGGGTGTTGGGTGAGACGAATAGAACGTGATAGCTTGTTCCTGGGTTTTCTCAGGGGTTCCTTTGTTCAGCTCTCTGCTGAGCCCTGCAAAGGGATGGTAGGCCTCTGTCTTAGGTGTTGAGGGCCTATATCCTTGCTTCTTCAATTAGAGGGGTATGGCTCACTGGTAGGAGGGGAACTGTGGACAAATTTTATAAAATAAGACTTGATCCAAATACTCACCTGAAAAGCACTAGCCTCTGTCTCTGGCCATTGGGGATGTCAAAGCTGTTACCATGAGAGGCTTTACAGCCAGACCGTACAGATGCAACTCTCTATTCTTGAACCTTCTATGTAGGGATCATTACTGACACGTTTTCCTCCGCCTAACATCTAGTCCATCACCTGTGGTCTTAGGGATTCAGCCTCCAGAATATTCCCCAAATCTTCTTCTATTACTCTACTGCCACCACCCTAGGCCATAGTCTCCCTCTTGGGTCGCTGAGACGATCTTATGTAAATATTTCTGCTAAATACCTTGCTCCCATACAATTATTCTTCCATGAAGTAATCACCAGGATCTTTGAAAAATATAAGCTACATTAGATCATCGTTCCTATATTTAAAACTCTCCAGGGACTTCCTGTTGCCCTTATGAGGACAAGGACCAAATCCTCCTGCTGAACTGCACAGCCCTGGCTGGCGCGGGCTCAGTGGGCTGCTCTGCTCTCACTTACCCTCCCTTCCCTACTCTGCCACCAGCCTGACGTTCCCTGCCTGGCTGTGCCTCTCCTAAGCTATTAGGGCCACTGTCCACACCTGGCCTCAACATTATTTCCTGGGTAATTTGTGTACATCTTCATATTCACTAATGAGGGCAAGGGTTTTCGTCTGCTTTGGTCACGAGCATGGTGTTTCCCTTCATAGAGCCAATGTTTTATTTTATTTTGGGGAGGGGGAAGTTAGGGTGTAGAGAGCATAATAAAGCAAACATATAAAATACTTACAGTGTTTTCTGATGACAAGTGAGAAGGAAACGTTAAAGCATCAGAGGAATGGGCCATGGCTAGGGTTGGTGTCGGGGGTCGTGATTTTTAAATAGGGTGGACAGGATGCACTTAAAGATGATATCTCAGAGGAGACCTGAGGAGGTGCCGGGTGAGTTGTTTCAACTGAAGGGTCTTCAGAGCAGTAGCACCTTAGGTGTGAGCACACTTCACATCCACATCCTAACTTCTAAAAGCCATGCTCCACAAAAAAAAAGTGGCTGACTCCAGGACTGGGGCAGGGAAAGTACAATTCAAATGAAGTCAAATCAAGGAATTATATATTAGGTGAAAAAGAAAGAGGGATCATCTTGAAAGGGCTCTTGCTGGCCAACTCTAGGAGAAAATAAATAATAGAAATGAATCATGACCCACTGAATAAAAGAGAAGCCCATGAGTCAACACTGATATAAATAAACAAATGAACAAAAACATGGGGAAAAGACAAAATTCTTATAGGAGAATGCCAACTAATAAATGTAAGCATGATGGAATTAGGAAATTGCCATTTGAAGATCATTCTGGTTAACAATTGGTCTTCCCAGGTGGCTCAGTCATAAAGAATCTATCTGCCTGCCAATGCAGGAGACACAGCTTCTATCTCTGGGTCAGGAAGATCACATGGAGAAGGAAGTGGGAATCCACTCTAGTATTCTTGCCTAGAAAAATCCCATGGACAGAGGAGCCTGGCAGGCTATAGTCCATGGAATCACAGAAGAGTTGGACACATTTTAGCAACCAAACAACAACAATGAAGAAAACTGGAAAGCATCATATTAATCAAGCGATCATAATATCAAGATGAATGGGACAAACTGACATTGTATGCCAATGAGGAGAATGCCAATGAGAAGAACAAAGTATTAATTGAGGGGTTTCCTGCCCCAAATGGATAACTTAGGTCTAAACGTGAGGAAGGATCAGACCAATGCCAGTTAAGGAATTTCTACAAAATGACTGCCTTATAATCTTTAAAAAGATCAAGAACATGAGACTCAAGGAAAGACTGAAGGACTGCCCCAGACTGAGGGAAAATAGAGGCATGTGACAACTGGGTGGAACCCAACATCCGGACGGGTCTCTTTTGCTGTAAAGGACATCATTGGAACCTTTGGTGTAACTTGATTGGGGAGGTTTTGGATAAAATCACTATTTGAAATCTCCCTGTACTATTCTTGCAACTTTTTTTTGTAAGTTTGAACTTGTTGCAAACAATATTACATTAAAAAAAATGGAAAACTCAAAACTCCCATACTTCCATTAAATAGCGAGTGACAAGCTCCTTGCAACACAAATCGCAACTGACTGTGATACAGCCAGGAATAGTGACAGGGGAGTCAATGGCCTCAGGTCTCCAGGACTGTTGGGAACAGCCAACTGTGATGAGGATGAGGAGAAAGAAAGGAAGGAAGAGGGTGTTGATGGAGTGGCTTTGCCATTTGTTTCTTGCTCCCATCTGCAAATTCCTCTGCAGGAGTAGTAGCATAATCAGAGCCCTTTAACTCTAAACATAATCTCACCAGTTGTCTTCCTGCATGGTTGGGAGTGTGTGGGTGGCAGCAAATAGAAGAAAGATCGGAAAAAATAGAAAAAAAATAGACGCAAATGGGGAAAATGTCCCATCATAACACATATTCTTCCTTCCCTCCCCAACAACTACATCAAACAGAATAATGAAAGGAAAACTAAAAACAAAAGTCAGCCACCATCAGGAAACCTCCCAAGTTCTTCTGTGCCAAAACCCAGCAGAAGCCAAGGAAGTGGCATTTCACCCACACGGCCTTCCTGACGACGGACCCCAGCTGGGTCTCCCACGTCTGTGTTATTTATGAGGCTCTGGGAAGGCATTCAGAACTGGAGAGAAACTCCAAACCCTGCCTCTCAGAGAAATGTGGTGACTTCAAGGATTGTGTGGGCTCAGGAGGACACGCCTTCCTCCTGGGAGACCTCAGCTCCAGTCTAGGGATGCTCAGACTGAGTGGGTTCAAATCCTGACTCCAGTCCTCACCAGCTATGTGAGTATGAGTCCATTTCTTATGAGTACAAAGTTTCAGTTGTGGATGTGGAAAAAATTCTGGAGATGGACAGATGGTAGAACCATGTTAAGTGCTTAATGCCACTGATCTGTACATTTTTAAACAGTTAAATTTTGTATCATGTATATCTTACCATAATAAAAAATACACTTAGGCAGCCAGAGAAACTTCTGCCTCAGTGTCTTCATCTCAAAATTGAGAGCAGTAATAAGCTCTCTTGAAATTGCTGTAAGGATTAAGTGAGGTGAGTGTGTGTGTGTGTGCCCAGTCGCTTCAGTCATGTCTGACTCTTTCCAACCCTATGGACTGTAGCCTGCGAGGCTCTTCTGTCCACAGGATTCTCCAGACAAGAATACTAGAGTGGGTCACCATGCCCTCCTCCAGGGGATCTTTCCAACTCAGGGATCAAACCTGGGTCTCCTGCACTGCAAGCAGATTCTTTATCTCTGAGGCACTGGGAAAGCCCCAAATGAGATGAGACTTAGCACTTAATAAGTGTCATTGCACTATTTCTCTGGCTGTCTACATGTGTTTTTTATTATGGTAAAATATATATGACATAACCATTTAAAAATGTGCAGGTCAGTGGCATTAAGCATTTATATTGTTCAACCATTCTGTCCATCATAGTGTTTTCAGTATTCACAACTGAAACATTGAACTCATTTCACAATAACTCCCCACCTCTCCTTCCCTATTCTGCTATTGTATCTATGAATCTGCATACTCGAGGTACCTCATATAAGTCAAATTGTGCACTATTTTGTCCTTTTGTGACTGGCTCATTTCATACACCATGTTGTCAAGGTTCACCCATGTTTTTGCATGTATTAGAATTACATTCCTTTTTAATGCTGAGTAATATTCTATTGCCTGTTCATACTGTTCATGGGGTTCTCAAGGCAAGAATACTGAAGTGGCTTGCCATTCCCTTCTCCAGTGGACCACGTTCTGTCAGCCCTCTCCACCATGACCTGCCTGTCTTGGGTTGCCCTGCAGGCATGGCTTGATTTCATTGAGTTAAACAAGGCTGTGGTCCTAGTGTGATTAGATGAAAAAAAGAGAGGCGAAAAGCAAAGGAGAAAAGGAAAGATATAAGCACCTGAATGCAGAGTTCCAAAGAATAGCAAGAAGAGATAAGAAAGCCTTCTTCAGCGATCAATGCAAAGAAATAGAGGAAAAGAACAGAATGGGAAAGACTAGAGATCTCTTCAAGAAAATCAGAGATACCAAGGGAACATTTCATGCAAGGTTGGGCTCGATTAAGGACAGAAATGGTATGGACCTAACAGAAGCAGAAGATATTAAGAAGAGGTGGCAAGAATACATGGAAGAACTGTACAAAAAAGATCTTCACGACCCAGATAATCATGATGATGTGATCACTAATCTAGAGCCAGACATCTTGGAATGTGAAGTCAAGTATCTGACAAATTCACCCTTCCCTGTTTATATTTGTCTTAAATATTTTTTCTACATAAATTTAGAATGACATCAGACAGTGTTATGATTTTTGCTTCAACCCTGAAACATACCTTAGAAAACTCAAGTGGAAAAGGAACGTTTATTCTTTTTAACACATATTTTGCTTACCATGTCTTTTCATCTTTAAGTTCCAAGTTTCTGCCTTTTTTCGTTTCTTTTCTTTTTAGAGTTTCCTTTAGACATTCTTTTATCAATAGTATAGGTGTGCTCATTAAAAATTCCCTTAGTCTTCCTTCATCTGAGAATACTTTGATTTTCCATCATTTAGGAGGGATATTTTAACTTGATATAGGACTCCAGATTGAGATTTTTTTTCTTTCAGCATTTGAAAGCTGTTGTGCCATTTCCTTTGGTCACTACTGTTTTCAGTGAGAAATCCACTGTCTCTCAGATCGTTTATTTTCCCCCTCTGTAGTAAGCTGTTGTTCTTCATTGTTTTTTAAAGTGTTTATTTGCCTTTAGTTTTCAGTAAATTTACTCTGATGTGTTTTAGTGTGTGTTTCTTTAGATTTTTCCTGTTTGAAACTTGCTCAGCATCTGGAATCTTGTAGGTTTATGTCTTTCGTTGAATTTGGGAAGTTTTATGTCATTATTTCCTGACAGTTTGTTCCATCTCTATCCTTTATGTTATCCTTATATGACATTGATGACGTATTATGAAACATCAGTAAGATTTCTATATATTCTAGGATTTTTTTAAATTTGGCCTCTATCTACCACAAAATTAATTGGACAATAATTTGAGGAAAAAATACTGAGAGTTAAAGTGTGTTTTAATGTGTTTACTCTTAATGTGTTTTACTTTTCTCTGAGATGTGACCCCTCACGTTCTAGTTTTATTTTCTCAGACACCCTCAAATAGCCAATTATATTTGTTATCTTCATAGTGTTTCTTGGCCAAAAAGTTAGATACTAGCTAGTTTAACATAGGAGAGAACCAAGCATATCAACTCGGATTTTATAAGTTCCCAGAACATTAATTTTTAAAAAAAAAATTCACTTTAAAAGATGGAAAAATTGAATGAAACAACCATTTCATTTACTCTCAAAAACACATAGAATAGGGGAATATGCCTTGCTCATTCTTATGTTAGAAACATTGTCTATCTCATATATAGTCATTTAATAAATATTCAATATTTGTGGCATACTGTGTGCATAAATGAGCTGGCAAGTGCTTCCATTTAATAAGTAGCCTGAGGGAAGTCAGATTGAAAGTTATTAATGGAATAACACATTTCCTGAAAATGTCATAAATTATGAATTAGTGAAGCACTACATATTTTGTAATGCAAAATAATTTAATTAAATGAGTTGTAGGAACCAGAAAACTCAGTTTTTCTCTCTGTAACCCTTAGGGTCAACATTCAGAAAACTAAGATTATGGCGTCTGGTCCCATCACTTCATGGGAAATAGATGGGGAAACAGTGGAAACAGTGTCAGACTTTATTGTTTTGGGCTTCAAAATCACTACAGATGGTGATTGCAGCCATGAAATTAAAAGACGCTTACTCCTTGGAAGAAAAGTTATGACTGACCTAGATAGCATATTAAAAGGCAGAGACTTTACTTTGTCCACAAAGGTCTGTCTAGTCAAAGCTATGGTTTTTCCAGTGGCCATGTATGGATGTGAGAGTTGGACTGTGAAGAAAGCTGAGCAC
>SJYT01051286.1:8811-147155 GCA_006410635.1 Cephalophus harveyi | reverse complement strand
TGGTGTTGGAGAAGACTCTTGAGAGTCCCTTGGACTGCAAGGAGATCCAACCAGTCCATTCTGAAGGAGATCAGCCCTGGGATTTCTTTGGAAGGAATGATGCTAAAGCTGAAACTCCAGTACTTTGGCCACTTCATGTGAAGAGTTGACTCATTGGAAAAGATTCTGATGCTAGGAGGGATTAGGGGCAGGAGGAGAAGGGGACGACCGAGGATGAGATGGCTGGATGGCATCACGGACTCGATGGACGTGAGTCTGAGTGAACTCCGGGAGATGGTGATGGACAGGGAGGCCTGGTGTGCTGCAGTTCATGGGGTCGCAAAGAGTCAGACATGACTGAGCGACTGAACTGAACTGAATATTCTATTGCATGTTTAGCCGTTCATCTGTTGATGAACATGTGGGTTGTTTCTACCTTTTCACCATTGTCAATAATGCTGCTGTGAACATTGGTATCCAAGTATCTATGTGAGTCCCTGTTTTCAACTGTTTTGAGTATAGGATTGTGTCATGCTGAATTTCTGCTCATCTACTCCCTTCTGCTTTATGGTAAGAATATACTCTGATGCTCAAGACGGCCCAGAAGTGATACCAAACATCTTATTTAAAACCCTCAGAAATCTTGGCCTTCATCATTTGATTTTGGTCAGAAATTAACATCGAACCTGCTTTCAGCCAAACACTCAATGCAGAGAAGCAGGAAGGAGAGAGAATTGGGGGAGGGGGGAGAAAGAGGGGAGGGGGAAGGACTTTGGGTTCAAAAAGAATTCCTTTAGAATTCTGGCCTGTTATCTTAAATTTGGGGGCCTCCTTGGTGACTCAGGTGGTAAAGAATCTGCCTGCAATGCAGGAGATCCAGGTTCAATCCCTGAGTCAGGAAGATCCCCTGGAGAAGGAAATGGCAACCCATTCTAGTGTTCTTGCCTGGAGAATCCCATGGACAAAGGGCCTGGTGGGCTACAGTCCATGGGGTCACAAAGAATCAGACACAATTGAGTGACTAACACTTTATCTTAAATTTACATGGGCGTTGTCTTGTTTATTTAATCTCTATGAACCTCAGCTTTCCTATATAGAAAACAAATTATATGCATAGAATATTCACTTCTTTTTCCATATGAAAATTAAGTCAGATTATATAATATATGTAAACTCTTGGCATTATATGTAGGCCCTCAGTAGATGTTACTTCCTACCCCCCTGCTAATATTTATGTGAAAAGTAATGTAAGCTGGTAGTTAGGTGATTTATTTGTGTCAATGTCAACATAATCGTTATTGCTAATTCTTGAGAGCCTACCATTGGCCAGGCACTGAAATTAGTGTTTTTTACATAGGTTAATGTACTTCTTTAAATGAGACTTCTTTAAATGTCTCATTGAAGAGATGAGTCTCCTTGTTATCTCTAATTTAGATGTTGAAATTGTGACTTAGAGGAATTCATTAATTTGCTCAAGGTCCCATAGCTAGTAAGCGATGGAGACTAGAGTTAAGTGGGTCATCTCCAAGGCTGTAAACCTTCACACTCCACTGTCCCTACAAATACTAGCTAAATGGGTAAATGAAGAAACCTAGAGCTCAAAATAATAGAAAGTATAAGAAAGTGAAGGAATTCTGACATTTTGTGAGCGTGTGTGAACAAGCTGGGGGAGTAACATTGATGATAGTATAGTTGGATGAATATGAACAAATAACCTCAAGAGTATTGGTTAATAGATTATTGTAAAGACAGAAAGAAAATCTCTAATAGTTCCATAGAACGCCACCCTTGAAATGGTTAGCAGTTTTATTTATCAATGACTTGTATGAAGTCACAAAAAGAAGGCTTATAAAATCACACGGATCTGGGAAGGCCAGTTCCTGGACGACGAAAAGGATTCTATATATGAAATAAATGCAGGACAAATAACATACATTTTAATAAGGATAAATATAAAGATCTGAGCTAAGGTTTAAAAAATGCACAAATGGGATGTAGATGAACTGAGTTGCCAGAAGTTAAATGAAAAAAGATTAAGAATGATTTATTTGGCCAGAAATGCTTCATGCTCCAGTTGTGGGATGAGCTTGCCAAACATCTAATGTTCCCTTAGGCACTACAATTAGAGGAGCAGGATCCAGATAAAACGGAGATCATTTCATTGGTTTGATCACATCTATAACAATATGTTTAATGCTCGGAGTATTACCTGAAGAAGGGTCTGAGCAACAAAGTAGCATTTATGTGGAAGAGGATGACCAAAATGGTCATAATGAGAGGAGATCTGGAAACAACATCACCCCTTCCCTGTTGGTTGATCAACACAGCCCAACTTGGGGAGAAGACATATAGAAATAGAAAACAATTGTCTCCAAATATTTGAGAAGCTAACATATTGAAAGAAAAGAGCAATTTCTTTCTTGCTAATCCATAATGTAAGACCAGAACAAAGAAATGGAAGATTAGAGTCAGATTGCAATTTTATATATGAAATTATTTCCTAAAAATGGTCACATTTCAACAGTGAATAAGTGTCTTCCCAATGCCAAGCAGCTTATCTTTCTATTTGTGGAGAAGTTGGTGGGTTAGCCATTAGAGATGTTTTACGTGACACTGTTCTGTCAGGCAATGGGTTAGACTTAATGACTGTGGCTAAATGCCCTTTCCAACTCCAGATGCAGTGACTGTAAGCTCTTGGGCTTCTCCTTGGGGGTCCTGCACAGTGAGGAGGTTGAAGGGAGGTGCAGTCCTGGCATACGGAGGAAGGGTCTCTGAGTGTGGGTTCAGGTCTGGTGGCTCCTTAGCTAGCTTAGTGACTTGAGAGAGCTACTTACTCTTTCCAAACTGCAGTCTTTTCATCTGCAAAAGAAGCTGGATTAGATAATCTCTTTCCTTCCCTCTCTTTTTAATTGCGGCGAAAAACATGTAACATGAAATCTACCTTTTAAGTGTCCATAAAAGTATTGATCCCTGGGTCGGGAAGATCCTCTGGAGAAGGCAATGGCACCCCACTCCAGTACTCTTGTCTGGCAAATCCCATGGACAGAGGAGTGTGGTGGGCTACAGTCCATGGGGTCGCAAAGAGTGGGACACGACTGAGCGACTTCACTCACTCGCTCACAGTATTGTTAATGATATGCTCATGTGTACAGCAGGTGTCCAGAACTTGTCATTGTGCATGACTGAAATTCTATGCTCATTGCAGTACATTTCTCTGTTTTCCCCCTCCTACAATGCAAGGTGTTTTTTTTTTTTTTCTTTCTTTCTTTTTTTATTTTCTTTACAGTTTTGTCCTTCTGTGACTGGCTCTGTTCCACTTGCCATAATGTCCCAAAGGTTCATGCACAATGTGCCTTGTCAGAATTTCTTTCCTTTTTAAGGATGAATAATATTCCATTGCATGCTAGACCACATTTTCTTTTTCCAGTCATCCTAAGTGATGGACACTTAGGTTGTTGCGATCCCTTGACTATTGTGAATAATGCTGCAATGAACATGGGAACTCTTTGAGATTCTGATTTTAATTCCTCTGAGTAAATATTTAGAAATGGGACTGCTGGATTGTATAATGGCTCTATTTTTTATTTTTGGGGGAAAACTCTATACTGGTCTTCCCAATGGTGGTACCATTTTACTTTCCCATCAACAGTTCATGAGGGTTCCAATTTCATCAAAGGAAATAATCAATAGAGCAAAAAGGCAATCTATGACATGGGATAAATATTTGATATCTGATATAAACATTTGATATCTGATAACTCCTTATATATCTGATAAAGAGTTAATATCCTAAATACATAACGAATCTCAACTCAAGAACAAAATATCAAAAAATGCAGTTTAAAAAAATGGATAAATGATTTGAGCAGACATTTATTCAAAATGGATATACAGTAGCCACCAAGTGTGTGAAAAGATGCTCACATCACCAACTATTAATGAAACGTATATCAAAACCACAATGAGATATCACTTTATACCTGTTAGGATGGACATTGTCAAAAAAATAGATAAGGATTTAAAAGTAATTTCTACTTTGACAGTCTATGATCCTAAATTTAAAATAACCCAAAACACTGAGTTGCAAAAGATGTTACAAATCTTATATATTTTTTATTTGTAGTGAAGCCTAAGGACCTGATTCACTGTCTCTTTACTTTTGATTTGCACACAATTTTAAGGAGCATGATTTTTGCTGTTGTTCTCTGGCACGCTACTAGATTAGATAAAATCAATTAAGAGGAATGGAGATGTCCAGAACAGTGAACAGATGACACTGCAAAGTGACTCCACAACAGAACAGTGAGAGGAGCATTTTTAATCCACAGTTTACTGACCCCATGTAATACTTGGTCCAAAAAAAGTATCATTGCAACAAAGCACAGCACATTATTTAATGTGTATAACATTTCTGGCTTCTTTAAGGAGGAAAATGATAAAACCCTGAATTCCTCTAAGTAGGCAAACACAATTGAATTAAGACCATTTGTTAGACAGAATGAGAATGGGCTGAGAGCCTGGAGCCTTGTAGACCTGGGTCTAAATCCCATTCCATCACTTACTAATAGTGAGAACTTGGGTTTTGACTTGTTTTTCTGTAAAACAAGGTTGATAATATCACAAAGAGCTTTAGGGAGGATTCAATAAGATCATTATGCTTGTAAAATGTGTGGCCCATCATAAGAAATCAGTGATGCTGGCTGCTGCTCTGATAAGGATGACTGGTTAAAAAAATATGAGAGTTGTGCATCTACCATGTAAGAAGAGGTGGGGAAGAGAGCACTCTGGCTGTTCTCTCTGACAGCGTGGAGGGGGTCAAGTCAGAAGGGACTAACAGGGTACAGTCTTAGGGCTTATGTTACTCTCAAGAGTGTCCAGCTCTCTTCTACTCTCTTTGGGCAGCCATGAAATTAAAAGATGCTTGCTCCTTGGAAGAAAAGTTATGACCAACCTAGACAGCATATTAAAAAGCAGAGACATTACTTGGCCAACAAAGCTCTGTCTAGTCAAAGCTATGGTTTTTCCAGTAGTCATGTATGGATGTGAAAGTCGGACTGTATAGAAAGCTGAGTGCCAAAAAATTGATGCTTTTGAACTGTGGTGTTGGAGAAGACTCTTGAGAGTCCCTTGTACTGCAAGAAGATCTCCTTTAGGATGGACTGGCTGGATCTCCTTGCAGTACAAGGGACTGGGTATTCATTGTACTGCACCCAGTCCTGGGTGTTATTTGGAAGGACTGATGCTGAAGCTGAAACTCCAATACTTTGGCCACCTGATGCGAAGAACTGACTCATTTGAAAAGACCCTGATGCTGGGAAAGATTAAAGGCAGAAGGAGAAGCGGATGACAGAGGATGAGATGGTTGTATGGCATCACCGACTCAATGGACATGAGTTTGAGTAAGTTCCGGGAATTGGCGATGGACAGGGAAGCCCAGCGTGCTGCAGTCCATGGGGTCACAAAGAGTCAGACACAACTGAGCGACTGAACTGAACTGAACTGGGCTAGCAAACCTTTAAAACCTTTAAAAACTTCCTTGTTCCAGACCTTGGGTTTCCATGCTGCAAAGTAACAATCTATCGTTACAAACTTTTCTGTAGAGAAAAATGATTTGGTGCATGCTTTCCTGTTAAAGAAACTGATATGCCACCTCTCCCAAGAATGCATATATTTTAGAAATTTGTGCTGCAGAGGATAAGGCTTCAATAAAAGGACTAAATCAACTACCAGCAAAATTTCAGGCATGGGTTGGCAGAAAAGGGCAAAGGCATATTTAGAAGTCTAGGTCTTCCTGGATATTTTTCAGTTATTTTAAATACAGATTGAGATCACATGCATACAAAATAGCCCTACAAATGTATCAATATACAAAACTGTTGGTAAACAATAGATATTAAGAGAGGAGAAATCTAGTCAAGTGATTTTGTAGAAAGAATGCTAAGGGAACTTATAAAGGAAAAAAATCTTTCATATTCTTTCTTCATTTACTAAGAATTTACTGCTTCCTTGAACAAAGAAAATAAGTTGATTCATATTATTAGAAAGCAAATATGCTCTTAAAAAAGTTTAATCCCATCAATTTAAGCAAAGGTTGGACTTTTTAATTATCTATGTATCTTTCTTTCAAAGTGAGATAGAAAAGTCATATACAAACATATTTGCATATAATTATGTATACATATAGGAGAAGGAAATGGCAACCCACTACAGTATTCTTGCCTAGAGAATCCCGTGGATGGAGGAGCCTGGTGGGCTGCTGTCCATGGAGTTGCACAGAGTCGGACACGACTGTAGCAACTTAGCAGCAGCAGCAGCAGCAGCATGTACACATATGTTCAAAAGTTCAGATGATACCTTAATTCAACACTTAGAAATAAGTGAATTCTTTATGTAAGCATGGTATATACCAGTTGAAGCAAATACCGTGTATACCTACCACTTTGGTAGAAAATCTTTTTAAAATATATTGTTCTACTCCAGTCCATGTTGTTGTGGTGGTGGTGGTCCATCTTACACAGAGCTATTACCTGTATCCTAACATTTCGTGGTGAACTCCATACAAGCAGTATGAACATTGACTACCATGCTGTGCTCTGAGATTTTCACTGAGCCAGGTAGTACTTGACTATTTTTTCAATTTTCCTCCTTCTAAACATTTAGCAACAAGAATTAATACAGCTCCAACAAAATTAAACCCTTAGAGCAAAAGGAGAGAACCAGCTAATATGCGTGAAATGCATGTGTGCATTGGGCAGGGGTGGGGAGTTGTTGGTGAGAGCAGGACCTGAGGGTCTCCATGGGGTCAAATGGTCTTGGGTGTCTTGGCTATTGGCCACTTGGCCCATTCCCAGGAGGTGATGCAGCTGGGTAGGATTCTGGGATTTGGAGCCCGCTATCACTCCTTTTTGTGTGACCTGGGACTATGTATTTAGCCTCGCTGAATGTTGCTATCCTCACTTGTAAAGTGGGCACAGCAGTATTGCTTGTATGACTAGGTATTGTGAGCATTAAATGAGCTGAGTGAAAAGTGCTCACTTCAGTGCCTGGCACCTGTGGCCACGCATGACAGGCAGCAATGTTATCACTTCCATTAGGCCTTTCAGACCTGACCGCCCCAGCTGAATTCACACCCCTCCACTCGAGGTCACCTCCTAACCTCCTTCCTAGACATTCTTTATTGACCTTATTTTATTTGTGCTTCTTTTACAGTGATCTCTCTCAGATAGTAAACTGTAAACTCTCTGTTCACTCCTCGAACAGCACCAAGCACTTAGTAGGTGCTCAAGGAACACTTGTTTAATGATGAAAAAATGAATTGGCTGATGTGAGGCAGACAATGGAGCACAATTCCTGCCATGAAGCTTAGGGGATGGCAAGATCCCTTAATCCACCCTAACTGTCCCATTCTCAGAGACAGCTGGGAACAGGGGAAGCCAGGCAGGTGGCTTCAGCACCACCAGGCATGTCAGTGCCTGCCCCGCATCTGGGTTTCTCCCAGCACACAGGTCATACTCGTCCAGGCTACAGCCTGGTGTATATGGAGAGCTAAGGACTACATGTATTCTACAGCTCCAGAGCCTATGGCAAGGCTGTAGCTCCTCTCAGGTTCTCTCTCCAATGCCAATGGGGCTTTGTACGCTTCAAATAATCTTTTAGTTTAATATTTGGGTATCTGTAAAAATGCAAAGATATTTAGCAGGGACACCATTTTTACTCTTTGAAGTAACTGTGGAATCTAATTCAAAGATCTTTTGAAATGGGGGTGAGGCTCCTGAAAAAAGGAAAGAGAGGAGAGAGCCATTGGGCAAAGCATGCCAAACCTGGTCAACTTTTTCGTTTTGGCAAAGGCCTATCTTGCCCTTGGGCACCTGTAAGCAAATAGCCTCAAATGTAAAGCACCTTTTATTTCTGTAGTTCAACAACAGAAGTTTGAGAAACCTTTTGTAGCAAAACCCTATCAAGTCACTATTTTGCAATGTTTCCTGTTAACTTAATCCAAGGAAGATAGAATGCTAGTTGGTGTTGTTTGGGATGCTGAGAGCAACTATAAGAAGAATGCTTTTTATATTGCAGAAATGGTCAGTCCTCAAAGATGAGCAATAGTATAATTTGATGAAGAACAAGACTATCCTTTTGGAAAAGTTTAGTGTGGCCACTGGGTTGACCATAAATTCTGGGGAAACAGAACTATACTCCATGGTTCAAGAAATGATGAAGATGGCATCTGTAGTCCAGATTTAGGAGAACAAAAAAATTATAAAGGATCAAACCTGTATAAAAATTAAATCAAGGAAACAAGCTGCAAGCTTGCCTTGGAGTCTGTGACCATTCCAACCCACTGCTCAAGCTACAAGCTTCTCCAGCCAGTCAACGATTGATCCAGAAGTCAACCCTCATCACCAACATTTAGCTTCAGGATGCTCAGTTTCCTCTACAGACCAGGGCTCACTTTTGTGTCAGGTATTTTAGAAAGATCTCCACCAAAATGATTTGAAATCAAAAGGTTTTACCTCTCAAAGGGTTATCTCTTACTCTCATCCATGCCAGATTACTGTCTATTTATATGCACATTTTAATATACATGAATATTTTACTTCTGTCTTCCCTTAATTATTTATTTGATATTTTAAAATCTTTATTAGATGCTTCTAGCACGTCAGTGTGCCTTCTTTGAAGGATCCAACCCACATTTGGATGTATAAGGATATAGAAGGATCCCTTGGCTCTATAGTTCCATCATACTCAAATACATATTCGTGTGCAGCATTGAACTTTAAGCCCTTCACATTCATAGATCTCAATGGAGGAGTTTATGATTTTCATCCCTTCTCCATGCAAATGCCAGGATGTTCTTCCTTCTAACTAGCATTTGGAATGAGAAACATGGGTGGAATTCTTTTTTTTTTTTTTTTCATGTTCTCTTGGGGAATATAAGGAGAAATGATGGAAATGAAGGCTCAGAGATCTGTATCTCAATATACAAAATTGTCCACCCTTGGTACTTTCAGCCTTGGGGCATCGAACAGACCTGGCCAGAATGGCCCCAGCTAACAGGAAGGAATGGAAGAAGCTCTCAATAGCTCTTGTCAAGATCTGAAAGAGCGAATTTGTTCTCCATCTGTGATAAGATAAGGTCTCATTTCAGGTTCATAGTTTCTTTAAAATTTGAACAAGGTGAACTTTAGAAGATCCAGGACTTCTTCTTCTTCCTCTGAGCCTTCCCAAACTGCACATCATTTTTAAGAATCAGGTCAAGGATGACCTTCCCATATAACTGACCCCATGGGAATCTATCTATTTCTCAGTCCCTCCAATGGACACTTGTCAATCAGTTGCACACATTTTCTGCAAGTAGCTGTAGATTATCTTCCAGCTACCTCAGGTGTAGATGCTATTTTGTGTATGAGTCAAATAATCCTGCGGGCAAATAATTCTTCTTAGTTACTGATTGTCATAATAATTCATACAACTTTATGTGTAAAAACACATGATGTGAATAAAAAGGACATCAAGTTGTGTCCTTTCTGCAAATACCATCCCTCTGACTTGCCCCTAGGATACTTGAAATTTCTACCAGTAGTCATTAAGAGATTTCTGACCCAAGGCATTGATCTTTACTGGGAGAAAGGACATAATTGTGAACTATACATATTCATTCAGTTAATTACTCAAAGATTTCTACTGTGCACTTCTTGTACAAGGTATACACACTGCTGGGTGACGTGGGGTGTGATGCAAAGTGACTCTATTGCCTTTGCAATCCAGGAGTGTGGTTGTCATCTCTCATTCTCACCAATATCTGGTCCTCTTCACCTTGGGGGTGGGGTGGGGGGCACGTGGTAGGGTGGGTTGCATCTGCTGCCTCCTTGTGTTGGGGGCAGGGCATGTGACGAATTTGTCAGTGAGTTGTGACAAGATGTCCTGTGTGTTACTTCCAGGTTGGAGCACTTACATGCTAATGTGAGACCCTCTTTATGCCTAGTGACAAGCAGAGTGTGAGGTGGTAGCTGCTCCATTAACCTGGCCCCTGAGTGACTGCCATTAGCTGAACCCGTCAGTGATGGAAGTCAAAATGAAGACACAAGGAAGACAAAAGCCTTTCCTGTCGAAAACCTTGGGGGTCACTGATGCTGCAGCGTGGCCTCGCCTCCTTTGATTGATACAGGAAGCTTATCCTTGTAAGACAGAACAAAATGTGAGCATAAGTGACCGCAAGACAAGGAAGAAAGTTCTAAGGAAGACACAGAATTCTTACAGGAGAGATGTCTCCATGTGTAGACTCTCAGTGGAAGCCCAAGGAAAAAAGTGGGCTAGGAACAGTTTACAGAAAAACAGCAATTCGGAAAAGAGCCTTCCAGAAACTGTTTGAGCCCAGGTCTGCAAGGAGAGCAAACATTCATAGAATGTTCATAGAGAACAATTCAGATTGAATCACAATTTACACTACTAATAACAAGCTGCCCTTTATCCTGCACATTCACCATGTGCCTGGTTATATGCTAAGTGGTTTGGGTTCATTATTGAACTGACCTTCTTGATGTCCCTGGAGGTAGGTACTACCTCCATCCTAGTTCTGTGGTTGAGGAAGCCGAGGCTCTGGTGGGTCTTGTCAATTGCTTGAGGTCCCACAGCCAGCTGGTCTCACTGCAGAGACTCAAATCCCAGCCTGACCGCCCACGGACCCTGCTCTCAACCACAGGGCTGTTCTGCTTCTCAAAGGAAGCATCTTAGTGGTTGCTTAATCCGGGGGTGGGGAGGAATCTAGAGTTGTGTGTTACTAGCAAGACTCAGTTTATCTGTTAATGCAGCTGCAGCACTGCTCCTGCGCAGGAAGTGAGCCTTTCCAGGACGGGAGCCAGGGAGGTGAGCTGTGATGGGAAGCCAGGTGCGGAGGCAGAGCGTGGGCCCATTAGGGGGCGCCGTGTGCCTTCAGACTACAAGGTGGCGGTTGGCCTTTGTTTTCCAAGACCCTCCTGAAGTCTTTAACTTCTAGAAGACACTGCAGGAGACAGCTCTGACTCCAGGTGTCTTGAAAACTGAATTTCTTGTCACCAACCCTCACTCTACCCTGGTCCTCCCTTTACTTTTATGACCATCTCCCGTCCCATCTACCGGTTTTGGATATGAAATTTCCATGAGATATTTGACCCTTCAGTCTGGGTTTTAAAAGCCAGCCAGCAGTAATTTCCAGCTGCAATTTTTGAATCAACTCCAGCTAGACAGATGTGACTTCTCTTCTGGGCCTCTTCATATACTCCAGAATAACTCTCCACCATCAATTTCACCTCCACAACTTGGCTTATGCTTTTTTTCTTTGCTGACTCGAGTCATCCTTCTTGGTTAAGGATGCATCTTTCAATTCAGAACTCTACAGCACCTCTCATTTCTTGGTCGACAATCTCCTCTCCCTCAAACAGACCCTAAGCTCCCTGAGGGGAGGCACCGCGCCTTCTGTTTCACTCACAGAACTTTATACAGTCCTGGGGATATGCATGGTCTCAGTAAAGGCCTCAGCTGCCCCAAGGGCATTTGTTTCCATCCTTTCTGATCCCATGGGCTGCCATATTCTTACTTTTCTGTGTAACCTGTAAAACATTGTAACATCTCAATCAGCTCATTTGAACCCTTTTGCTTTAGGGCCATTGAGTTTGAAGGCATGGGTCTGGGTTACAGCTTCATAATTCTCTAGCTAAGGTATCTTGGGGGAATCACTTGAATGGTCATCTCAGTTCTCACATCTGCAAAATGAGAAGATAGTGATGGCAACCATATCCTATGTGAGGATGGATGATATACAAAATATCTGGCACGTGACACAGGTTGGATATCCTGGGATTTTTTTTTAACTCTCCTCCCTTCTTCTACTACACTTTCAAGTCTCACTGGAAGGAACTTGCTTTTTCCTCATTCACTAAATCTAAATCCACCTCTCCTTCCTCCTGCTGAGTTCCATTTTTTTTTTTGGCCTGTTTAAATTCAGCATCTCTGCATCTCAGCACCCTGGGAAGAGGGCCTGGCTGGATTTCTAAGGAAGGTTGTGACTACAGGCAGACAGCTTAGTGTGGAGCCAGACGCAGCTCAGTTCCATTGGTGCCCAGCCCTGGGCTCCTGTGCTCTTGGAAACATTATCAAGTTGCAGGGAATTTGGTAGCGCTAATCAAACATTTGCTGTGCATCACCTGCAACTGGTGTGTACTTTAAGATAATGTCTGGCTTCAGCTTGAAGGCTGGTGATTAGAGCAGTAAATCAGCCCCACTTTGTGGTTGCAGGTTTTCTTGGCTCACGTAGCACATCAGAGCAGATTTCAGAGTACAGATGTTTTTCTGTTTTCCCTTCCATCTCTAAGGAGAACAATGACAATATCCTGATGTTCCCCTGCCATCCAATTATTCCCATTTTGCTTCTGTGCTTTAGCTCACCAGGCACAAAAGGCAGGCAAAGCTTGTTGGTCATCTTTGCTTGAAGGTACCATCCTGGTGGAATGTGGTTTTTCAGCTGAGTGAGACCACAGTGAAGGTCTTACTCAAATCATAAGGGAGCTTTCACCTTTAACTGAGGATAATCGGCCATTTGGGTTGAATCCCATAGGTCAATCTCGCCCCAGCACCCACACAAGTACACACACCCTCCAAGGTCCTCAGTTTCCTTGTGCTTTTCCACTTGAACATGAGCTGCAAGGCAGGTCAACCATAGGGCAAATGGCTGGGCAGCTGAAGGGTAGACAGAGCGCCTCGTGGGGGCAATTGGGTCCATACCACCCAGCAGAGGGCAGCAGTGCCTAAGAGTCGATCCTAAATCCTTCCATTTACTCAGACACAGACCAAGGCAGCTTGGGGGTGACTTTGGAGCATCTTTGGCAGCCCCATGAGAGTGGGGGATATTTCCTTTGTGAAGCCTGTTGGCTGATTCCATACTGAGGAGCATAGAAATCCTAGAGCCACAAAGCCCTCTAGAGAGCAAGGCTTGTTCCTGAATTCCCAGGCTGGTGCTGGAAGGGTCCACACTGCTTTTCGTATCAAAGGTGAAATCACCTCCTGGAGGTAGGGTCAGTGTGTCTCAGTCAGCAGAGAAGTTCTACGAGGCTCCTTCAAGATCTGACTCCTCTCTTGTGCATGGGTCAAGGCCCAGTGGTTTAAGAGGAAAAGCAAAGGCTTCGGGTCTCAGCCCTCTCGTTTTCAAACAAATGCAATTTGCATCCAATCTCTACCTCTCTCTGTAATGCCTATGCTAGCATGTCTTGTAGATACTTTTTTTTTCACCTCTACTCAACCCAGAAAGTCTCTCTAAATTTGTTCATTTTTTGGGAATTTACCCTTGATATTGGTCCTTGTCTTCAAATTCACCCTGCAAAAGAATCTCAGATTAAACTCATTCACCCTTCTCCCTCACCTCACTGTAAGATGCCCCTTGGGGTTGCAAGGAAGAGATGGGCCTTGAAGTGGAGAAAATAAGCCCAGGAAAGCAGAGCCTAGGGCAGCCACCCAAGAATATTTTTCAGATTGTTCTTCTCAACTCCAGCAAGGATAGTGATTTAGACGGTTTGAATTATGGGACAACTTGGGATAAGATTAAGCCTGGATTGAAGGTCTAAATTGGATCAAGAACATCATGAGGGTCTGAACTCCTGGAGGCCGACTCCCGGGAGACTGGGGGAAAGTAGAGAAGGCAAGAGAAGTGTGAGTGTAACAAATGCAAATCTTGCCCAGACCAGTTTTGTTTAGGGCCACAAGGGAAACTAAAGAAAAGGCTCCTGTACTGGCTGTGTAGCTTTTTGTTGGATGACTGCTAAGCTCATTTCACCTCTCAGCCTCTGGGATTCCATGAGCTGGATGAGGTTTTGAATCATCATTGACTGAAATAGCTTCTGTGTGGTCACTGTGTTTTGCACTGGAGCTGAGTTGTTTTAATATATGACAAACTAGTTTCTTCTATTTTCCACAGACAGTCTGCACTAGACCTCCCAGGGGCTTCTGGGAGCTGCATGGCATTATGGGAAAAGTGATAAACTTGGAATCAGGGGACCTGGGTCTTAGTCCTAGTTTTCTTGGGCAAGTCACTTTCCCTCTCTAGTTTGTAATTTGGTCTTCTGTCAAATAAAGACATTGGAATACATCAGGGAAGGCAAGTGTATAGCACAAACGGAGCTAGGCAGTTCATGCCTATAGCACGTAATGCTAATAGATCATCTTTTCTACTGAATTAGAATCCTTTTCAACATCGCATTTGAAACAGCCATTATTGACCAAATTGAGTTCTTTCTTGAGACTAAAACTGCTTGCCACCACTGGTTTAGATAATTTTAAAGGTTCTTGCAATTCTAAACTAAGCTCTTTCTTTACCAAATATTATGCAAGACGATCGTGGCCTTCAAAAAAAAAAAAAAAACTGATATCTAACAGTGCTTTTCAAAAGAACAACATTAATTTAAAAAGGAACATCTGAAAATATTGGTGTTATTTAATCAATTAGAAGTCTTTGAGAAGTGCCTACCAAGTGCCTTAGTTCAGTTCAGTTCAGTCGCTCAGTCGTGTCCTAACTCTGCAACCCCATGGATCGCAGCATGCCAGGCCTCCCTGTCCATCACCAACTCCCAGAGTTCACCCAGATTCATGTCCATCGAGTCGGTGATGCCATCCAGCCATCTCATCCTCGGTCGTCCCCTTCTCCTCCTGCCCCCAATCCCTCCCAGCATCAGAGTCTTTTCCAATGAGTCAACTCTTCGCATGAAGTGGCCAAAGTATTAGAGTTTCAGCTTTAGCATCATTCCTTCCAAAGAAATCCCAGGGCTGATCTCCTTCAGAATGGACTGGTTGGAAAAGACTCTGATGCTGGGAGGGATTGGGGGCAGGAGGAGAAGGGGACGACCGAGGATGAGATGGCTGGATGGCATCACTGACTCAATGGATGTGAGTCTGAGTGAACTCCGAGAGATGGTGATGAACAGGGAGGCCTGGCGTGCTGCGATTCATGGGGTCGCAAAGAGTCGGACACGACTGAGCGACTGAACTGAACTGAACTGAACTGAACCTTCAAAAGTCAACGTGTGTGAAATTCTAGGTAACAAAGTACAAAATAACCCTAATCTGGACCAAACAACCCAATCAATGTAGTATTGTCATAAATGAATACTAAGTAAATGTCTCCTATCTATTTNCAAGGAGTAAGCGTCTTTTAATTTCATGGCTGCAG
Source organism: Cephalophus harveyi (assembly GCA_006410635.1). Taxonomy (NCBI): domain Eukaryota; kingdom Metazoa; phylum Chordata; class Mammalia; order Artiodactyla; family Bovidae; genus Cephalophus; species Cephalophus harveyi. The sequence continues at coordinate 131,986 of SJYT01051286.1, read as the reverse complement.
TCACGATCTGCTGTGATTTTGGAGCCCCAAAAAATAAAGTCTGACACTGTTTCCACTGTTTCCCCATCTATTTCCCATGAAGTGATGGGACCAGATGTCATGATCTTCGTTTTCTGAATGTTGAGCTTTACCAAGTGCCTAGAACATTCCTAAGTTCTTTACAAAGAGATTTGATCTAAAATACTTGTATTTCAGGGACTAATCACACCTTACTTAAACTCCAAACCATAAGGGAATATGGTTCCTTCCAATAATGCAAGGTAGGTAATCACTTAGTCTCCAGGTAGGAAGAATGGGTTGGAGAGACATAATATAGCCGCTAGGAGAGTGGAGCTGTTAGTAGCCAGTAACACAGCGGCTAGTGTTGTGGAGAAGATGGGAGATGTAACCCAGTAGCTAGGTGTTTTGCAAACCAAGCCATACAGATTAACTCTAGCAAAAAAAAAAAATTTTCTTTTGCAAGAAGTCTTCCCTTATCCCTTCAGGTAGAATGAAACCCCACTCTTCTTAACACACATTGTACTACTCAATACATGCCACCATGTACTATCTTTTCCTTAAAAGTACAAGCTCTTTGAAGGTAGAGCTTGCATTTAATTCTTCTCTATATCCCCAGCACTGAGCACCAGTATTATGCCCAAATGTTACATGAGTTGAGTTAAAATCATAGTTTTTGTCTCCAACCAGTCTGCACCTTAAAGAATTTATAGTCCATATTATTAGATCCCTAAAAAGTTATGCCCGAGACACATTGCAGAAGAAAAAATAAAATATTGATGCGAGTGTTGAAATCTTCACTGGTTCAGGTAAGGATCTAAAAGCAAAGGAAATAGATTAGATCCAGCCCTATATCTTTGTGGTTTATGTAATTTTAGATGACCTCAATCAAGAGATCACAGAAAACTAAACTCAGGAGGTCTTTCATTACCTGATCCTTAACTATAAAGAGGCTTGGTCAAGAATATGTCTCCAATGATGTTTTGATTATAAGAATGTAATTATTTATTAACCAAATATATACCAAACTTCACTATCCAACTGCACTATGTGATAAGATGATCTCAGGCCTGCTTGATTCTGCTCCACCAGAGAAATCAGGTCCAGCTGGTAGAGGAGATAATTCACTGTCCAGTAAGTACAGAAACTGGCTGCCTTCATCTGTGGTGGTAGGTTTATCAGAAGAGTTCAACAGCAGCTTCCACAGAGGGCTCAACTATAAAGCTACAGGTAAGATTTTTCTTCTCAGGGGTGATGGCCTAAGAGGGCCCAATAAAACTCAAGAATGTTTGCAGGTCATAGATCGAGGAGCCCAGAGCTGAGCAATGCAGCCCGGTAGTTAGAAAGCAACCACAGAGTTGACAAAGCATTTCCACACACGTGAGCACTTTTGATCCCTGACCGCAATGATAAGAGTTATTATTTCTGTTTTCTAGATGAGGTAATTGATATGCAAGGAGGTTAACAAACAGTTAAATTAACTTTGAGAAAGAAAAAAGAGAAGGCCGTGACATCTCAAAGCTGGCCTGGCCCTCACAGCTAGGTCATGTTATTCTCCTGATGGATATAAACAATCTTGCAGAACACTAACTTCAGACAAGGTTATTCTGAGACCATGATAAAATGAGATGAAGCCAGGGTACTTTATAATTTTATCTAAACATAAACAAAAACAAGGCCACCGTGCTACCCACAAATACCGAAAACCCACTTAGAATGAGTGACATCTACTTTACCAGTAATTCTCACTATACATGAGATTTATTAAGATACCCAATCATAGACTTTCCCCCACTTTCTGACAGTACCCAACATGAAGCAAACCTTCATTTCCTTGGACCCTGTCTCAAATCACCCAACCAAGGCTGAAATGCTACAAACGACTCTTTCTAGCACCCTTTTCCTGAGATAGCACTTTGCCATGATGTGCATCCTCCCTTGATTGAAAGAGTAATAACCCCAACGTGTTCCACTACAGGTGTGAGCCTGGTGGTCTTTGGCTGGAGGATATTGACAATTTCCATAAGGTTAGGTGGGTTGCCATGATCATGCAGGTGTTAAGGCTGGTCTTGTTCTTTCCTGGGCACTAGACCATTGAGCAAGGTTAATCCCATCACCAGCATATGAGAGAGGCCTGGAGATTATGGTGGCAGCTACCAGGAGATAGTTGAAGGGCACTGGGGATTTACTGGAGACTAAATCGTATTAATATTTCCTTTTCAGTCTTCAGTTCAATTTTTCAAATCCCTTTCACGTCTAACTTTCTTATTTGAGCCATATATTAATGTGCCCTTTGGCAGGTGGAATGGAAAGTGGTTTGCATATGGTCTCCTAGCTCGTTAGCAGAGAGCTCCTTTCCTCACCTACCACGTACTCCTACCAGTCCCTGCGTAAAATGGAATACCTGCTCAACATTCTTTTTGGCCATGGTCAAGTCCTACGACAACTGAAAAATCAGAGGATGAGAGACTTGGGGGAGGTGAGTTTATCTAAAATGGGAGCTGGTGCACAGGGATGAGTCAGAGAGATGATGTGGGGTGGGAGGTGGGAGGGGGATTCGGGATTGGGAGCTAATATACACCCATGGTGGATTCATGTCAATGTATGGCAAAACCAATACGGTATTGTAAAGTAAAATAAAGTAAAATAAAATTAAAAAAAAAATAAAAATAAAATGGGCATGATTTTTTAACAAAATTCTACATTTAGTGTAAGCAAATAATTACCAAGCTTCACAAAATTTGATGTACTCATAGGCTTCTTTAAGAGATGGATGGCACTCAGATCATAGAAGGTAACAGTTGAGATAGAGCATGCTGCTGCTGCTGCTGCTGAGTCACTTCAGTCGTGTCCGACTCTGTGCGACCCCATAGACGGCAGCCCACCAGGCTCCCCGTCCCTGGGATTCTCCAGGCAAGAACACTGGAGTGGGTTGCCATTTCCTTCTCCAGTGCATGAAAGTGAAAAGTGAAAGTGAAGTCACTCAGTCGTGTCCTACTCTTAGTGACCTCATGGACAGTAGCCTACCAGGCTCCTCCATCCATGGGATTTTCCAGGCAAGAGTACTGGAGTGGGGTGCCATTGCCTTCTCCTAGATAGAGCATAGATAAGGTATTTTGTTCAGGTCTGGGAATCACATTTTAGAGGACCAGTGGGTAGCATGTTTGCAGCACATTCAGAGGTGGGTAATGATTGTGAAGAATAGCTTTGAAACCAGGTCACAGGAAGAATGGTTGAGGCAATGGGAGCAGGGAACGGAGAACAGTTCACATAGAGGAGACGTGTCTTCAGACATGGGAAGGCCATCACATGGAAGAGAAAATAGACATTCACTGTGTTACTTTGGAGGCAGAATTAGGACCAGTGGGTGGAATTTATAAGAAGCCAACTTTTGGCTCAATATGGGAAGTGCCTTTTTAACATAGAGAACTGTCCAACAATGTAGATGTCAGCAAGCTTACTATTCTTGAGGGAATTAAAGTAGGAGCTGGAAGGGATTTTGTCAAGGACGCATGAAAGCTGGTCTTGCACTGGGTGGAAGTTTGTATCCGTGACACCTGAGGTTATTCCAGCTCTAATATGCCCATCTGGGTTATTCTAGGCACTAGATGGGATGAGAGTTGGGTGAAGAATTCAAGGATTGATACAATGCAGTAACTTTACTATCTTGTGTTTTTGTGTAATCTTTTGCTACCTTGGATTTTAATTTGATTAGCTCAAACAAACAAACAATGACATGGACCCTTCTCCTAGAATTTCATCAGGATCTTAAACTTGAAAGCCTTAACTGTGTATTCATTAAATCTTTACCTCCCAAAGAGCATCAGTAAAATGTCAGTCCATAAATGTGACTGCACATGCAAGAATAAACAAGAATTCAGGACAGTTGATGTCCAGCTCCAGAAACCTGCTGAGTCACCTGCTTCTATCATGTCATTTCAGAATTTTAAAGGAAAAAACTACTTCCAGAAGTCCTTGAAGTCAGTTTTCACTAGATATAGGGGATGGCCATCCAAGTTCAACTTTAAATGTTTTAACTGCTCTGTAGCTCACAGATGGTTCTCAAGAAGTAGTTCTCAGGACGTTTTACTCTAGAGATGATGAATAAAGGACACTGTCATCAGACCTCTTTATCAGTATTTCAGTTCAGTTCAATTCAATTCACTTTTAATGAGAGGCTTTAAGGCAATGTATTAAATCCTCCAGAGAATTCAGAAACAAATAAGATCTAGTCCCAGTCTTAGGAGCTTACTTTCTGGTTTGGAGCCTGCTGATAAATAATTGTAAATTTAAAGTAAAACATCTAAGTAACTTAGGGGAGAAAGAGAGAGATGGAAATTACACTAGTTTTCGGGTTTGAGGAAGGAATGGTAATTTCACGGGAATTTTGAAGGATACATACATTTTTACAGTAATTGTAGGGGGAGAATATTTTAGGAAGACACATGAGCTTGAGAAAGCCACTGAGATGGGAGTTTGTGAAATGTCTGTGGAAAACAGTCAAGATCTTTGTAACTGGGAAGCTGAGTAAACAGCACTTGTGTGCTAAGTCATTCAGCTGTGTCTGACTCTTTGCGACCCCATGGACTGTAGCCCACCATGCTCCCCTGTCCATGGAATTTTCCAGGCAAGAATACTAGATCAGGCTGCCATTTCTTCTTCCAGGGGATCTTCCTGACCCATGGATCAAACCCACGTCTTCTACGCCCCCTGCACTGAGGTCGATTTTTTACCACTGTGCCACCTGGGAAGCCCCTGAACAGGTAGTGTGGTGGTGATTTTGTCATTAAGTCGTGCCCGACTCTTGTGACCCCATGAACTGTAGCCTGCCAGGCTGAATAGGTAGTGGTGGGAGGTAAAAGCCAGAGGATGAGGCCACGGGAGACAGAGACTTGGGCCCCCGACCAAGGGTTTCTTTTAAGTTTTGTAGGTAAAGGAGAATCGCAGAAAGCTTTCATCCAGTGAAGAGGAATAATCAGAGCCATAACAAAGAAAAGGTGCAACTGGCAGCTTTGTATGGATTGAAAGTGCGAGTGACAGGGCAGGTGTCTCAGAGGGAGAAAAGAGCCACATGAAAGGACGGGCGCATGAGACGGAAAGAGAGGAATCTGAGACGAGATGCTGAGGAGGGAGAATCTACAAAGTTTAAGCTGTGGAATAAATGTGGCCAAGGAAGGAAAGGGAGGGATGGTGGCGGGGGAAGGCTAGGGGTAAGAGCAAATAGGAAGGGCTGTATTTTAGACAGCAGTTTTGAGGTGCCGCTGAGACTCCAGGCTGACTGTTTAGTTGGCAGTTGATTTGAAGCCAGTGTCCAAAGCTTGGGAGAGGACTTGGGGTTAGTGTCAGGAATTTACAAGTCATCCAGGTAGAAGCCAATATTATATATAAAAAAAGATACCATCACCCAGGGATTGAGGTAAAGATTCTCAGTGATTTGGGGGAATATTTGTGTTTAGGGATAAGAAGGTAGTAAAAAACAAACAAACAAAAAAGATGGAAAGTGAGGTTTGGGATTAAAAAAAAAAAAAAAAAAAAAGCTGAGCAGATGACAGTAACCAGAAGAGACACTTCAAGAAAGGCAGGTTGGTGGCCAGTAGTTCCAGCCAGAAATAGCTCTGAGGTCTGGCAATTACTGATGTTCTAGAGTCCTTTAGAAAAGAGCATCAGCACCTAGTGGAGGAAGCAGCCAGATTGCACGGGGCTGTTCACAGAGTGGATCCAGTGACAGGAGTCACATTTCCAAGGAGCAAGGAAGTGAAGGAACATTTTGAGGATAACATGAGTGACACAGTGTTTTATTAAAATAGGACACATTTTTTTAGGGAAAAGTGTATACAGAGTAGAAGCTAAGCGTATGAGCAAGAGTTGTAGAGGTTTCTTACTGAACTGATGACCAGGAATCAGGTATGAGGCTGCCGCTCCTCTTCCACAGGTAACTGACTTGTCTGCCTAGCTCTGAAACCCTGTTGCAGGTGGCTCATGCACCCTCTGCTCTTGGGATGCTCCCACCCTGTGCCCACCCACCTACTGCCACTGAGAATTGTCTTTAAACGTCCCCTCTGGCAGGGACTTTCCTGGTGGCTCAGACGGTAAGGCATCTGCCTACAATGTGGGAGATCCAGGTTTGATCCCTGGGTTGGGAAGATCCCCTGGAGAAGGAAACAGCAACCCACTCCAGTACTCTTGCCTGGAAAATTCCATGGATGGGAGGTCTGGTAGGCTTTCCTACCATGGTAGGCAGTCCACGGGGTCACAAAGAGTTGGACACGACTGAGCGACTTCACTCACTCACTGGCAGGGATCTCTCCTTTCTCTGAATCTCTGTTGCATTAACTATATAGCCGGCCAGTTTAGCCTGAAATGATTTTCTTTACTGAATGTGTTTTTGTTTCCAACTAGACTGGTGAGGGCTAGAAGAAGGTTTATACTTCCTTTGATTTTTAGTAACTCCTCGCAGAATGTGAGCACACAGCAGGTGCTCAGTAAGATCTTAGACTCATAGAGTTAAGTTGAGAAAGTGCAACTACCTCACTTCCCTGATGCAGAAACTGAAGTGTGCAGAGGTTTTTATGACTTCATTTACTTGTTCTGTCTGAGCATGTTTTTGTGGCAGATACTGAGCAAGGTGCTCAAGGTTTCAGGAGACAAAAAGATTCATAATCTAGCCTGGAAGAGAGACATGTAGACAGCTCAGCAAAGTATAAATTGTACAAAGGAAAAGGGTGGTTTATACAATCTGAAAAAGGAGGCATGCGTGCATGCTGTTTCTTCAGTCGTGTCCGACTCTTTGCGACCCTATGAACTGTCACCCATCAGGCTCCTCTCTCCGTGGGGATTCTCCAGGCAAGCACACTGGAGTGGGTTGCCATGCCCTCCTCGAGGGGATCTTTCCGACCCAAGGATCTAACCCACATCTCTTAAGTCTCCTGGGTTCTTTACCACTAGCGCCACCTGGGAAGTCCGAAACATGAGGAGAGGCCCTTAATTCAATCTGAGTAGTGAGGTCAAGTCCAGAAACTGCATCAGAGGGGAGCAGCGGTTTGCCCTGTGCCTTAAACATGGAGAACTTAAGGCTTGCTAGTGTCCCTGCTGGGGTGTGGCCCAAACCTCCCAGACCACACTGGCTCTCTCCCACCCTGAGCAATGGTTAAGTGTCTGACTGAGCAACCAGTGGTTCTGTCCCTGGCCACAGTTTCCCACCTTGCCCAGGCCAGGTATGTGGACATGCACTGCTGCTTGTCAGAAATTTGGGTGATAGAAGGAGCTTCTAAGGAAGGGGAAGAGAATGATGGAAGTGCCTAAGACTGGCAAAAGAGCCTGGGATAAAAGGGAAGGGGTTAAGAAAATGTGGTCATGGATTACTCACAAAGCCTGTCCTACACTTCCCCAGAGCTGGTGGTTCAGCAGCACTTTTAAAACTGAAGTGTGTGTTTGTGTGTTTAAGACTCTTTCTACTTCAACAGCAAAGGACTCAACCCTATCCAAGGGCTGTATCTTTTGGTTAGCTCACAAATGACATCTTATTTGGGACCAGATGTTTTTGATCTGAGTTCCCCAGTTCTCTGCCGTGCAGTCCCTAGAAGTTGGTTCTCTAGATTAGAAGTCCAGATCAGCAAGAGGAGCTCAATCAAGAGAAAGGGAAGGCAGAGGAGGGAGAGCTAAAGACAATTCCACATGGAATTCCACACAAGGAAGACTGCATTTCAGAAACGAAAGCCTGATCAGCAGGAGGTGATGTTGATCCATTGTTGGCATCTCAAGAAGGGCTGAGGCTGGGAGTCTGCCACTGGCTTCTGACCACGGATATCACAGGAAGCCCATGTCGGGGGTGCCACATGTGTCTCAACTTCTAACTCCTCATCCTTAATGTGAGAGGTGGTTGGGGAGTGTAGGGATCAAATAGTCTCTGAGATCCTTTCCAACTCTGGTGGTCTCCAGATTTCTAATTGGAACCCCAAGAAGAAAGCAGTTTGCCAGTCTCTCTTCTCACCTCACGAGGAGTCAGAAAATATTTGGCTCTGGCTCATTAGCATGGGAAGTGGTGGCCCACAGACATCACAGTCGAGATATTAATAGATTATTCCAAATGTTATATTTGCATAGACGCACCACTCATTATGCAGATTGCCAATTATGAACTGTTTGTTCTTTCTTTCAGGGGAGAAGTTTATTTGCAAATGGCATGAGGTGACTTTGGGCAGCATGGAAACAAGGCACCACCCAGGAGTTCTGTGCACGGGGCACTCTGCCATGACCTGCGCTTGACAAGCTCTTAAAGAGCCAGGTGAAGTTTGCCAATGAATGCCAGCTAGAAAGGTGATGAGAAGGAAATCAGTGATGGAATTTAAGGACAAGGGCTGAACTAAGAAGGTCTTGAGATTAGAGGGATTAAACGTCTAGTGGTGGCGGCACTGGTGGTAAAGAACGCGTCTGCCAGTGCAGGAGACCTAAGAGATGCAGATTCGATCCCTGGGTCAGGAAAGTCCCCTGAAGGAGGGCATGGCAACCCACTCCAGTATTCTTGCCTGGAAAATCCCCATGGACAGAGGAAACTGGTGGGCTACCATCCATGGTGTCACAAAGATTGGACATGACTAAAGCGACTTAGCATGCACATGTGAAAGAGAAGTAGGTTTGCTCTAAGTTCCCTGGGTTTGGAAGACCCCCAGGGGAGGAATGGCAACCCATTCCAGTATTCTTGTGTGGACAATCCCATAGACAGAGGAGCTTGATGGGCTACAGTCCATTGGGTCACAAAGAGTTGGACATGACCGAGAGACTAACACACACATATGCACACACAACCCAAAATGGGCCCAGTCCTTTTGGGCCACAGGACTTCTCCTGATGGAGCTGGGCAAGGATCAGGTCCCCTTCTCACATGTCAAAAAACTCCAGATTTTATAATCGCCTGCAACTTATTGAACACTAATCTGTAGGGGTACTGTCTGAAGTCATTTACTTGGGTTATCTCATTAAACTGTGTAGCTATTAGGTGATAGGGAAGCTTAGAGAATTTACATTTGCTCCTATGCTGACTGGTATTTGATCACAGGCTGTCTGATCACAGAGCCTGTGCCCTTAGCCACTACACTTCTATATTCTACTCTTCTTTGCACACTTAATAATTTGATCATGGGTCATTTTTCTCAGGGCCATATATAAACCCGAGACAGAATTCTGAGGGCATTAAGATATAGGAGCATCTAATATAGTACCCCAATTGTCCTCTATTAGACTTCAGCATTCCACTTAAGCCTCTAAATCTGAGAGTTGCCTGAAATTGGCTCCAGAGAGAGCATGCAGGTGATTAATGAGTTTTTAAGAGGGAAAATGAGGGAGGGATGGAAGAACTGTTTGCCATGAAGAAAAAGAGGAGGCTGAGAAGGTGACTGTAGCTAATGTTGGAGTGAATAAAATCATAGACTCTTGGAAGAAAAAGAAAGTTTGGAAGTCACCTTATCTAACGTCATACACAGTGCAGAAACTGGAGAGCTCTGAGCTGAATAATGTAAACGTGCAAAGAGTTGGGAAAGTCTGTTTTCTCCTTATAGGAAGTCAGGGAGGATTGAAATCAGTTCATGTCTTCACTGACTGTATATGTATGTTCCCAGACCTGGGCAGGATGTCATAGGGAACACACAGAAATGAGTCTGTTTTGAGAGATGAACTGGTATAGTTGGGTTTCAAGACCTAAACATGAAATAGACTTCCCAAGAGAGTCTACTAGTGATAGAAGTGTAGTCTGGAGCTATTCTGTCTAAGCTGATAACCACTAGCCACGTGTGTCTATAGAGCATTTGAAATCTGACTAGTTCAAATTGTGCTATCAATTTAAAGCTAAATACTGGATGTCAAAGATTAGATTCAATACATATTATTAAATTTAATTTTATCTTTTTAAAGCTTTCTTCTCCAACACCACAGTTCAAAAGCATCAATTCTTCAGTGCTCAGCCTTCTTCACAGTCCAACTCTCACATCCATACATGACCACAGGAAAAATCATAGCCTTGACTAGATGGACCTTAGTCGGCAAAGTAAAGTCTCTGCTTTTGAATATGCTATCTAGGTTGGACATAACTTTTCTTCCAAGGAGTAAGCGTCTTTTAATTTCATGGCTGCAGTCACCATCAGCAGTGATTTTGGAGCCTCCCAAAATAAAGTCTGACACTGTTTCCACTGTTTCCCCATCTATTTCCCATGAAGTGATGGGACCGGATGCCCTGATCTTCATTTTCTGAATGTTGAGCTTTAAACCAACTTTTTTGCTCTCCTCTTTCACTTTCATCAAGAGGTTTTTTAGCTCCTCTTCACTTTCTGCCATAAGAGTGGTGTCATCTGCATATCTGAGGTTATTGATATTTCTCCCAGCAATCTTGATTCCAGCTTGTGTTTCTTCCAGTCCAACATTTCTCATGAGGTACTCTGCATATAAGTTAAATAAGCAGGGTGACAATATACAGCCTTGACGGACTCCTTTTCCTATTTGGAACCAGTCTGTTGTTCCATGTCCAGTTCTAACTGTTGCTTCTTGACCTGCATACAGATTTCTCACTACTTTGCCGACTAAGGTCCGTCTAGTCAAGGCTATGGTTTTTCCAGTGGTCATGTATGGATGTGAGAGTTGGACTGTGAAGAAGGCTGAGCGCCGAAGAATTGATGCTTTTGAACTGTGGTGTTGGAGAAGACTCTTGAGAGTCCCTTGGACTGCAAGGAGATCCAACCAGTCCATTCTAAAGGAGATCAACCCTGGGGTTTCTTTGGAAGAAATGATGCTAAAGCTGAAGCTCCAGTACTTTGGCCACCTCATGCGAAGAGTTGACTCATTGGAAAAGACTCTGATGCTGGGAGGGACTGGGGACAGGAGGAGAAGGGGACGACCAGGGATGAGATGGCTGGATGGCATCACAGACTCAATGAACGTGAGTCTGAGTGAACTCCGGGAGTTGGTGATGGACAGGGAGGCCTGGCATGCTGCGATTCATGGGGTCGCAAAGAGTCGGACACGACTGAGCAACTGAACTGAACTGAACTGGTTCCTAAAGTCTTACTTAAGAAGTTAGTAAAAGAAAAGCAAAAGTCACCCAGGCTCAGCTGTGTCTGACTCTTTGTGACCCCATAGATTGTAGCCCACCAGGCTCCTCTGCCCATGAAATTCTCCAGGCAAGAATATTGGAGTTGGGTAGCCGTTCCCTTCTCCAGGAGATCTTTCAGATCTAGAGATTGAACCCAGTCTCTTACACTGCAGGCAGATTCTTTACTGTCTGAGTCACCAGGGAAGCCCATCTAAGAAGATAATATTCTTCCAATCTCTTCAAGAACATTTGTTAACTGTGTATCAGATAAACCTGTCTTATGTCCTTTTAAAAACTTCATTTCAATATTCATGCTTATCAATGAATTTACTTGTAAAGCAAGCACCAAATATATGCATTGAGTAAAGAAAACAGTCAGATTCAAAGGCATCCATTATTTACAACTGAACATCTTCTCTGGGCTAGATCTGCAAAACGAGCACTTATCGACTCTCAGAAGATAGACAGTAAGCAAACATTAAGGGAAGCAGAAGAACACAAGGGTAACAAGAGAGTATTTCAAATCAGAAGGACTGAGATTTGTATCCAGGTTCTGCCTATATGTGTAATTATAGATAAATCCTTTGACCTAGCTAAGCCTCATTTTGTTTCTCTGAAAAGGATTAAATAATGTCACTATTTATTCATTCAATAAATTGTACAAGGGTTAAGTTGTTTTAGTATAGTTTTAGTGCTTAATAGATATTGGTTATTATTATTATCATTAATAGTTGAGACTAACATAGAGCGTGACCAGGTAGGATAAGTGTGAAAAGAGCCTTACGACAGGATCTACTAATTATAGTTGAACATCACAACAGGGTTTCCCTGGTGGCTCAGTCAGTAAAGACTCTGCCTGCAATGTGGGAGACCTATGCTCGATCCCTGGGTTAGGAAGATCCCCTGGAGGAGGGCATGGCAACCCTCTCCAGTATTCCTGTCTGGAGAATCCCCATAGACAGAGGAGCCTGGCAGGCTACAGTCCATGGGGGTCACAAAGAATCAGACACGACTGAGCAACTAAGCACACATCACATCAGAGAGGTGTAACTGGAAGTTATCTCGCGAGCACTCTAAGACTTGGAGACATGGGTGAGAGGTGGAATACGAAAGTCCTCGACATGTCTGGAGAATGGGGGAGAGGCTAGCTTTGTGAACCCAAGTGGACAGGTGGAATTATGGTTATAGAGGAAGATTGGGTCATCCTTGGTTGTGGAAACATGTAGGAGAGGTATTTCGGGGCTACGAGATAAAAAAAATTGGAACTAGCAATGAGAAAATGGGTGTCTAACTGCCCAAACTGGATGCAGAGTCCCTTTACCTTTGTGGGTGTTGTTTTGCTTTGGGGACGACAGCTTATTCTGTCAGCGCATCTCTCTGGCCTGTCCTCCCCCACCCAGCCACTGGCAGTCATTTCTCACTCCCACGCTGACATTTCCCTGAGACTCATTTCATGCTATTTCTTCATGGGGGCATCTGGGCTGACAATGCAAAGAGCCTTTTCCCACAGAATTGAGAGGAATTTCTGATTATGTGCAGGGATGTCGGCCACCGTGAGGTCTTGCACTGTTTCCATCCAGCCTCCCGCGATGATGGCGTTCCCCTCTCCCCCTCCCACTCCATCCTCGCTTTCTCCCTGGGAACTTTTTGCTCCCTCTGGGAGTGATTTCTCAAGATACTCTCCTGTTTCCAAGCTTCTCTCTCTCCAGCCAGACTGATGGGCCCCACGCAAAGCGTGCTCTTTTTGGGGACCGGCTTGTGAGCCCTGCAAACACGTCGTTGGTGGCTGTCCTGTCATTTCCATATCTGGAACTTTGTGCCTGACAGAAAAGGTTGAGTGAACACACATATATTTTGGGTCTTTCTTCAGAAAAGTTCTTTTGAATATGCAGAACAAAGTGAGGGCTACATTTATCTCTGACCTTTTCCGGCTCTTTCTTGCATCTGTTAAGGGAAAAACAGTCCTCCAGGCTCTTCAGCCTCCCCTCCCTGGGAGCAGATGAGAGAGTTGCCTGCATTCACTCCGTCACCAGCTCTCATTCCTCAGGCCTGCTGGAGTCTTTCCCTGTGGCTGATTCTCCCTGGGGTTTGGGGGCCCAGGGAACATAAAATGGGTTCTTTGGGGAGCACTGAGGTGGGGCTCCTGCCCTAGGTTCAGCCTTTAAATCTTTTCCATGAAGCCAATTGACCCCCTTGCTGTCTCTTGTGTGTTTGCTAGCAGAGTCCTCTCTGATCTGGGGAAAGAATGTGTCTCCAGAACAGGGAAGGAAAAGATGGAGAAAGCATCAGTTCACTCTCCACAGACCAATCAGAGGAAGACTCAGTCCACAGAGTTTTACCAAGGATCCAGGCAGACCCAGGGGGATCTCTTGAGGAAAGAGCCACCTCTACACATTCTTGCCATTTCTTATCACTTCCAAGGGGAACAGCTATTACATAGGAGAAAGAATGCTTGGACTTTGTTATCAGGAGTCTTGAGTTTGATTCTTATCAAGCCTTTTACAAGGTCACACACTGGACTGTAAGCTTCACGAAGAGCCCTGGTATCTTCTCGGCTTCCCCCTTGTGTCTTAGAGCTTAAAGTACTGTGCCAGCTGCACGGTAGGTACTTACTCATGAAAACATGATCTACCGCAAGTTCATGCATGAGATACATGTATACATACATAGATACAAACTCATAGCTCTGCTTGCACTATTAAAATAGATTAAATGAATGCACTATGAACAATGCAGTACAATAATGATTCTAACATGAAACTAAGCTTACCCTCCACTAGAACTCTATCCTCAGTCAATCGATCCATACATGAAATACTCATCTTGGATTCTTGAGATTTCAGCATTAAATGTGTGATATCTCTTTGGTATAAAGCCTTATGTTTTCCTAATGTGCTGTGCTTAGTTGCTAAGTCGTGTCCAACTCTTTGCAACCCCATAGACTGTAGCCTGCCAAGCTCCTCTGTCCATGGAATTCTTCAGGCAAGAATACTGGAGTGGGTGGCCATGCCCTCCTCCAAGGGATCTTGCCAACCCAGGGATCAAACCCAGGTCTCCCGCATTGACACATAGGAGGCCTAAAACTATCTTAGGTTCAACATTTCCTCAGTTTCATGTATTCTTAAGTGGAGAAAATAAACCCAACTTCCAACTGCTTAACAAGGGAAACATTATAAAAGTCATGTGCCTAATGTGACAGGAAATGTGCTATGGATCCTCCCTTCAGTCTCACCATAGACAGAATCAACTCCACAATCAACTCCACCTCAGTCAGACTCCTCTTGGCTGAAGCCCAGATAAAAGCTAACAATGACTCTAAGGGACCAAGATTTCTCAGCTCCCAGTAAGCAAAGAGGCTATCTTAAGTATCTTAAGTATTCTACTATTTTAAGTATCATCTTTTCCCTCCCACACTCCCAGTGAAAACAAAACTCAACAGCAACAAGCCAAAGTACACAATTAAAGGCAATGGATAACTATAAGTATAGGGATAGTACTCTTTTGGGAGGCCTTGCTCATTAACACTGCATATAAGATCTGCAAAAATTCTTCAGGGCTTTTTATTCAAGTTAAGGGTTAGGGTTAAGGCAGAGTGTGTCTCTCCATCCCTCCCAAGTTCAGTTTGCTGGAAGGATGTGTCTGTGTCCCTGAACTCCTGGATCCCCACCATATGAGTGAAAATGGCAGAGCACAGAGCCATTCAGACTCTGTGCCAAGGGGACATAAAGGATCACGGCCATCTAGATATTTCTGATCTGAGGTGTCAATCAGTGAGCTTAAGATTTGCCACTGATTAATCAGAAAGAACATCAAGCTTTTAGTGTCTTTCTCTAGACAAAGACCTGCCACTTTGCTGTGATTACAATTCTTCAACAGGGAGCCAGAAGTAATTTAAGCCAAGATAGCCTGTGATAGCTGGAGAAGTGAATGGCAACCCACTCCAGTATTCTTGCCTGGAGAATCCGATGGGCAGAGGAGCTAGAGGCTACAGCCCATGGGGTGGCAAAGAGTCGGACACGACAAAAGCACCTGAGCACAGAGGACAGCCTCTGATAGCAGTGGCCCTGGGAAGAGAGAAAGCTGATGAACCCGTTCAGTGGAGGGGTGGGGGAAGAAAGCTCTGATTGCTGGTTTCCTTGGTGTAAATACTTTCACCATGGCCAACTTCAAGCTGCCGACGTGAAGCTGGAGAAAGATGAACATACTTGACTTGGTATGAGTCAGCTCTAGCACCCCACTGGGAGGGTGACCTTTGCAAGGCCACAGGGTCACTAAAATGCCAAACCACAGAGTGGTGACACGATGTTCCAGCCTGCTTGCTCCCTGATTGGTCAGTTTGTCATTTAAAATGGAAGGAAGGTAAATTTTTTTTTTTAAATTATTTATTAAAACTTTTTTGAAGGAAAGGCAGACTGCCACACGTGGCATGTCATTTGGATGTGTCTGGAGCCTTGGAAGCCTGACTACCTACGTTCTCCTACAAAAGGACTTCAAGAACTTGTCTGGAGTTTCTAGCTAGGGAGCACAATTACTTGTCTACCCTTAACTGAACTGTCCTTCTCTTACCAGGGAAAGTCAGCCTCTTTGGCGGAGCATGCAGTTTTGGGAGGGCCACACGTAGAGCCCCGAGGGAGGGAGGGAAGGGACACTACCCAGACAACCAGATGAAGTGAATCGACCCTGAAGACCCATGGGGTGACAGGTGCTGCCACCAGATCACCCTCAGCCAAGGATGCTAATTTTTCACACACAGATTCCATGCCAGGTTCAGCTGGTTTCTGAGACCCCAAAATCAAAAAGAAGAATATATTGAAGGAAAGGGCCTCATTCTCCCTGTATCCTATAGAAAACTTTGTTTTATCTTATATATGTGAAATCTTGGGAATTTTCCCCAAACACATAGCCACCGCCTTGCTCTGGGACCTCAGTCAAGTCATTTTCCTTTCCTGGGTTGTTGTTTTTGCATCTGTAAAATACGGAGGGTGCATTACAGTGTCTCCCGAGTCTCTCATAGTTCTAATGTTCCTCAATCCAAAACTGAAAACCCTAAAGCTATGAATCCAAGATATGAAAGACAAGTAAAAATTTCCAAAGAAATACCTTTTATTGTTCACATGCCGCTAGGTGACTGGTTCCCTGCCCCTCTGCCAAATGGAACTGTGATTCTGACAGGTTTTACTCCTTCTCCCCACTCAGGGCCTCAGCGTGCTATGCGATTTGAAAGGCTATCAGCAAGGCCCAGCCTTTGTCCTTCAATTGCCCTCCCACTGCCCCGGCACTTGGCCTGACCTTCTACCTTTGCAGGTGATCTCTGTTCCACTCTTTCCATTCTGAAGTGCATAGACCCCTCTGATGAAGCAGATGGAAGCTCTCAGTAGCCACAGATCCTTTTGTATTGATAAATATTCCACTAGGTACCAGCTGAGCCAATTTTCTCAATAATGAGGGAGACACACCAGGTATGTATGTGTGGTGGAGGCGGGAAAGTAGGAGATGAAGATTCAGGCTCAGTTCCTGTGAAGTGGAGATATGTCCTGGGCATAAGGCTGCAGCCAGCTAGTTACGCTGGACAGCCAGAGGCCAGCTCATGGGCAACTTCTGGGGAGAGGAGAGGGCGAGAGGAAGGTGGTATAGGAAGAAAAATGATCCTGAAGAAGAAGGTAGAAAAGTGACAGACAGCTCCCTAGCTCACAGCTTGCTGACATCCACCTTGTATATGTCAGTTGTCTTTGCTGTCGATGGTGTGGTGTCGGAGGGGTCCTTGGCATGAGTTACGTGAATGCCTTGTCCCTATGATGATCAAAAGTGGCTTCCCCACCTGGCAGTACCTGGATGGAGAAAACTGAGTCTGGCCTCATCACAAACCTTTTCAGCAGCTAACCCCCATCCCCGCTTCCCACGCCTCAACAGGCCTGATGAAGGGGAGGAGGAGAACAAATGCGGAAGGAGGTCAAGAGAGTGGTCCCTGGGAAGACTAAGCCCTGAAAGGATAATGCGGCGGTGGTGACCGCCTCGGCTACTGAGTGCAGGGAGCCAGGGGGGCTCGGCTGAGGAGCCCAGGTCCCGGGTTCAGACCCCTGACAAGGGGGGCAGCTGTGCTGTGTCTCCTCCAGGGCATTCTCTGCCTCGTGGTAAGGCCTTTGGAAAGGAAACACTAAATGATATAGTTATGATTCTCTACCCCTGTTTTGGTGGAATTTTCTGATCACAAAGCGGTTTATTGAAGTAGGCTTTTTTTTTTTTTGGTACATTTGTTTTGCTTGGATGCATGCACTTTTTCTGCTTATGGGATAACCTAGTCCCATTTGTAGCCCTAAACTGGTTAATTGGACTATTCATGTGAACAGCATGCATAAGAGAGAGTCCTTTCACAGTCTTGGAAAAACAATTAAAAGCAGCAATAAAAGTAATAGTAATAATAATAGCAAACATGTCTAGTGCTTAGTAGCAGCCAGGTGAGGGAGCTATGACTTGAACCGTACCCTTCTGGCTCTAGAGACCATAACCACCAAAGGACAGGTATCTCCTCTTCACCATGTGAGATGGGGGAAGACCACTGAGGCAGCAACTACAGGTGACCTGGGCCCAATGCTCAACGTCTCAGGTCCTCTGTGTCCTCTCTGAGTAATGAAGACCATTAAGACCGAGAAGACTCACGGTCACATCTTCCATTTTGTGTTTGGCGTCCTTTAAGATCCACAAGAGCAGGGATGCACACAGTTTGGCATGTGAAGTATGATGTGTTTGTAGTGACCATTTTCTATGCAAGATGAATGCAGTTACTCCAGGGTGATAAGCTCCCAAGAGCTAGAAAAGAACAGAACTGGGACCTACACCTAGAATTTCTAACTCTCTGTGTGAAGCCTGGGCCCTGGAGGAAAGCTAAGTTTTGCAAGTGCTCTGAGCTAAGAAGCCCATGAGAACCCCTGAGGCTTCCAGGGTTTGAGGGGAGGAGAGGGAAGACCACGAGGGAAGGGGAAGAAGGGAGGACCTCCAGACACCTCATCCAATCAGAGATGACCCTGACTTATTTACAGTTTCATTTGGAGAGGACTCTGTGTCTTGAAACTCACTCTGTTCCAGCTCTGTCCCTCTTCACATCTGGGCTACAATGGGGCTTCAGATTACCATCAGCAAGAGCAAAGATGTGACTGGAGATGGTGCTTTATTTCTTCTCAGTAAGACCTTGCTAGTGAGGCCCTGTGAGTGAATTCTTATTCCTAAGAAACAATCCGTTCCTACTCCTGGAAAAACAACTCGAGACCACATTGAAAATAAAAGTGAACAGAACATGTGTTTGCTGTATTGTGCACTGTCTGATCTATGCCCCTTATAAAAACCTACAGTTCTTCTTCATAGTGAGAGACCATTGACTTCTTTCCAGAAGAAAACTGCTCTCTCTCTTATTGTAATTTACTCCCATGCCATATATGTATAAATAGACACATACATTTGTAGACACATGTAGATACATATGGGAATACAACATCTCTGTATACATTCACACATAAATTAATTTTTCTTATAATTTGTCCACCTCTGCATACTGCTATCAAAAAGCAACTCTCTTGCTCTTCTTTCATTTTTATTCCCACAATAACCAAAATAAGTAAACCAACCAACCATTGGGAAGTGCCTCTAAGAATAATGTGATAAAATCTTGAATTGCTGTTAAGAGCAGATTGAATTCCAGGCTTAGCCTAGGTCAATCATGTGGCTATTCAAATAATGTTTATTAATTTTGTCCTAAACATAAGGAGTGGTGGGATACACCAGATGTATATGGGGCAGCCCCAGACCCCCCGCCCCCCAAAGCTAGACAAAAAGTAAAATGGGAGGATGGGCTGGCCAATGGGAGCTGTGGTGAGGACTGGGGTAGGCTTTAGGGGATATTGGTGTTTTTGAAATGGGTCTGAAAAAATGGGCACAAATATAGTTTTTTCCATGACCTTTCTAGGCAAAGTGAGGGGACTGAGTTTTGATGGTGAGGAAGGGAGCTTCTCATGGGAGGCAGCAGCCGGGACTCAGGAGCACATTGGAGCCCTTGCCCCCTCCACGCCTTTTCCATTAAAGGAGCAGTGGGGTGACATCTGAAGGCCCCCAGCTCCAGAGTGACACCCCAGGAAGTGGTCCCTGCCCGGGGAGCTCCCCTCCCTGGCAGCTCCCCAGGCAGCAGGGTCCCCTCCTGGCAGTGCCACCTGGCAGAGACCCAGTGCGCTGCTTTTGTCTTAATCCATGTCATTCAGGAGCAAACTTCTGAATTTCCCCCATCTTCCCCTTCTCAGCACAGCCTTATTGGCATTCCGCAAACTTTCCTGGCCCTCTTCTTTTCCAGTTCTGTGAGAAGACATTTCAATGAGTCTGAGCTGGGACCATTTAGCACTGAGGCTGGGATCTCTATTCACAGCCGGGTCGGTTCTCACAAAATTTGAGTCAGGAGGCTAAGCTGTTCCCGACCCCCCATGGTATTGTCTCCGAGTTTCTCGGGCCTGGGCTGCCAAGTTCAGGCGAGGTGCTGATCTCCCGGCTTTCACAGACCTACTTATTAGCAGCTTGCTTTCTTTCTTTCTCTTTTCTTTTTTTTTTCCCCCTTCCAAGCCCATAGATACAATTATTAGAAATTCCTGGTTTTGTGCCCATATTGAAAGAAGGCCTGAATGGGTATGCTAAGGACCCGAAAGTGAGCCGCTATCCCCAACTCCAGCTTAGGCGGTTAATTAGATTTGGATGGTTTCAGAGGAGCAGCTGGAGTTTTCAGAAAATGGAAGCGATAAAAAAGGGTACTCTTGATTGGGGGGGAGGGGTGGGAGGCGAGGGGGCAGGCCGGGGAGACAGGACTTGCTGTGAGAGGCAGAGAAGTGCCAGGCCTGGCTGGATTCCATTCACATGGATGCTGTCAAGCTGGTGCCACACAGCGAGCTCCGCCGTTGGACATCAGCTCCAGCACGGCCCTCTCACATAATTCCCGAGGCAGGTAAACTGGGGAAGACATGAGGCAAATAGTTTTCTTGGAGTCCAAGTCCCATTTGGCTGAAACTATCAGCAATTTGTCAGGAAAAAAAAAAAAAGTTTCTGCAGTCCTGGCTGTGCACACAGGCAGAGTGGGTGACGGCCCACAGCTGAGCGCACCTGGAGCCACGCTCTCCCTGCTTTGGGCAGAATTTGACTCTACCTGGAATGGCTGATGCTCAGAATTCTCTGATGTCCCTGGTTTCTCTCACAGTGATCTTTTTTTTTTTTTTTTTAATTTTATTTTTACTTTACTTTACAATACCGTATTGGTTTTGCCATACATTGACATGAATCTGCCACGGGTATATACGAGCTCCCAATCCTGAATCCCCCTCCCAACTCCCACCCCATATCCTCTCTCTGGATCATCCCTGTGCATCAGCCCCAAGCATCCTGTATCCTGTATGGAACATAGGCTGGTGCGTTTCTTACATGATAGTATACACGTTTCAATGTCATTCTTCCAAATCATCCCACCCTCTCCTTCTCCCTCAGAGTCCAAAAGTCCGTTCTATACATCTGTGTCTCTTTTGCTGTCTCTCATACAGGGTCATCATTACCATCTTTCTAAATTCCATATATATGTGTCAGTATACCACAGTGATCTTTTAAACTTGTTAAATATGCAAAGACTGGAAGAAGGATGAGTCTTTTCAGACGCTGTCTGACAGTATGACTGGGCAGGTCACTCTGTCTGTCTGTCATCATATGCGATTTCTTCACCTGAGACCAGGGATGTGGGGTGGATGCCCAGTCTCACATTCAGTTATTCACTCGTGATAACGAGGGATGCTTATGAGAAGTTTTGGGGAGGGGATGGTGCAAGAGGGCCTGAAAGCTCCGAGGGCGGGGGAGGAGGCAGGTGGAAAGACAATTTGCTGTGGTTTCACGGGTCAGGGAAGGGCAACTGGTAGCCACAGTCTCCCACCTCCAGCTCTACTGCCTGGTGGCCAGTGGCTTGAAGCAGTTCTGGGGACAGCGGTCAAGGGGTACTCCTGGGGTGAAGGTGGGTGTGAGTAGTTCATTTTGCTCCAGGGAGCAGTAATTAGGAAACTTTCTTGTAACCTAGCAGTTTATTTTCTGCTTGTTGGAAGACTTTCTTTAGACGAAATCCCACACTAGGAACCTGGGAGAAGCAGAGCCGTCCTGAATGGAGGGGGAGGCCTGCAGGGCCACGCTTGGTTGCCTGGTTTTCACTCCTGAGATGGCCCCTTGGGTCCAGGCACAGAGCCCTGGGCCCCTGGTTGCTTTAGAGCTTCTACATCCAACAAAGAAGCTTCTGCCAAACCCAGACGTTTTAACCTGCCCCATCTGTTTCTCATATTAGGGTCTGTCTGAGATTCCACGAGACAGAATTGTCGAGGTGCCCCCTCCTTCGTGCTTGATTCAGATGGAGTCAGTGTGTGACAGACTGTCTGATTGTGGAGGTGGGAGCTGTGTGGGACCAAAATGTGGTTATTAATACCAGCGTGTCCACAGGCTGTCAAGGCCCAGAGAGAATCATGGTTTCAGCTAATCATTCGCTCATTCCTTTAGCAAAAATACTTCCTTTTGCTGAAAACTGGGCAGTACTGTGTCCCGTGGCTGCTGGGGGTGAATGAGACATAACCCCTTCTCTAAAGGGGTTTGTAGTCTAATAAGGGATGGAAACCACACTCACAGTCACGACAGTCCAGGGCAACTTCACTGGTCCTGCGTTGAGAGGACACGAAGTGCTCCCGGAGGAAGACGAGCCCTCTGGTCTCAGTGACCAGACAGGGCTGACACTGTGTGTTCTTCAGAGAGGAAGGGCGCGCAGTGACGGGTGTGGTGCTTGCTGTCCGTTGCATTCTGTTTTGACATTTTTTAAGGTTTAAATATTCAAAGGCAGGAAGTGAATAGAGAAAAAGAAATGAAGAAACTAGAGGTGGCAGGGAGAAGGCAGGGGGAGATGTGTGCTGCTTTGGACAAGCTTTCAACACGTGACACTGTAAAACCACCCTTTTCTGTTCAGAACTCTGATATTTTTAGATACTGTCCGCTCCCAGTTCTTGTCTTTTCATTGTCTGTGTGCCCTTTCTCTCTGTGGCATATTTTTAGATCGTGGGCTTCTAAAAGACAAGAACGATGGGCGAGTATTTTAATAAATCCATTTATAATGCAAGTGTTTCCCTTCCTTGGAAACCAGACCACCACTTTGAAGGCCATTAGGCAAGCAGAACCCACACAGAACACCCCCACCCCACGCCACCCCATCCTATTAGCTGGCAGGAGAATGAGGCCTGGGACAGACACCAAAAACACAGCCCCGTCTTCTGAAATGGACTGCTCAGAGACACAAAGCAAGCCTGTCAGAAGCTTTTAACAAACACTGATTCCTAAACTCTGGATGTTGTGTGTGAATCTAACTGGCTTTGATGATCTGAGAGGTTTGAGGAGATTTTGAGAGATGAGGGGAAATGAGGCAGGTTCTGCAGAAAGTTGAGGAATTGGGAAAGATAGGAACTGAATGAGTGGTTATTCAGTGCTGACACTTTCATCCCAGATGCTGTGGGGGAAACGAAGAAGTAGGAGACCCCAGAGCCACTTTCTGGTTCTCAGGGGGTGGTGTAATACAGCCAGGACGTCTTCACCACTACTTGAAGAGTGCACACAGGTGCACCATCAGGTCCTGTGGTTCCAACCAGGGGAGGACAGAGAAAGGAGAGAGCTCCATGGGATAGGGTGGCCCTCCGGGAGGAAGGACACTTTGATGATGAAGGGGAATCCGGGAAAGGGAACACTGTGGTGGAGGAAGTCCAGAGGCAGATTCAGTATATCTGAGTTAAAACGAAAATGCACCCTCCATCTCCGACAGGCGTAGAGGGTCTGGGTTGGTGAAGAGCATGGGAGAAATCTGAGTAAAGATTCTGAATAGAGACAGCGTGCGCATTTGGAGAGGGGGGCTTGAATCCCACGCTGAGAGATGTGGACTTTCTCCTGCAGGTGGGAGACACTCTTTTTCAGACCAGGAAGCTGAGCCCCTATCCTCTCATCCGCTGCAGAGGAGCCCTCGCCGGTGGCCGTGGCAGGAACCCGTGCCCGGACATTCTGCCACATTCGGCGGCACAGACAGAAGGAGCTGGAAGCACTTGCCTGCGTAATTGGCTCTCTCTAGGCTGCTGCTTTGTGAGAAGAGGCGATGCTCCCTCCTCTACGCACAGTGATTGCTGGCCCAAAATAGCCCTGCACCTGCTCTAAGATGCCTGAGAGATAATTTCAGCTTCCAAGGAAACTGCCCTGATTGGTGTTGATTTTTCATGACCTCCCTTCAGGCGAACACCTGGAGATAAGCACCTGATCCCAGAGGCGCAACCCGCAGAGCCCAGGGCATGGAGGTGTGTGCCCCGGCCCATCCAGGAGGCCCTCTGCCCATCTCCCCCAGGGAAGGGGGCCCGGGCTTTGGGGCTTCCACCCCACGTGGACCCACTCCAAAGAGTTGATGTTAACTGGCTGGTGCAGAGGGCCGGGAAGGCCGGGGGGGTCGGAGCTGGGGCCACTGCCGGGGTAGCACTTTCAGAAGCGGGGCCTCCTGTCTCGGATTCACAGTCTGACTCTGATCAGCCTTTCCAGTTATCTTCGTCTCTGCCCACTCACCCCTTTCAGCTCATTCAGCCCTGTAAGAGGGCCTTCCTTTAGCTCATGCCTGGAGTCCTGGTCAACTCCCCTTCCAACTCAGCTCTTTTCTGTAGACCCCACTGTGACCATCTGTGTGCAGAGGGTCTTGGGAGGGGTCACAGAGGGTCAGAGCAGCAGCACCACGTTTATGCCGCGTTACCGATGCCCCTGCACGTGAGACACTAAGAAGCGGCTTCCGGCGCATCATCGCATCTGATTCCCTCCAAACCTCCAGGAGGCTGGGGAAGGCATCTTTGTGTCTGTTTTTCAGATGTTTGTTAACTTGACCCAGGTCTCCCAACTAGAAGTGTTAGTTGTTGGGTTAGGACTTGGTATTCGAAGTTCACAGTTTTTCCTCCTTTCTGATGTCTTGGGCATACTTTATACATTTAATTATGGGTTGCTGGAAGGAAGAAGGGTTGCTTCAACAAAGTCAGGTTTTGTGACAGTGTTTTATTATGTTCATCTGGGGGGTCTCTGGGCCTCTGAGGATTCTCACCAGTATTCCCAGCTTCTTTGGAACTCAGGCCCAGGCAAGCACTGCCTCTGAGAAGGAGCAGCCCTTCCAGAGTGGCCTGTAGGAGCCGTGAGGCTTTGGCCTGGGAGACCAAATCATGCGTTGCAGCTCAGTCCCTCTGGGAAAATTTAGGGAATCTAATGTGGAATCCTCACTTTGGCATATCACTGGCACAAAGGATAGACAACTAATCTTTCTCTCTGTGTGTGTGTGTGTGTCTCTCCTTCAGAGAAGTTATTTTTAATTTTTTCTTAAACTGAAGATATGCGCAATCAACTACCTTGATTGAGGAATTACATGGCCCTCACCTGCTCACCTGTGCTGATTCACCAACTTTGCTTTATCTCCAAGGAGATGTGTGTGTGTGTGTGTGTGTGTGTGTGTGTGTGTGTGTGTGTGTGTGTTGTGATTACTAAAGCTGTATCTGCAAGCTGGGGGCTTTCTACTTTCTAGAAGTCTCGTGAGATGTGGCAGGGTCCTAGCCTTTCACCAAGGTGTAAAATTGGCTTCTTCCCTAGGGATCCTGTCAGCCCCCAAGCTGGTCTCTTCTTTGGCAGCCTGAGAACATGGTCCCAGCAGCCGCTCCTCAGGGGACTGGAAGCTTCTTCTTACTCCCCCAGTGTATCCAGAGCTGCAGAGGAGGTGGGGGTGAAGGAGGGGAGAACCCAGATGCACACTCTTATTTTTCCTTCCTCTTCTAATTCCAGCACATTCCCCCGTTTGGCTCTGTTTTCTTACCGTGTCCTGAGAGAAGCCGAAAAATACTGTGTCCCAAGCCGCTTCCTCAGGAGAGAAGCTCTGAGATTGAGAGGAGAGCCAACCTGTCCATCCTGGCCTGACCCCCAGCTGCTCCTCTAGGCTCCTGACTGTAGCATTCCCTTTCCTCACACCTGCAGACCCAGCCTCCCCAACAGCCTGAACTCTAGCCCCTGCATTGCTAGAACTGAGTAAATAACCAAAATCCGTGGACCAGTGAGGGCTTCCCCGTTGTCCTCTTTCCGCATTCCAGGGCTTGGTGTGCTGTCACGGTCCAGCTGATGGCCAGGCCCCAGGCCCTGTCCTGCCAGGCTGATGGCTTTTGGCACCTGGCCCCAGGACCGGCCCTGACCTCTGCTTTCTAAATCTGGATGGCTAATCATCTCAGTCATTTAGGGAACTTTAAAAAACATTTGCCCCAGACACCATGTGGAGATTCTCATTCAGTAGGTCTGTAATTTTGTTCAAGTTCTCGGGCTAATTCTAGTGCAGCCAGTCAGGTTTGAAGACCTTGAATCCAGACCCCTCACTTAACTGCTCTCAATTCATCTCTCAGTCTCTTTGCACCCAGACATTTTCTTTCCTCTGGCTACAGCCTTGGGGACAGCCAGCTTTCTGATCTCAAATTTGATCACTTTCCATACACATAAGTGGTATACTATCACACTCTAGAGAATTTCTGTAAATGGGATAAAAGTCTGTTGAATGGACTTTTCTGTTTAACCAGCCACGCTATACAGTGATGATTACTAAGAATATAATAATTGCAGTCATAATAGTCACCTATAATAGGAAACAAAGATGTTCCATACTCATTTAGTCCTAATAAAAGCGATAAAATCCACCAGTGTCATTCCTACTGTACATATTTTTAAACGGAGACTTGGAGAAGAGAAGCGACACAGGCGAGGACCTCCTCATTCTATTTTTCTGGGCATTTTGAGTGCTGAAGGTCACAGCATACTAAGCACAGAGTCCAGAGTCCCCTGACATGTCCACAGAGCCCTCACCGCCTTCCGTCAAAGCCATCACAAACCCCTTTGGGTGCTCACAACAGTCCCGGCCTGCTCCCTGCCCCAGCTAGAGGCAGTCTCCACCTTCTCATCCACCCTGGCGCCTGCAGCCAGCTCCTCTCTAGCACCCTGGCTGGTGTTCGCCTGTCTTGGGTCTCCTTCGTTTTTGCTCTGTTGGTTGTACTGTTCCCTGGCAGCCCAGCCTGGCCAACTCACTGGTCAGCCCACTAGAACCCTGGGATGGAGTAGAAGCATTCAGACAATAATGCTTAGAGGTTCGGGGCCCAGGTATTCTGTCTGAAGCCAGGTAAACCTTGTGGAGGTCCTGACTGTGTGAGCTTGGCTTAGGAGCTTTTATTCATATCCCAAATACCTCCCCTCTCTGTCCAACCCTGGCAGCTAAAAAAAAAAAAAGATGATCTCTTACTCCTGTGTGAGATTTGGATCACTGTCAGTATCATAAAAGCTGTCCTTCACTGAAGACCTACTGTGTTCCAGGCCCTGGGCTTTCTGTACTTTGTCTCCCTGCAAGGAAGGGGCCTGATCTTGTGTAGGCCAGAGCATTCGGACTCGAAGAGATTAATATAGAAATCCAGGAGCTTCTCTACTCCAGACCACAGAGCTGGGAGGAGAGGAGCCCTGTCTCCACTCCATGTCTCAAAGGCAGGTCAGCCGCAAGTGTTTCTTCCATTATGTGGTCTTTCTTCAGTTCCACTAATACATGATCCATTTTTAAGATAGTGTACGTTAAAAAAGAGGAAGAAACACCGCAGGAGTGACCAATCACCAGCATTAAGTGAATTTTTTCAGTTGATGCTTCCCAGTACGCTCAGCTGAAAATCCTTTGGAGTTTTGAGAGAGGCAAACCAGAGGTAATTGGGAGGCTGTGATAACTTTGTAGAACAGCAAACCCAAGCAGAGCACATGGACAGAGACGACGTGGTGGGCTGCATGCCACATCGATTTCTGAAATTCTCATCCCTTTCCTGGTTTCACCTCTTCTGGCCATTTCCATAGAAATTGTCTTTTTACCAAAGCACTTGCTTTACCAAGACATTGACAAACTGACCTCACCAAGTGCCACCGCCACGCAGATGGCACCTCACTAGACAGGATTCAGGTATAGTATGCCTCTGAGATCTGACAACATGCCTGCGTTTGTCTGGTACACTGAACTGGGAATGTACACACGTCAAAACTATCTTTGGCATGGCTTTTCTCTAGTGCTGGCCACACGGTAGATGTTACTCAAGATGCCTGAGTGCTGAGTGCTAGAATGAATTACAGATATCTTTGCTACCAGCTCAGAAACCAATCCATCCAGTCCTTGCCTATTTCTCGAGTTTCCTCAAAACTCAGCCTAATCCTGATACCTAGAGGCTCTGTTGATTGATCCACTGGGGATTTTTGAGACCTATTGATTAGGTAAATAGAAAGCAAGCATGTTGGGCTGATGAGCTAGAGAACATCAATACCTTAGATAAGCTTGAATCAGCGGCTTCTTCTGGTTATAGCATAGGCAATTTGTCTTCATTTTTACCTAGTATTGATGCTAAAGAGAACAATTATTCATTCATTTTATAGCTCACCTCAACCCTAACTAACCCTTTAAAAAAATCACCTTACTCATCTATGGTATTTTAGAGATAAAGCTAAGAGGTTTGCCTCTTTTTCATAATGGAGGGACACCAATTGAGCACAAATAATTCTTATCATCTCCAGCTGCTATGCCTTTCTTGGCAGAGCCCCATCCTGCTAAAACTCTTTTTAATCTCAGAAAGGAGAAAACAACTAGCAACTCATTTAATCTGTTTAACATAAATCTCTAAGATTTAAGAATAAAGTCAACCTAAGCAGCTACAGGTAGACTACTACAAAAGATTGGGAAGTCCAGGGATCGGTATTTAATCTTGGAAGGTGGCAAGCAGAAAACCACTAGTCACATCCTTTACCCAAGCCTGACATACACAGACTCTCAAATGTATCCATTTTCTTGGTACCCAGGCCCAGGATTCCTCTACACCTAGAATATATGTGCTTTTCTGTATATGGCTTAATAATATGAAAGAATGGAAAACCATTCATGGCTGAAGTCACCAGGGATAATTCATGTATGGATAATTATGAGACAATTGCAATTTTAATCTCTTAATTCTGCCTGGGTCTGCAGGAAAATTATGGTAAAATAAAATAGGTCATGCAGACACCAATCATAAGTATCTTCTGTAACAAAATTGACCTATAAAATGAACACTAACCTTCTCATATTCTCAAAGAAATTTAATATTTACAGAGATCCCAGGTTCCCTTGTTTCATCAGTTTACCCTCTTTCCTTCCTGGTATTGCTGGTCACTAACTACAAACTGAGCTTTCTACTGTTCCAGATGCACACAATTACTGGAGTTCCCTAGAGTTTCCTTTCAGTTCCTTGTATACGTAGTCTTTTCTCTTGCTTTTGTTTATGCTGTTTTCTCTTCCTGGAATAACTTATTGCCCCCCCTCCTTACCCCTTGACCCTCTTCACTGCCACCCCTTTCACCTTGTCACCGTCCTCAATCTCAGATCGCACTCCACCTATCCCTCCGTTAGGGAAGCCTGTTCTGTCACCACTGCAGCCCAGCTCTGGGCTCTCCCTTAGCTGCTCTGGGTGCTCACAGTATTTTTTCTCTGTTGTCATTTGTAAACATATATCTGAACATGACTTGGCTAATATCTGTCTCTCCAGCTAGACTGTAAGCTCTGTGATGGCAAAGACTACAGCTATCTTTGCAGGTCATTGCATCCCAGCACTTAGCCCCAGTGCCTTGATCCTCAGTGAACTTTTGAAAGACTGAAAAATAGGAAGAATGAAAAGACAAAAGAGCAAAAAATAAAGGCATCAACTTTAACACTTGGTCTACTTCTTGTACCTGTTCCTTCTCTTAGAGGGATGAATGAAAATGTTGTGAACTATTTTCTCTCGACTTAAAATAAGAAAGCTTGTTCTTTGGACAGAAAATTATAAGAAATAATGGGTGTGTGCAGGGGTGTGAGGGCATGTTGAGTGTGTATTTTTCCTTCTCTGGGAGTATCTTCCCGTGTCTTCTTGTCCAGTTCAGCTCTCACAGAGGCCCTNAGTGTACGTTAAAAAAGAGGAAGAAACACCGCAGGAGTGACCAATCACCAGCATTAAGTGAATTTTTTCAGTTGATGCTTCCCAGTACGCTCAGCTGAAAATCCTTTGGAGTTTTGAGAGAGGCAAACCAGAGGTAATTGGGAGGCTGTGATAACTTTGTAGAACAGCAAACCCAAGCAGAGCACATGGACAGAGACGACGTGGTGGGCTGCATGCCACATCGATTTCTGAAATTCTCATCCCTTTCCTGGTTTCACCTCTTCTGGCCATTTCCATAGAAATTGTCTTTTTACCAAAGCACTTGCTTTACCAAGACATTGACAAACTGACCTCACCAAGTGCCACCGCCACGCAGATGGCACCTCACTAGACAGGATTCAGGTATAGTATGCCTCTGAGATCTGACAACATGCCTGCGTTTGTCTGGTACACTGAACTGGGAATGTACACACGTCAAAACTATCTTTGGCATGGCTTTTCTCTAGTGCTGGCCACACGGTAGATGTTACTCAAGATGCCTGAGTGCTGAGTGCTAGAATGAATTACAGATATCTTTGCTACCAGCTCAGAAACCAATCCATCCAGTCCTTGCCTATTTCTCGAGTTTCCTCAAAACTCAGCCTAATCCTGATACCTAGAGGCTCTGTTGATTGATCCACTGGGGATTTTTGAGACCTATTGATTAGGTAAATAGAAAGCAAGCATGTTGGGCTGATGAGCTAGAGAACATCAATACCTTAGATAAGCTTGAATCAGCGGCTTCTTCTGGTTATAGCATAGGCAATTTGTCTTCATTTTTACCTAGTATTGATGCTAAAGAGAACAATTATTCATTCATTTTATAGCTCACCTCAACCCTAACTAACCCTTTAAAAAAATCACCTTACTCATCTATGGTATTTTAGAGATAAAGCTAAGAGGTTTGCCTCTTTTTCATAATGGAGGGACACCAATTGAGCACAAATAATTCTTATCATCTCCAGCTGCTATGCCTTTCTTGGCAGAGCCCCATCCTGCTAAAACTCTTTTTAATCTCAGAAAGGAGAAAACAACTAGCAACTCATTTAATCTGTTTAACATAAATCTCTAAGATTTAAGAATAAAGTCAACCTAAGCAGCTACAGGTAGACTACTACAAAAGATTGGGAAGTCCAGGGATCGGTATTTAATCTTGGAAGGTGGCAAGCAGAAAACCACTAGTCACATCCTTTACCCAAGCCTGACATACACAGACTCTCAAATGTATCCATTTTCTTGGTACCCAGGCCCAGGATTCCTCTACACCTAGAATATATGTGCTTTTCTGTATATGGCTTAATAATATGAAAGAATGGAAAACCATTCATGGCTGAAGTCACCAGGGATAATTCATGTATGGATAATTATGAGACAATTGCAATTTTAATCTCTTAATTCTGCCTGGGTCTGCAGGAAAATTATGGTAAAATAAAATAGGTCATGCAGACACCAATCATAAGTATCTTCTGTAACAAAATTGACCTATAAAATGAACACTAACCTTCTCATATTCTCAAAGAAATTTAATATTTACAGAGATCCCAGGTTCCCTTGTTTCATCAGTTTACCCTCTTTCCTTCCTGGTATTGCTGGTCACTAACTACAAACTGAGCTTTCTACTGTTCCAGATGCACACAATTACTGGAGTTCCCTAGAGTTTCCTTTCAGTTCCTTGTATACGTAGTCTTTTCTCTTGCTTTTGTTTATGCTGTTTTCTCTTCCTGGAATAACTTATTGCCCCCCCTCCTTACCCCTTGACCCTCTTCACTGCCACCCCTTTCACCTTGTCACCGTCCTCAATCTCAGATCGCACTCCACCTATCCCTCCGTTAGGGAAGCCTGTTCTGTCACCACTGCAGCCCAGCTCTGGGCTCTCCCTTAGCTGCTCTGGGTGCTCACAGTATTTTTTCTCTGTTGTCATTTGTAAACATATATCTGAACATGACTTGGCTAATATCTGTCTCTCCAGCTAGACTGTAAGCTCTGTGATGGCAAAGACTACAGCTATCTTTGCAGGTCATTGCATCCCAGCACTTAGCCCCAGTGCCTTGATCCTCAGTGAACTTTTGAAAGACTGAAAAATAGGAAGAATGAAAAGACAAAAGAGCAAAAAATAAAGGCATCAACTTTAACACTTGGTCTACTTCTTGTACCTGTTCCTTCTCTTAGAGGGATGAATGAAAATGTTGTGAACTATTTTCTCTCGACTTAAAATAAGAAAGCTTGTTCTTTGGACAGAAAATTATAAGAAATAATGGGTGTGTGCAGGGGTGTGAGGGCATGTTGAGTGTGTATTTTTCCTTCTCTGGGAGTATCTTCCCGTGTCTTCTTGTCCAGTTCAGCTCTCACAGAGGCCCTAACTCAGTTTTTTAGTTTCTTTGAAGTCTTCTCTGGTGACGACGGTCCTCACCAATGTGTACTTCCTGCAGATCCTACAGTGTCCACTTGTCACGCCAGAGAGCTTGGGCTTGGATGGGCCTGTCTTATGCCCTGGCCAGGGCAGTGAGTCTGTCACAGCCTGTCAGTGAGCTCCTCACATTTCAATACGCCGTCTTCTTTTGCCAGATGACTCTGTTTAATGGATTGAGAAGGTTTCCTTACACTTACCTCACATCTGTCTCCCTGATGATCCCGTGCTTTGATCCCATTCAAGTGTGTATCTACTCCTTTCCATCACAGTTCTTCCCGCTCTTGGCTACAGCTGCCACACCTACGCCCCTTCTTATTCCCCAGCACATCCTCCTCCCATACTGCCCTTTCCAGTTCCATGTTCAACATGTGTATCATTTTCTCATGTAGATTGTAAGCTCCTGGAGGACCCATTACTTGGCTGGAAACACAGTGGGACTGGTGAATGAAAGGTGTATAAATGCAGTGGAAAAAGTATATTGTGAGAAAAATGGAGATTACATGGACTGGAGACTCAGGGAAGATGGGATTTGCCACTATCCATGGTTGGCAGAATTAAACTGATCAGTGTCGAGAGTTTCTGACACTTCACAGTAGACCCTTTACTTCCAATAAAGAAATATAATATGATCATTTGCTAGGTGAAAAGAAGAATTTTTTTTCCCCAGTAATTGGTATCAAAATAAAAGATCAAAGAAAACTCTCAACAGAAATTGATAGGAACTGAGAAGACAAAGACAATTAGGCCCATGGAGGAAAACCTCAAGAAGGGAGAATTAAAGAGACAGTGTGAAATTCAGAGCTTAGCCAGGCTAAGAGCACAATTTCTCTGGAATCCTCTGCCCCAGTCCCAGAGGATGCATTAGGTTTAATGCAGAAAAAATGACTGACAAATTACTAGGCCACTAAGTGTGAAATTTATATTTTTTGCTCCTTGCTTTCTTCCATCCTATAATTGTATCGACCTATACAGTAAAAATATTGCTATTGTCTTCTTTATTGTGGCACCTCTGAAAAGGAAACTGCTGTATCTTGGTAGAATTTTTTTTTCCCTCTGGATAAATCTTTTCCTTGTGATAAATAAATCTCCTAACAGGGTCTTATTTAAATAACACTGTGCTGGGAGTGAGGCAGAAATCCAAAGATGAACCATTAAGCTTAGTGAAGTGGTGGGCATCAGCGGCGTTGCTGTGTCCTGAGAAGCCGCATCAATTAAGTATCTAATGTGTAACCCATCGAATAAACCAGTCCAGCTGCACGCCCCTTGTGTTCCCACTATCGATTGTAGCCCAGATATTGGGAATTATACTGAACCTCCTAATTACCGAGCACACAAAGCGGGGCTGGTCCGGCCATCGGGAGACTGAACCGTGGCCTCTTCCTGAGGAATTCCCCTCACAGTGATGAAAAAGCCCTCCCTGTGACCTTGAGCTGTGAATGTGTTTGTTTATAATCAGCCCTCTCTGAATCACAGGGGGCAGGTGGTGGAAATCAGGAAAATCAGAAATAGCCACTGTTCTATGCATTTCAGTGACACATGTGATTCTGGGGCTTTATCCAGGTTGGTTTTATCAGCATTTCCTCTATTTGGAGAAAATTCTCTAAATCCGTTTCTTACACATTTCTCTGGCTACTCTGGTGACCTCAGGTTATAGGACTGTCTCCCTGCTCTGAGCCCTTAGCATTTGTCTCCTCCCCAGACTCTGTCCAAGGGTGTGTGTTTTGTCTTTTTAACTTTGTTGTTCCTTAGGGCAAGAGCTGTAACTTACTTTACTTTTGTCTTAAATCTTCTTTTGTGCATAGAGTTGGATATACAGTAGACGCTCAATAAACAGTTGATAATATTGCTTATTTTTAGTACTTCTGATTTCTTATACTACTTTAAGCAGTCATTTATTCTTACCATTGATGGATTCAGATGTTGCTTTTTGCCAAATTGCCTAAGCACAGAAAATATCTACAGAGGGCTGGCTTTGGGTCCCCTGGCATTTTCATTTCGCTAAGTTATGCCTAGTTAGTTCTCTTAATCTTCTTCTATGTTCCTTTCTTGCCTTTTAATTTTTTACAATCTAGAGGTGACAGCACCTTGGATAATTCAAGGGAAATATTTGGGGAAATGCCCAGGAGAAGAGACCACTGTAACTAAAAGAGGTTTTGCTTGTACATTGTCCCCATCCTCACTGCATTCACTGCACAGTGTATCAACATTGAAATGCCCAGTGCAACCCATGGACAACTGTGGCTGTCTGTCCCTGCTTGACCTCTGCTGTGTTCTGTAACAAGTATGTCGGTCTATTGCCGAGGGGGCCTAAGGATGTATTTCCATCCACCCTAGGAAGAGGCTGGAATGTGCCCAGCCAATCAAACACAGAATAGGGTAAAAGGGGATTGTTAGCAGCCTTTTAGAATTGGTTTCTATCCCTGCAACATGGTCAACGATCCCAGTATACTGCAAAGTTCTCCCATGACGGCATAGAGTAAAAGATCCGTCTTGGAACCCATGTGTGCACTCCTCATTATGTGGCTCTCCTCCCAGCTTATATCTTCCTCAGGCTGAATCATGTGTTTTTGATCAAGGGGAGCTTCCCAGTGAACTGACAGTCCTTCCAAATATGTCCTTTGTCCAAATGGACAGGGAACATGAAGCACCTTTTAAAGACAAGAAAGCAAGAGGAGCATAGAGAAACTGGGCAGAACATAGTGAGACCCTACTATAAAGTACCTCAGTCTAGCATGGATTACATCTTAAGGTTACATTACTTTCTGTTGAGTCAACAACAGAGGTCAGCAGAAGCCTGATGCCAGTCAAAACCTCTGATATACAAGCATTCCAGTCAATTACTGCTGAAGCCAAAGCAAGGGGCTAAAAGTATCCTGTGACTAGTGACTAGCTACATAACTGACATGAAAGCAAAGAAATCAGGAGACTGAATGATACAGGAAATGGATGCTTCAGTTTGATTTCTATAGCCTGGGCTATCCGCCTTGGCTTTTTTACTTCCTACAGCGTGATTTACTTTCTGCAAGCCCCTCAGCCTCTCTGGGCCTCAACTTCTTTATACATTGTGGCAAATTGTTATCTTCTGTCCTATCCATCTCCTAGACTGGCTATAGAATTGTAGCATTTTGATATTGAAAATGAGTTTGTTGAGTCTAACATTCTTCTGTTACAGCTGAAACAACTGAGAATCAGAGCTGCTGAGGATGAATATAGAATTGGAGTTTTATGAGGAATAGTGGTGACCATGATAATAATCACAGCCATGAGGTGTTTGAGCTAGAAGTGACGCTGGGACTGATCTGGTACAATATCATTATTTTATAATGAGGGAACTAAGTTCAGAGAAAGAGAAGAATGAAGGGATTGGAGGAAATATAATTCACAATAAATGTGTAAATAGAAATTCAACTCATTATCAGAGAAGTGCAAACTAAACTATAGCAAGATGAAGTTTCTCACATAATATTTGCAAGAATTTTTAAGTCTGACAATTCCAAGTGCCAGCATATCAATGGAAACTTTCAATTATTAAGAATGAGAATGTAAATTGTTACCCCCCAATTTAGAGAAGAGCTTGTCATTACCTAGTAAAATTGAAGGTGCATGTTTCTTATATTCTTGAATTCTCCTTGTATTTTTCCTAGATTGACACTCATAGCAAGATTAAAGCGATGCATATATATGAATTATTGCATAGTATAAGCCTGGAAATAACTCACAGGTCTAACTCACAGGTTTAAGAAGAGATTGAGTAAATAAACTGGAATAGTCCTACAATGAAATGACATAGAACAGTGCAAATAAACGAGCTAGATGATTCATATGGATCAATCTCAGAAACTAAGTTTAGAAGAGATGGTTGGTTGGTGAAGTCTGCCTGAGAAGAGCAGGGTAATAACAAAGAGGAAGCAGAGTTGAGCTTTTGTGGAGAAGCAGAGGGCATTACGTACATGATGTGACGTGATCCAGGGCTCCCTCCTGAATGCCTGTTCATCAGATGCCTGAAATATCGTCAACAGAGTGCAGAGATTCTGTCTTTTCTAATTTCCCCTTCTCTGGCATATCAGAATTTCTGGCATAGAGTAAATTCTCAACAGTATATTTCTAAATGAATGAATAAAGGCAAGAGCCAATTCAACCTTGTAGGAAGAAGCACAGAGAAGATGGAGTTTGTTCTTTGAAGTTGGTCTCATTGCAGTCACTTCCTGGCCAGATAACTTCCTCTATTTCTCAATATCTCTGGGTTCTCACAGAGGAGAACTTCTTACTGGCCCCATTCTTTTGACATCATTTCTAGGATTTGACTTTCCCCTCATATCCAAAATATGTGCTTGTTGGGACTCTTCTAGACCTCACCCGATGAAGCTCTTCATCTGGATGTTTGTATCCTTTATAATAAACTGGTAATTGTAAACATAGAAGTTTTCTGAGTTTTGCAAGTTGTTCTAGTGAATTATCAAAGCCTGAGAGGATTGTGGGAAGTCCCAGATTTGTAACCAAAAGTGCTTGGAGATACCAGGACTTGCGACTGTTGTCTGAAGTAGGGGCAGTCTTGTGAGACTGAGCCCTCAACTGCTTGGGTCCATGATAACTCTAGGAAGTTAGTATCTGAATTAAATTGAATTGCTGAATACCAATTTGGTGTCAGAGAGTTGTTGGATTGCATGTGAGTTAAATAATACCTATTTTAATGATTGATCAATATATATTTATTTATTAAAGAATATGTGTAGGAGACTCTGCCAAATTCTATGGGTAATAATAATAATATCAAAGATAGTGACAAATTTTGATTAAAGAAATACATAGATAGCTTTCACATATATTGACCCTTTTCATCTCAAGGAAAACACTGGGATATTACAGTTTATGAAACATACTAGGCCATTATGGAGAACAATGTGGAAGTTCCTTAAAAAACCAAAAATAGAATTACCATATGATCTAGCAATTCAATTTCTAGGCACATACCCAGAGAAAACCAACCATAATTCAAAAAGATACAGGCACCCGAATGTTCATTGCAGCACTATTTACATTAGCACTATTTACATTACATTGGATATTTATCCATCAACAGAGGGATGAATAAAGAAGATGTGGCACATATATACAATGGACTATTACTCAGCCATAAAAAGAAATGAAATTTGGTCATTTACAGAGCCACACAGATGGACCTAGAGATCATCACACAGAAGGAGAAAAACAAAGATCATATTAACACATACATGTGGAATCTACAAAAATGATATAGATGAACTTATTTCCATGGAAGAAATAGAGACACAGATATAAAGAACAAATTTATGGACACCGAGGGGGGAAGAAAGGTGGGATGGATTCGGAGACTGGGACTGGTGTATATACACTTCTATGTATAAAATAGACTTCTAATCAGAAGTCAGTGTAGAACCCAGGGGACTCCACTCAGTGCTCTTTGGTGACCTAAATGGAAAGAAATCCAAGCAAGAGAGCATATATGTATATGTGTGGCTGATTCACTTTGCTATACAGCAGAAATTAATACAACATTGTAAAGCAGCTATACTCCAGTGGAAAAAAAATGTACTTCTTCGAAGGATAGGAGTGGAATTGAATTGAGAGGGGATACCAGGAGTCTTCAGCTATGTATGTAAGATTGTATTTCTAAGTCTAGGTGGTATATACATGAGGGTGTGAAAAAGTTTTGTTTACTTAAAGTTTTTAAAATTGAAGTGTAATTGACTTACAATATTTGTGTTAATTTCAGGTGTACAACATAGTAATGATCACAACAAGCCTAGCTACCATCTGTCACTATACAAAGTACATTACAGTGTTATTGACTATATTCCCTACGCTGTATACTACATCTCACGACTTATTTATTTTATAACTGGAAGTTTGTATCTCTTAATCTCCCTTACCTATTTTCCCCATCTTCACATATCCCACCCCCTTGACAACTACCAGTTTGTTTTCTGTATCTGTGAGAAAAAAACATGCTGGGCCAGCAAACTGTAGCCTTTCTTGCACAAATCCCATCATGAACCTTTGCTTTCTTAGGAGAAGACACCCTTGTAAGTCACTCCTACCCCGCCTTGGGGACTACAGTTTCAGGATGCCTGAGGCCCTGTGTAATTAGATATTACTGTCACACAAACCCAAGTCTGACATCACCTCACAAATTGTCCTTTCTGGATCCTCCCTGCAGTTTGTGCAGACAGTGATTTTAGATTTTTCTGATCTCAGCGTACCTAGAATTTGAGAGACCCTTTGAATACCCAGAAGGAGTGGCAGGGCCACAGTCTGACTGGGTCAGAGACTCGGAACCCTTTCAAAGGCCTCATAAAGGAGCAAGAGAACCCTTCCAGCAGAAATTAAATCGTAGCATTTTATTTTTATCAGATACTTGCTATCATTTTCCCCCTCCCTTTGCTGCCATGAAAATTGAGAAACTGGGAATCCAATTACAAAGGCAAGATAAAAAGGAAAGATAGTAAAACATTTTAATTGGATAGAAGAGATGCTTAGAGAACCCTTCCAGCAGAGATTAAATCATAGCATTTTATTTTTATCAGATACTTGCTATCATTTTCCCCCTCCCTTTGCTGCCATGAAAATTGAGAAACTGGGAATCCAATTACAAAGGCAAGATAAAAAGGAAAGATAGTAAAACATTTTAATTGGATAGAAGAGATGCTGAATCGTGTTCTGCTTTGTGCTGCAAACACTCCATGCGTCACTGCAGCAGAGTGGGGGTCACCAAAGACAGAAGGGGTCAGGTGACACAGGAGGAACGGGAAGAGCCACGGAGTGTTCCAGTCAGTAAGGGAACCACCATCACACCCCCATAGTCCCTGGCATTGCTGATGGCCCCTTCAGGCCAATAAACTGACAGGCGGAATGTAACCCAAATGAAAAAGACCCATCTCCTCTCTGAGTCTCATTTCAAATGTGATGTCAAAGCAGGGAGAGAGATGCTGATAAAGGAAGGTAGCTTCAGGAGGCTTCTCTTGGAGTTGGGTCAGAGATTCATTTATGAGAAAAAGCAAAAAGAACCAAAGACAAAGGTTCTCAGCAGCACTGAAGGA
Source organism: Cephalophus harveyi (assembly GCA_006410635.1). Lineage (NCBI taxonomy): Eukaryota > Metazoa > Chordata > Mammalia > Artiodactyla > Bovidae > Cephalophus > Cephalophus harveyi. The sequence continues at coordinate 93,358 of SJYT01051286.1, read as the reverse complement.
GAATAACCAGTAGGGCTCTTTCACATTAGCGTGGCAACGTTGCCCCACCACTGGGCTTACTACCCGTACTGCCCAGACCTTCTGTGTCCACAGCTACTGCCAGAATTGGTAACCCATCAGGGTTTCAGAGATCAGGGGAAATGCTGAAGGACTTGTGAGTCAGGGCTTGAAAAAAGACTGATTATAGGATGATTTAGTGGCCTGTAGTTCCTTACAAAGGCTGGTAGATGGAGAAGTTCCTGCCCCAGAACTAGGTCAATATCTAGAAGTAGGTCCAGAAGTGCTATAAGTCTCTCAAGGACACAGCTTGGTCATCAGAGAATCACCACTCTCTGGAATGTATTGTCATGGGAAGCTCTTTGCAGTTGGGATCAATTCTTGACAGTCTTTTCTGTATTCTCTTCCCACCAAGCCCAGTCCAGTATGCCAGTTAAGTATGTCATGAAGAATTGCTTCTCTCCATCTTAATCAATAGCAGTCCGGTGCAAACAAGCACTGTCTCCTATAAGTGAAAGTCGCTCAGTCATGTCCGACTTTTTGAGACATCATGGACCATACAGTCCATGGGATTCTCCAGGCCAGAATGCTGGAGTGGGTAGCCATTCCTTTCTCCAGGGGATCTTCCCAACCCAGGGATCAAACCCAGGTCTCCTGCATTGCAGGCAGATTCTTTACCAGCTGAGCCACTGGGAAGCCCCCATCTTCTATAGGACATTAGCAGTAATTTTCTCTTGAGTTCCTCACATTCACTCTGCTCTCAGAAGTATCTGCCATGTTTCAGCCAAAGTGGTCTCAGGATGGAAATCTTATCGTGTCCCTTTGCTCTCAAATTAAAACTCTACAGAGTTGAGCATGAGCTGACTTTCATTTATTTCTCTGAGCTTGATTTTTAACCACACTTTCCTTTACCCTCCACCCCAACCATGAGACCAGCTATTTCTCTGTCCTTTCAAGGCAGTCTCGCCAATGTATCTATAACTCAGAACACTCTTCTGGTTTCCTCCTTCTTATTTTTCAGATCTCAACTTAATTCCCTCTTTGTCTGGCAAAATGTCACCTGGTCACCCTAGAATCACAGCACCAGCAACTCTTCACCATTGCATTCACTTTTTCCTTCTTTTTCAATGCTTTGGGTAAGAGTCAGTTCTTGGTATTTGCAATGGTTTTGTCCTAAAAAGTTTCCATGAGCACTGAATTAGTGTATACTGAACTGCTGCTTCTAGGGAGAATACAGGCTTAGGTTTCTGTGCTCCGATCACAAGATTTTGGACAACAAATAGATACAGAATCTTATTTTATATATGTTTCTGTTTAAAGAAAGCTTATTTAATATACATTGTTGATTAATTAATATAGAACTCAAGACCAATCAATATAGAACTCAGCAGCATACCTCTGGCCTAAATGGAACTTCTGTGGTGCACGTGTTTTCTCCATGAGTTACATGACAGCCTTCCTGCACCTTGGAACGCTAGACAGAACTTCAGCTCTATGGTGGTTGGTGGTTTAGTCGCTAAGTTGTGTCCGACTCTTTGTGATTCCATGGACTGTAGCCCGCCAGGCTCCTCTGTCCATGGGATTCTCCAGGCAAGAATACTGGAATGGGATGCCATTTCTTTCTCCAGGGGATCTTTCTGACCTAGGAATTGAACCTGGGTCTCCTGCACTGCAGGCAGATTCTTTACGGACTGAACTAGAGGGGAAGCCCCCTCAGCACAATGATTGAGGCCATTTAAAAAAGCGAGTTCACCAATAAAAAGCACAAAAGTGCAAAAGAAATGAAACATCAAAGAAATGACGAGACACTTTATGATACAAGAGCTAAAACAAGAAGGCAGTGCATCACCTTATGGGAAAGTGCACGTCTGGAGACTGGAATTTTTCACTGCTCTGTGCAAGTCTGTTCAAAAGTGTCACAAGTATTGATTTTGGTTTAACAAATACATTTTAGCAAGTAGACAAATTTGCAAGTATGGAATCAGTGAATAATGAGGATCAACTGTGTTTTATCCTTCACTGGATTGTAAACTATATGAAGACTACTGGATGCTCTTTGCTTTCCATCTGATTCTCAGTCCCTAACAGTGCCTGGGAAGTGGTAGATGTACATGAATCAATGTTCAGAGATTGAGTAAATGTGAGGGTTGACTGAGGCTCTATGTTGAAAAAAAAAAATAGTAGTCTTGGTCAGTTGTCTATTTAAGAAATAACCACACCTAGGGGCTCTTGTCTTGGGGGAGCTCTGGGCTGAAGACAGGGAGGATGACTTTGAACAGCTATCCTTGTGCTCTCTAGCATCCGCATCAAAGGTTGTTGTGGGACTATCCTACCTAAGATTTAGTCCTGTATTGACTGTGTGTGTCCACAGCATAGACCACTCCCTGGAACCCTAGGCTGTGAGGGTTGGCATTACCCAGATCCAAGCTATGATTTTCTCAATGTGGAGTGCATGAAGGCCCAGAGGCTGGGCTATGGTTTCTGACTCCCACACCAGTGTGCTTTACCCTGCACCACAGACTAGAAGCTCAGGAATACTGGAGTGGGTAGCCTATCTCTTCTCCAGGGGATCTTCCTGACCCAGGAATCGAACCAGGATCTCCTGCATTGCAGGCGGATTCTTTATCCTCTGAGCTATTGGGGAAGCCCTGCACCGCAGAACACCCTTCAGACAACATAGTGTTTGTGGCTGCAGCTTGCATGTCATCACTCTACCAGTTATCACCGAGGAAGGACACTTTCAGTTCAGAATCTGTCCCTCCAAAAGATGAAGAAAATTGTATTCTGATTTTTACTCCCTAGTTGCTTTAAGACCCAGAGCTCACAAATACCTTGAATTAGCTCCTTTGGTAGTACTTCCATCAATCATTCTAAGCTGAATCTTGAGGACTCTCATTTGAACTTTGGTGAAAACAGTCTATCCTCATAACCAGGGTAGCCAGTTCTGTGACTTTCAGGGAATCCTTACCTCATTTTACCTTCATAAACTCTGGGATAAAAATAGAGTAGATATTTGTACCTTCATTTATGGGTGAAACAGGTCCTGTTCTCTCCCACACACTTCTGAGAGCAGTTAGGAGGACTGAGATAGCACGTGGAAAGGCCCTTCACCAGCTCAGAGTAGTTTCTCAAAAAATATCTGCTAATCTGAGTCTCAGGGCCAGAGATGTGACTGCCCAAGGTCAGATAAGAAAAATAGTGAGGGAGGTAGTTTGCTTACTACTGTTTACTTGCTCTGGACAAACCAAAGTTTGGAGAAATAGAACATGTTCCTGGAATGCTGCTCTGAGAAAGTAGGGCACACCATTAGCTAAAGATAAATAAGTCTGAGATGATTGATCAAGTATAGGCAGGGGGAGTTTCTTCCCCAGGTGGCCCCTCTCCCCTCCCAAGTCACTCAACGGAAACTTCGCTGTGCTCAGGTGAGCCACAGCACCGGCGTCTGACAGATGAGTCTTCACACAATGCAGCTTTCACTGTCTCCTTCACGCTTTAACTCAATGACCATAGCTAAACTGGCCATATGTCTTGGTGTGCCTGGGACAGTACCAGTTTACCTCTGTTGTCCTAGCGTTATCATTAGCAGTGTCCCTTTTTACTCCGCAAAGGGCCCCCTCTTTGGACAATAAATGATATGGTCACGCTATCCATAGGCTATCCCATCAAACCTACTCAACCTACAACACATTGATTCACCAATCTGCCAAAAACCTGCCTATACAACTTGCTTTCTCCTTTTTTCTCAACATCTATTGGTCAGCTGATAATCCTTCCCTGTCCACAATCCATGCCATATTCTTTTCCATCTATTTAAATTATCTGTAATTTACTTCAAAATTTATTAGCATAGAAAACATATTGGGTAAGTGGGTGTTAATTTTAATCTATACCCTAGAGGAGATTGTAACATTTGCATTTCCTTAATCAGTAATGCACACTCCAGAGGCAGCGAGTTAGCATCTGAAAGACTGATCCAAAGTCATAGCTCCAGGGTCACCTAGTGCGGGTCTTTAGCTTACTTTATTTTCGGTTATGACCAGTGGATTTGTTAATTAGAATAATGGATGTGAGAAACCACTATTTTCATTGACAACTATAAATGTGGGATTTTATTTTATTTTATTGCACTGTTTTATAGGTAGTCCTGCCCTTGCACAATAATCTAGCGAGAACAATTTTCTTTTCACTTTGGAATGGTGTCTCCAGGATTTGGAATTCAAGTGGGTCTTGTATTTTTGCTTACCAGACTGGAAGGTTATCGGAATCCTGCCACCAGAGAAGTGCTGCATTTGTTTCAGTACATGTTTTCACACAAGATCAGAGGGACAGGACCCATGATGCTTACAGCACAGTTATATGTCTGTTTTCATACCTGCCTGCTAGTGTGTGCAGGACAGAATTGAGCACCCCACAGAAGACCATGACTACCTTGTGAATTATGACCTGCAAGCCCGTTAGTAGGGAAATCGAACACTCTCTCATTTCTGACTTTGGAGACTACCAGTATATACCCAAATTAACTTAATAATTGGCTTGGGTCAGTTTGTAAAAAGTGCTCTGTCCAGATGCATGCTGTTTTCCCCCACTAGGTTGCCCGTTCTCCCAAATCCTCATTCCAATTCATTCCCATCCTTTAATCCTCAGTTCAAGTGCCCCTCGTATCCCCTCATAGTTTCTTGACTATTTCAGTTCTTTCAGAATCTTTTCTGAACTCTTATACCACTTAGAATTGGACACATACAACTTAGTAAATGGCTTGTTATTATTATTCATCTCTCTGTTTTTGTATGCATACTTCTAAAAAACAGGACTACAAATGACCTGGACATGGAGATGTATCCCTCCTTCCCCTGGAGTCCCTTTAATGCCTGAACCAAAGGTAAGTACATATTATAGGCTCAGTAAATTCTTGCTGGTCAGTAGACTTATTTAGGGACCTAACCCAACAAGCCTTGAGCCTCCTGTATTTGGACAGTGAGGCGAGGTGGAGGCCAGCTGATGAGGGACTCTGAATTCCAGGCTCTGGGTTTAGCTTTGGTGGTAGGGAAACTGGAAACCATCATAGATGGTTATTGTTGCATTTCCTTGTGAAATATGGGGCCAACGGAACAGTCCCAGAACATCTGTCCAGGGCTGGAGGCCAACGCACATCCTCCAGATGTTACTCAGGGATCTATGAATGCATTCTTTCTGCTCTGTTGGCACAGAGGTAACAGAGAGATGGAGTAAAAATCCAGGGGGAGAACTGATGAAATAAAAGAGACATTATAAGGCATACCTTCCGAGAGCAGTCGATTTATAGGATGGGAATATTGCACTCTAAATATCAGCATCTTCAAATCTCAGAGTGACAAAGGGCCCTGAGAGCTCATCTGGCCCCACCCTTTGCCCGATGCAGAATTATTAGCTAAAGAAAGCCACTGTTAATACAGGTTCCCTGCTGCTTCCTCGTGAAAGTTCTATTTTTCAGGGGTCTCTTCCTCACCTTCATATTCAGTTATGCTGCTGCCCAGAGGAAATTTTTATAGTGCAAACACATTTTTGTTTTCTTTAGGGTTTGCTTCTTTTAAATTTGTTTTCCGTACAACATAAAAGCAGGCTGTCCAGGTGGTATATGTTGTATCTATTATGCTACCCTCACGTTTCTAATTAATTGGTCCATTTTCAAAGCTGAAACTGGCAGGCATTTACTCCTTTAGGGTCTCTCCATCCTTGCCAAAAACAGCCATGCTAAAAAAATGATTTTACAACTAGGTTTTCCAAAGTTACAGCCTCTCTCATTCCAACCAGCTTGGCAAGAAGGAGGCCAAAACGCAGATTAAGCCATTTTCTCCTCGTTATCGCCCCATTAAGCTTGCAAAGATGCTGTGGAAGCCCACAGCTTCATCTACCTGTTCTGGCCGGGGATCCAGGAGAGTTTAGCACCTTCCTCTGAAAGGAGCCATTTATTCAATCAGTCAGGGAGAGACTTTTCCTCTCCTGGCTGGAAGAAGAAGCCCCACAGTACAACCTTGGCTGGTTAGAACCCTGGGGGGATTCTTGTGAGGCAAATTTTCCAGATAGTTCAGGATGACTGCTTTAGACTACAAAATTCAAAATAATTTGAGTTACTTTTGAAAGAAATTTCTGCAAAGTATATTCTGTATTTCCATGTCTTCTTCAATTGGGAATCCAAACAATAACTTGATCCTTTCTTGATTGCTGAGGGTCATCTTTCCTGACACCAATTCTCCTGGCTTAAATAAATGATACCAGTTGGGCAATGCTGGTACTCAGAATATAAGAGGTTTTAAGTTCTTATATCTGAATATAATAATTTTTATGTCTCTTTCCTTTACTGTAATTAATGAATCTATCTTCAATATGTTATCCTCAGAAGGACATCTAATTTATACATATGACAATGTGGATGAATCTCAAAATAATTGTGCTGAGTGAAGAAGTTATACAAAAATAAGCCAACCAACCAAAAAAAAACACACACACCAAAAAGAAAAGGATCCACATGGTATAATTTCATTACGTAAAACTCTTTAGAATGCAAATTAATCCATAGTGATGAAAACAAATCAGTGGTTGCCTGGAGTGGAGGGGAGGGGAAGGAGTGATTATAAAGGGGCATAAGATAAATTTGGGGGTGATGGGTGGATTTGCATCTTGATTGTGGTGGCAGTTTCCAGGGTATACGTGCTTGTCAAACCTTATCAAACTGTATACTTCAAGTAAGTGTCATCTATTTGATATCAAGCATATATCAATAAATCTTGTAAGTAAGTAAACAAATAAATGGACAAATAAAAGCTATGTAGTTCTATGGGAGCACTAGAATGTGAAGACAGGAGGCGAGCCCTGTGTGGGAAGAGAGAGAGGCAGAGGGAGGGGGAGGGCAGGGTGCAGGGTTCTTGGAGCAGACTCCTCAGAATGCAGGGGAGAAGCACCTGGTCCCTGGTGTGCAGATCTCACCATTTACCAAAGGCCAGCTCTGCCACAGGCATGCAATCAGCATTCCATAGGTGTTAACCCTTCTACTCCTCACAATGACCTCTTGAGGTGGAGGTGTTCATTTTTTTAAACTTACTTTACAGATAAAAGATATGAGAGGTCATCGAAAATGAACATCCTGAAGACAGTTTCTAAAGGACCAAGATAGATACACAGAGGTAAGTACATTTATGTGATATTGTGACCAAAATGCTTAAAGACTTTATTTCTTATTCTTTAGTTGGTGTAATGGGAATTTGGTAACTGCCCCTATGGTAGAAGAAAATTCAAGAAGTTAAAAAAAAAAATGAGTGATAAATGGAGAAAGTCCTCAAGGACACAGAAGATGGGGCTACTGCATGGGTGTGTGTGTGCTAAGTTGCTTCAGTCGTGTCTGACTCTTTGTGATCCCATGGACTGTAGCTGGCCAGGCTCCTCTGTCCATGGGATTCTCCAGGCAAGAATACTGGAGTGGGTTGCCATGCCCTCCTCCAGGGGATCTTCCTGACCCAGGGATTGAACCTGCATGTCTTGAGTCTCCCACATTGGCAAGGTTTTTTTTTACCACTAACGCCACCTGGGAAGCCCAGCTACTACATGCCACACCCCAAATATTCACTCTATGCCCTAGTTCTAGGGGCTGGAACTTAAAATGGCTTAAGTAAAGGATTAACAACAACAACAAAAATTTCTCATCCAATAGGCAAAGTAAAATGAAATTGTTTTGGAGGTTCCTAATATGCAGACTTACATTAATAATAAAGGGCAATGACTATGATTCAATTTTCATATTAGCTCTTCTGTTGTATCACTGATTACATACAAATCCTGAAGCACACGATTCAGCACTGACCAGGCCTCAAGTGACCAAAGAAAGGGAAGAGGATACAAAAAATAAATACAGAAATAACAGAAATATTCTCTTGATCTTAAATAATTAGTTTTTGTAAGAAGAAACAGAGTAATTGCAGAACTTGATTTATATCTTTGTAGAGCATCACATGGAGAAGGCGATGGCACCCCACTCCAGTACTCTTGCCTGGAAAATCCCATGGATGGAGGAGCCTGGTGGGCTACAGTCCATGAGGTCGCTAAGAGTCAGGTACGACTGAGTGATTTCACTTTCATGCATTGGAGAAGGAAGTGACAACCCACTCCAGTGTTCTTGCCTGGAGAATCCCAGGGACAGGGGAGCCTGGTGGGCTGCCGTCTATGGGGTCACACAGAGTCAGACACGACTGAAGCGACTTAGCAGCAGCAGCAGCAGAGCATCACAAACCACTAGCTGCAATAAACTATATATAGTTCTTAATTTAAAACTGGGCCCAGTCAATCTCAACAGTCACTTTTATCAAGTTAAAGAACCATTTCAAATATTGCTATGAATAGCTGTCAGTGCTGGGTGTCCTAGCGTCTAGCTCAGTGCCTGGTACCCAGGAAACACTTAGTAAATTGACGAATGGAGTTGAGATCCTGTTGCCCAGAACAAGCACAGTCAATCAAGCATTACTCTTTTTTTTTCTTTTTTAATGGGGTGCATTAAGGACCGATGGGGTTCAGGTCCCATAAGCTCATTTAGAAGCAAAGCAGGAGTTTATTCCCCTTTGAACTTCCCATTGTCCCTAGCTTGGTGTGGAGCTCCTTGTAGGTCTTCCATAGATTCATGGCTTAAGTGTTTGTGATTTACTGACTCCATGATTTTTCTCAAGACCAATGCTGGGACAGATTCTCCGTTATTTCCTATATGTATTATAGGATATGAATTACACTGTCAATACAAAATAAATGGCATTACAGTATGCATTGGACTAAGTGTCTTAAAAATGCATTTCAGATAGTCCCTCCCTGCACTGGACCTCATTCCCAACTACCTCTTTCCTACTGCAGAGACTCCAATATATTTACTATCAGAGACGTTCAGTTACTGTGTCTATAGCAGGATGCAGTCACTATGACAAATAAGGATTTTTTTCCCTCTCTATCTAAATATTTTCATCTCTTAGTTCCAGACCACTTCGCTTGATCCTCTGAGAAGGCAAATAATTTCCTCTGTCAATGAATATGATTCCCCAGAAGATATTGATACATTTGGGAGTATAATTTGGCTGGGGAAGAAGATAACCTGAAACCACAAACCGCCCTAAACACTCTATTATTAACAAAGAGAGAAAAACTGAATTGAGTTGGAGAAAAGCATTGCTGAATGATAAATTGCCAGACCCTGTGTAGCGCAGGAGGCTGCAGCCCATTCACCCCAGCTGCATTTTTATGAATTCTTGAGGAAAGAGCTCTGAAATGGAACATCTACAGTCAGGATTTGAATGGCTGCATTTGCTCCCCAAGGTGGCCTGGGTCTTGAGAAACAGGACTGGGAAATTCACTCTGTGCATCTCTCTACACCTGACCCTTCACATTGTTCTCCTCATTTAAAAGCACGTCAGCCAAATTGCTGCCAGTACTTTTATTCCAGTTTAAGCTGTGGATTTACTGTAGAAGTCACAATTCCAGAAACTTCTCTGCAGATCAGCATATAGCGGTTGTCAAGCTGGGTGATGTCTTTGGCTCAGTGTAGCAAGTTTTTAATACTTTGTTGGACTTTTTGTTCTCTTTGAGTTATATATTTGTCTGATTTCCTCCTTTTCGATATCTTGAAAGCCCCTTGAGAGAACTTTCTCCAGCATCCATCCAGGTCTTGATTGGACACTTATATATTTGAAATATGGGGTTGATTTCCAAGGAGAAGCCTGGCAAGATGAGAACAAAGTAACTGCACCACATCAGATGGTGGAATGCCACTGTTGTTCTTCACTTCAGAGAAGTTTTAGAAATGAGGAAAGGGTAGACTTAGGATTTCCAAGGTGCAAGGATTTTAGCCTCTACAAGTAGCCAACTTCTTCAGGCTCACCAAGCTGCCCTCCATGAAGAGAGATGGTACACCATTAACACAATCCGCTGTCTATACAGAGGAAGGTCTGAATATGGTCTGTTCTCTGATGACCAGACGAGGTCACTTCATAGTTAAAAGATAAGGAATATAGTGTCTGCTTTAAAATATTCCAGGAAAATGGGACTTTGTTTGCTTTTGTGTTTTTGGTGGTTGGGAGGAAATAAATGAAAAGAGAATGCCAGAAAATGGACAGTTGTTCAAGGTAAGGGATAGTATGGGAATATATTATTCTATTTTTGTGTATATTTGAAATATTAAAGAAGTTTTTAAAAATTTAGGTGAAAACTGAAAGAAAAAGTTACCTCACCACCCTTAGAATCTGACTGAGGGAGGGAAGAGCAACTTTCTTCTGCTTGTTAGAGTTTTTTATGTTATCGTAAAATGGTTTTATATCTGTTTAAGAGGATATTACAGGAGGTATTACAGGAGATTTTATTTTAGGTCTTACTTCACCAAGGCCCCAAGTTTGGGAACAAAGGGAGTCAGGTTCCATATACTCTAAAGAGGGATTCTTGAATGTCTCTGCAGTAGTTTCTAGGAAGGTAGCTATTGTGGGTTGGAGTTTAGCCTCCAAAAAGATAAGTTGAAGCCCTAATCCCAGGTATCTGTGGATGTAACTTTATTGGGAATAAGTTCTTTGAAGATGTAATCTAGTTAGGAGGAGGCCATACCAGATTGAAGTGTTAGTTGCTCAGCTGTGTCTGAGTCTTTGCAACCCTATATGCTATAGCCCACCAGGCTCCTCTGTCTGTGGAATTCTCCAGGCAAGAACACTGGAGTGAGTAGCCATTCCCTTCTTCAGGGGATCTTTCCAACCCAGGGATTGAACCTGGGTTTCCCGCATTGCAGGCAGATTCTTTACCATGGGAGGCCCTAAATCCATTGACTGGTATTCTTACAAGGAGAGGAGAGGAAACACAGAGAGGCAAAGCGAGAAGAAGGCCATGTGAAGACAGAAGCAGACACTGGAATGTCGAGGAATGCTGGAAACCACCCGAAGCCAGGAGAGAGGCCTGGGACAGACTATCCCTCAGAGCATCCAGAAGGAACAAACTTTGCCGACACTGTAATTTCAGAATTCTACTTTTCAGAACTGTTAAGAGACTCGATTTCCGCCATTCTAGGCCACCCAGTAGCACCTTGCTAAGGCAGCTCTAGGAAATGAAACAGTGGTGAAACACTAATTCTGCTGTCGATAGCCCCGGCTTCCTTCCTCTACCATGTAGGAGGGGCCTTTATGAGAGAAAAGGCTGGGAGAATGGATTTCCGTAGAGAAAGCTTCAGGGAATCTATGACTTCTGCCCCTCATTGCCCCATATGCCACTAGGTCAGAGACTTCCAGAAAGCTGCCAGCTTGATTTGAATCCCCTGGATTTTAAACAACTCAGAGCCCGGCACCTGATTCCCTTCTCAAGATGTCCAAAAACCACAGCCGCCTGTGATGGCTGAGGAAGGAGTGGGGAGTGTGCTGGCTTCTAGGGGCTTCCTGTGGGTTAGAAGGAAAAGGCCAGTGGATTCTGCAGGAGATGGCTCAGCATGAGCCCTTTTGATGGGTCCCTGCTCAAGAACTTTGTCTGCCAGGATGAGGACGCCACGCAGAAAGATTTGACACGAGCTTTGCCACCAGCAGGGAGAGTCAAAGTTGTTCAGATAAAGGAAGCATCATGGTGCCTAGAAGCAAGTCAGAGTTAGGCTTCAGAAGAGATCAAAGAACTCACAGCAGTGCCCCGGAGAGAAAGAGCCAGTGTTTGTTCACCTGACACAAAAAGGGTCCAGTGTGGTCGATGGAAGGAACGTCTACTGCAAGTTATGTTCTTCTCCTCATTGCAGCCAGTCTAGGGGGTCGGGGGGGTGCAGAAGCGGATTCTGTCAGGAGAGTGGAATGAGGAAAAGACACAGAGAAGATTACGTTCCCCAGCTTCTCCCCAAACTCTAGTGGAGTTTTACTACTTTTAATCTAATATTCTAACTCCTGAAAATGAGACTATTTGTTGATATCTAGTGACTTAGTAAAAAAAAAAAATGATTTGGAAAATTAAGGGCTCTGAGCTCTCTTCAAAGTTGGAGAAAGCCAGGGGTGGGAGAAAATTAACTTGATTTTTTCTTACACCCTGCTTACTCCAGCTTGTCCAGTAAACCAATTAAACTCGCTAGTTTTACCTTCTCTAAAATAGTATAAGCTACCTAATGGTGAGAGCAATGTCATATACATTTCTAGTTATTTCACCCAAATGTCTCATGGAATCTTGGACACAGAAATATCCAGCAACAGTCTTAGTAAGTTATATATTTCTTTCTTTCCTTGGATTTTATGATATATCACAGTGTCTATTATTCATACACTTTTTGAAAACGTGTGAAGCACTTCATTGTTTACAGATGTGTTGTATGTAATTTGATCTTCTCAACAATCAAATAAGTTCAGGAAGGCAGAGATGATCCCAAAATTCTATCTCAAGAATTAAAGACTCAGCTTTTTTTAAGCTAGTGAGTGGCCACAAAGGACTCAAGGCATGATCTTCTTATTTCAAATCCAATGCTCTTTTTCTCTAACACAGAACTTTCTAATGGTTTTTGAAGGAAGGGTCTTAGGGCTCTGAGAGTGAGCGATAAATAATTATACTGAGTAGAAAGGAAAAGACCCTCTGGCCACATCATATCCATGACTCACATCTGCATACAGAGCTAGAAAAGGGTGTATGTGTGCTCACTCGTGAAGCCCATATCTATGTTCCCATGTCCTACCTGGGGTGGATGGGCATTCTGCCTTATCCAGTAAATGCTCCATCACTCAAAGACTGGAGCCATGGCTGACATTCCTAGTACATCCCTCCTAGACCCTGGCAACCATGCACTATCATCACTCATGTACAGAAATGTTTTCCCAGCTCCCCATTAGAAGACCATGTGCTCTGAAATGTAGCTTCAAGCCTAATGATAAATTTTCCCCAAGCCACCCACACTCCTTTGCCTGTGACCAATTGCACAATTTCAAATCCAGCTGGCCCAGCTTAGGGATGTGGTTAGAAGCCAAAAGAGAGTTTGTCTTGATGCAACACAAACATGAAGAGTCACAATCATAGCTCTGGGCTCCCTAGTCCCTTGCTTGACCCCAGTGAGTGAGCTGGCTATGATATCAGCTCTGTTTACTTTCTAGGTCTCAGCTCATAGCCAAAAACTCATCAATCAATCTGGATCTGACCCAACTTTAGTCACTAGAATCTAAAGTTATTTAATTCTTTGAGCCTCAGTTTCCTCTTTTGTAGAATGAGATAATCATGCCCTATTTGCTGAGTTGTTTTGACGATTAAGGGAGATTATATGTGTAAAGCACTTGTTACTGTGCCTAGAACATTGTATGCTCTTAATAAATGATGACACTGATAATAGTAATGTTATTAAAATATGTTATAAATATTACTTATTATATTACAAACCATGATGGCTTGGAATCTGAACTGACTCTCTGCCAGTTGCATTTATCAAAGTTTTCTTCAGATCCTTACAAATTTAATGAAACAAAGTGTCAAATATTCCATTCAATTTACTTCTTTCCCCAAATTGACATCTACTACAAGTCAAGCATTGTGCTGGGCACACTAAGGGAGTTACAGGGGGCAAATTCTCACAGCAGAGACAAGGCAGACATGTTTTAAACCATTAGAAGACAATACAGTCTAGTGACAGTCTGACAAAGTGAAAGAAGTCTTTCTTTCCAATCCCAGTAAAATCTGTCCCCCCTTAGAAGTTACCCCAGCTGTCAGTCATCAGCTTTGGCTCCCAGCGCCCAAACAAGTATCTAAATGGAAGCTACTTTGGGACACAGGGAGTTGTCATCCACAAATTGATGGTCATCTGCAAACTGATGGTCATCTGAAGGTTTGTTAGGGAGGAGGAAGGGGGTCATTGTAGAGGCTTGGTGCCACACACACACACACACACACACATCATCCCCAAGTGTCCCCAGGTTTAGGCTTTTTGAAATGAGCTTGCTCACCATCTTACAAGAAATACATATAACAACATGGTCGATTTCTCCATCATAACCTGCTGCATAATACAGAAGAAATGCTACCTTGCCAAAGGAAATAAAACATTGGCAATCAATGTGTCTCCTCACAGCTTGTCAAAGAGCCATAACTGTAACAAAATAAACAAATAGATCATCAAAACATTCCTTTGCCCTTTCCCTTCATTTGTCTCTCTTTCTTTTTTTCACTTCGAATGCTCCATTAGAGTGTAGAAAATTTCACAGTTTTCTCCAGCTCTGGAAAAATCGTTAGGCCCTTCTGCTGGTCGGCTTTGGAAACATTTGGAACAAATTATCTCTACTTTTGGAATCTGAATAAAGGAATGTGAGCCTCACTGGAGAAATGTGAAATCTAGGGTGGGATTCGCAAAATGGTTTAAGGTTTGCTTTTGCACACATACGTTTTTTTTTAATTTGTTTGGGTTTGGAACACAGTGTAAGAAAAATAAGAGGACTTGCGATGGACTTGCAACGTGCTTTCTGTAATTCCTTTGCTTTTCACAAACTTGCAGCCCCTCCCCGAGTGCTTCGTCATCACCCGTCAGTAGCTTCCCATCTTCAGAGTCAAGCGTGTGCTTCTTACATAACATGAAATCCACCAGTTAGGGAAAAGCAAGAGGAGGGAGATTTAATCTTGCCCCAAGCTCACATAAACTTTTGGTTATGCTGCCAACTCCGTGATGTCCAAACGCTCCTCCCAGAAGTTGACATGGCCCAGAAGGAGTAGGAGAGACTTCATGAATCTCAGCACCAAGTTGCCTTATATGAGCCCCAAAGCAGCTCTATCCCAGCACAACTTCAGTCCCCCTCAAGCCCTGAAAAGGTTCTGACAGGGCTGACTTCAGTCTTACACTGCTTTCCACGACTTTGTCCGTCTTTTTTGGTCCCTGGTCCTGTGTTTAATGCTGATGTTTAGTGAGAACAGGACAGAGGGCCTAAGAGACTAAGAGATGACTCAGACATCTTGGGCCACAGGCAGCTTCTAGGACATTCCTTCTGGGGGTTCCAGGTACTTGCTTCTCACTGTGTAGACACAAGCACCTTCAGGAAGAGAAGGCTCTCATTTTCACAGAAGGTGTCAAAGTCAGGGAACAGAGTTCTAGAACCTCTGCTCCAGAAGGGGGAAACCCTTATGGAGAACACTTTTTCCCTCGTTTCATTTTTCCAGTTGCTAAGGGAGCTATGGTGACCACACCTGCTTAGTTTTCTGGAAAGTATGTTTTCAAAGTTCTCTTCAGTTATCCTTGTATGAACATGTTTGTTAAATCATGTCCATTTTTAGTTCAGAAAAAAATGTGGAAATGTAATATTTCTATAGTTTATGAAGAGGTTCCCTAAGAACTCACCAACGCTCATCATTTTCTTCCCTCATCCCTACACCACAGCCTAGTTAGGTAAATATGTACCAGATCCAACAAATGACATGACAAAAGTGCCTAGGTTAGTTTACCCACTGATGAATGGGTAAACACAACGAGCTATAATAGATTTAATGGGATTTTATCCATCCTTAAAAAGGAGTGGAATTCATACATATGCTTCAACATGGATGAAACATGAAAACATTATCTAAGTAAAATAAGCCCAAAACAAAAGGACAAATATCACAGAGACAGAAAGGAGAGGAAATGTTACCTGGGCTGAGGGAGGGGAGAGAGAAGAAATGGGAGGTTACTATTTTATGGGCACAGAGCTTCTGTTTTGGATTGATGAAAAAATTCTGGACACTGATAGTGGTGACACTTGGTGACAGTGAATATACTTAATGCCCCTGAATCATACAGTTGAAGATGGTGAAAATGGTCAATTTTATGCGATATATACTTTATCACAATAAAAAAGTGTAGGGACAATTGGTTTGAAGACTATTATTACTGAAAAGAGAGCCCCATTGCACATTCTCTGGGGGAAAAGAAATATATTAATTACACAAAGCTGCTACCAAGTAGATGTAATCATCATAATAGAAAACTGTGTTGTGTAAAACCTTACTTGAATCGTTCTGGACAGAGCATCTTTTATTAAGAATAGGACTGGATAACACTCCATGCATTCTTCCATAAGAATTTCCTAATGAGGCTTTTTCTCGGGCTTTAGACAGGAATTGAGGGTAGGACATCTGTAGACCCTGCCTTAGATCTGCTTATTCAACATGCAGCATGAAATATATCTCACCAAGATTTATGCATGACTGTTTGTATTCCTCAACAGTAAAGCATATGTAAGCTAGAGGACTATGTCTTTGGGGGGAATCTAGCAGGTCCTCAGTGCTATCTGAGAGACTGTGCCAGCTTATAGTCCTCAGTAAGACCCTGAGTAAAACTTAACTCACAACTCTAAAAACAAGGCGTGCTCAGAAGGAAGTCCTGCCTATATTTCTTAGAACTTGGGCTCAGAAAGCACCAGAATTAGAGCACTACCATTGTACATAGTAATCCTGTCCACTGGTGAATGGAACCAACTGAGGGCCGTGGCTCTAATGAGCCCCTCCCATCCAGGAGTATCAGGGCACCAGGTGAGATGACTAGAGAGAGGTTTGACAGAGGGGCAGAGAAGTGGGGAGAGAAACACTTTTGTTCCTCGACCAGTATAACTCTTTTGCCTCCTAAAACGCTGTCTCTTCCTCATCCGTGCTTAACCACATATTTTAGGTTATTGATGATTTGATCCAAAATTCAGAGGAATGCTCCTGGGGGTATGGGGAAGTTGCAGAGAACTGAAATGAAGTGTCATCAAGAGAAAAAGAGGGTCATCACTGTTCAAGGGATCTGAGCCAAATCTTCGGACTGAGGAGTAAAATCTGTGAGGCTCATGCATTCAGATGGAAATGCCTCTGACACAAATTGTGGTTCTGGGAGTTTTACTCACATCAGGCACATTTTAGATAGTGCATTTTTTTTTTTTAAATCATTTTCCTTTTTGGCTATCAAGAAGCAAAACAGGGTATAAAATAAACAGCACCATGTTAGCAGTCCCCTCTTAACTTGGAATGATGTAGAAAAGTGTGAAAGCAAGGCCATTCAACTAAGCATTGGAAGGCCAGGGTTGGAATACAGACCCTGCCATTGCCTGTGCCTCTAGGTTCATCACATCACCCTTTAATCCTCAGTTTCTCTACAGGACAAATAAAGGGCTGGTCTAAATCTGTGGTGGAAATCAATGTGAGCTTCGAAGTGTGTTCTAAGAAGTATTTGTATCTGGGGTCTCATCCCTACTCATCGATTCAGACTCTGTATGTGTGGATGGAGGGGAGGAGTAGCAAGAAGTTGGAGAATTACGAGGCAGCACACACATAGGTTTTGGAGACAATTCCCTTGCCAAATCCCCTGACAGGCATTCCTGGTTAGTATAAACTGATCAAAATTATAGATGAGGTCACTTTCAGTTCTAATATTCCTAAGATTTTATTTTAAAAAATAGGAAGACTGAAAACCCATGCAGACTATTATACATGGCTGTTAAAAGGATCAGATGAGAAAATGATGCATATGGATATCCCAGAATACAGTGCTCTACAAATGTAAGCAATTATTAGGACTCCCATAATTCTATTTGCTATCCAAGTGGTTCATCAAATATTAACCAAAACCTCTTAGAACAGAAATTCTGCAATGGTAAGTCTGGAGAACAGGATCTACACTTGGCACTTTTCCTTGAGTTTCTGCTAATGAGAGCATTTAGTAGTGTAATAATATCCTTATTTGTTTTCTGGTAATGTGAATGCATATAGGTCAGAAGAGAACAAAGTAGACATGTACGTATTTCCCAGCAAAAGTGAGCCATGGAAAGCCTGGATTTATCTGAAATCTACCCATTTCCCCAAGCTCAGAAGCTGTGTATCCTGAAAATTTCTGGTCTTATCAAAAAGGTGTATCGTTTTATTGTTTCCACCCTGTACCCAGAAGCTGATATTCATCCCATGCCTTGACTTCTAGGATGACCTTTGAGGTGGAGTTGGTTAGCTCACTACAAAGGAGGGAAGTCTCTGCCTAGAAACTTTCATTTTCATTGAGCTAACGAGAGGGCTGTCACCTAAATTTTCATTGTTTTAAGAGCAAGTGGAGGCTGACAGTTTCCTTTCAAGCTTGAATGATGAAGAGAAAACATCCCACAGCCTCATCTGGCTGCCTTGCTGGGAGGTAATGAGCCCCGTGCAGCACCCATCTCTGCTAGACTGGGATGACCTTCTGTCTGGTAATGCATCAGGGAAGAGTGAAAAACACACCGCAGGCCCCGCCAACAATCCCCCCACGACGTGCTGAATGTGCCAAACGGTTTAGTAAATAGATCTCAAGTTACGTGTTGGAACATATTCCAATGTATTGCAACAGAGCATATCTCAGTCTAAAGGTCACGCTTTACTTTGCAGAGACTCTGTATGAAGGGGTCTTTGGAGCTGGCTGGAAGAGGAATGTCGTGGAGGTGAGGGTCAGGAGAGAAAATATTTCTAGCATTTAAGAACAAATTTCACAACCTTCCCTGGCTAATTGCATTCTATTCTCAGTCCCGACAGGGAATTTCATTTGCTGCCAGTCTTTGTTCCAAGATTTGCTGGAGTTTCTTGGGATAGGATAACAGCTTGGGGTGGGGAGTAGGGAGGCTGGGCTGTGTCCTGCATAAGCTGGGAGAATATTCAAAGTAGACATGTACGTATTTCCCAGCAAAAGTGAGCCATGGAAAGCCTGGATTTATCTGAAACCTACCCATTTCCCCAAGCTCAGAAGCTGTGTATCCTGAAAATTTCTGGTCTTATCAAAAAGGTGTATCGTTTTATTGTTTCCACCCTGTACCCAGAAGCTGATATTCATCCCATGCCTTGACTTCTAGGATGACCTTTGAGGTGGAGTTGGTTAGCTCACTACAAAGGAGGGAAGTCTCTGCCTAGAAACTTTCATTTTCATTGAGCTAACGAGAGGGCTGTCACCTAAATTTTCATTGTTTTAAGAGCAAGTGGAGGCTGACAGTTTCCTTTCAAGCTTGAATGATGAAGAGAAAACATCCCACAGCCTCATCTGGCTGCCTTGCTGGGAGGTAATGAGCCCCGTGCAGCACCCATCTCTGCTAGACTGGGATGACCTTCTGTCTGGTAATGCATCAGGGAAGAGTGAAAAACACACCGCAGGCCCCGCCAACAATCCCCCCACGACGTGCTGAATGTGCCAAACGGTTTAGTAAATAGATCTCAAGTTACGTGTTGGAACATATTCCAATGTATTGCAACAGAGCATATCTCAGTCTAAAGGTCACGCTTTACTTTGCAGAGACTCTGTATGAAGGGGTCTTTGGAGCTGGCTGGAAGAGGAATGTCGTGGAGGTGAGGGTCAGGAGAGAAAATATTTCTAGCATTTAAGAACAAATTTCACAACCTTCCCTGGCTAATTGCATTCTATTCTCAGTCCCGACAGGGAATTTCATTTGCTGCCAGTCTTTGTTCCAAGATTTGCTGGAGTTCCTTGGGATAGGATAACAGCTTGGGGTGGGGAGTAGGGAGGCTGGGCTGTGTCCTGCATAAGCTGGGAGAATATAACTGATGGGGTGAGGCCAACATGGAGTTCAAAAGGCTCCAACCTTCCTGACTTCTTTCTCTTTCTTTTTCCTTTTTGAAGTTTGGCTGTTTATTTCAATTTTCATACTTCTTGTTTTCTTTGCTTCTAGAGTCCTTGGGGGAGGGATTATAGAATACTTAGTGCTGTGAATCTTCCTTAAAATAATTGCTGGAGATTACTTGGGTCCAGAGAAGAGTAAATAGATTGAAAAAAGTTGGATCAAATCAAAGGGAAACAGTGGTATACCATGGTATGGTTTGACAAATGCCTGGAGAGGGAACCTCCTACATATACCAAGATTGGCTTCACTACTGAGGATCCTAAAAAAGTTGCTTTGATTTGATGGATACTTTTTGGACATCTACTATGTTTCTTGTGATGTATGGTATCTAAAGGTCAACACCTATCTCCAAAGAATTTACTCCTGTTTGAGTGATGGGCACATACCCCACTACTCCCACTAAGCACATTGCTTTTTTGTGCTTTCAAATTATAATCAGTTCAGTTCAGTCACACAGTCATGTCTGACTCTTTGTGACCCCATGGACTGCAGCAAGCCAGGCTTCCCTGTCTATCACGCACTCCCGGACCTGGCTCAAACTCATGTCCATTGAGTTGGTGATGCCATCCAACCATCGCATCCTCTGTCATCCCCTTCTCCTCCTGCTTCAATCTGTCCCAGCATCATGGTCTTTTCCAATGAGTTGGCTTTTCGCATCAGGTGCCCAAAGGACTGGAGCTTCAGCTTCAGCATCAGTCCTTCCAATGAATATTTAGGATTTCCTTGAGGACGGACTGGTTGGATCTCCTTGCAGTCCAAGGGACTCTCAAGAGTCTACTCCAAAACCACAGTTCAAAAGCATCAACTCTTAGGCACTTAGCTTTCTTTATAGTCCAACTCTCATAGTCTCTCATATAGTCAAACTCACATCCATACATGCTGCTGTTGCTGCTAGGTCTCTTCAGTCGTGTCCGACTCTGTGCGAGCCCATAGATGGCAGTCCACCATGCTCCGCCATCCCTGGGATTCTCCAGGCAAGAACACTGGAGAGGGTTGCCATTTCCTTCTCCAATGCATGAAAGTGAAAAGTGAAAGTGAAGTCTCTCAGTCGTGTCTGACTCTTCGCAACCCCATGGACTGCAGCCTACCAGGCTCCTCTGTCCATGGGATTTTCCAGGCAAGAGTGCTGGAGTGGGTTGCCATTGCCTTTTCCACATCCATACATGAGTACTGGAAAAACCATAGCTTTGACTAGACAGACCTTTGTTGGCAAAGAAATGTCTCTGCTTTTTAATATACTGTCTAGGTTTGTCATAGCTTTTCTTCCAAGGAGGAAGCATCTTTTAATTTCATGGCTGCAGTTACCATCTGCAGTGATTCTGGAGCCCAAGAAAACAAAGTCTGTCACTGTTTCCATTGTTTCTCATCTATTTGCAATGAAGTAATGGGACCAGATGCCATGATCTTAGTTTTTTTAATGTTGAGTTTTAAGCCAGCTATTTCACTCTCTTCTTTCACCTTCATCAACAGGCTTTTTAGTTTCTATTTGCTTTCTGCCATAAGGATGGTGTCATCTGCATATGTGAGTTATTGATATTTCTCCCAGTAAACTTGATTCCAGCTTGTGCTTCATCCAGGCAAGCATTTCTCATGATGTACTCTGCATAGAAGTTAAATAAGCAGGGTGACAATGCATAGCTTTGTTGTACTCTTCCCAATTTGGAACCAGTCCCTTGTCCCATGTCTGGTTTTAACTGTTGCTTCTTGACCTGCATACAGATTTCTCAGGAGGCAGGTCAGGTGGTCTGGTATTCCCATCTCTTTAAGAATTTTCCACAGTTTGTTGTGATCCCCACAGTCAAAGGCTTTGTCATAGTCAATAAAGCAGAAGTAGATGTTTTTCTGGAAATGTCTTGCTTTTTTGATGATCCAGTGGATGTTGGCAATTTGATCTCTACTTCCTCTGCCTTTTCAAAATCCAGCTTTAATACCTGGAAGGTCATGGTTTACATACTGTTGAAGCCTGGCTTGGGGTCAGTAGGTGCCCTATATGCTACTGGATAAGAGTGGAGAAATAACTCCAGAAAGAATGAAGAGACACAGCCGAAGCAAAACAGTGCCCAGTTGTTGTTGTAACTAGTAATATAAGTAAAGTCTGATGCTGTAAAGAACAGTATTGCATAAGAACCTGGAATGTTAGATCCATGAATCAAGGTAAATTGGAAGTGGTCAAACAGGTGATGGCAAGAGTGAACACTGACATTTTAGGAATCAGTGAACTAAAATGGACTGGAATGGGCGAATTTAACTCAGAAGACTATTATATCTACTTCTGTGGACAAGAATCCCTTAGAAGAAATGGAGTAGCCCTCATAGTCAACAAAAGAGTCTGAAATGCAGTTCTTGGGTGCAGTCTCAAAAATGGCCAAATGATCTCTGTTCATTTCCAAGGTAAACCATTCAATATCACAGTAATCCAAATCTATGCTCCAACCAGTAATGCTGAAAAGGCTGAAGTTGAATGATTCTATGAAGACGTACAAGACCTTCTAGAACTAGAACCCCAAAATGATGTCCTTTTCATCATAGGGAATTGGAAAGCAAAAGTAGAAAGTCAAGAGATAACTGGAGTAACAGGCAAATTTGGCCTTGGAGTACAGAATGAAGCAGGGCAAAGGCTTGAGTTTTAAGCCAGCTATTTCACTCTCTTCTTTCACTGTCATCAACAGGCTTTTTAGTTCCTATTTGCTTTTTGCCATAAGGATGGTGTCAGCTATTTCAGAATGAAGCAGGGCAAAGAGTTTTGCCAAGAGAACACACAGGTCATAGCAAACACCCTCTTCCAAAAACACAAGAGGTGACTCTACACATGGACATCACCAGATGGTCAATACTGAAATCAGACTGATTATATTATTTGTAGCCAAAGATGGAGAAGCTCTTTATAGTCAGCAAAAGCAAGACCGGGAGCTGACTGTGGCTCAGATCATGAACGCCTTATTGCAAAGTTCAGACTGCAGTTGAAGAAAGTAGGGAAAACCACTAGATCATTCAGATATGACCTAAATCAATCTCTTATGATTATACAGTGGAATGGGATTAGTGTCCTTTTAAAGGAGACCTCAAAGTGTTCCTTCTGACATGTGATGATGCCATACAGCAGACTCTGACCAGATACTGATTCTGCCAGTGCCTTGATTGTGAACTTGCCAAGCTTCAGAACTGTGAAAAATAAATGTCTATTGTTTACTAACCTCCCAATCTGTGGTATTTTGTTTTAGCAGCCCAAGTGGACTAAGATACCTCTCCTCTTCTCATTGCCTCAGAGAATTTATTACATTTGTATGGACAAATACTTTAAAGGAAGGGAATATGGCATCTGTCTGAGAACAAGACTCTAAAAAATGGTATTTAACACAAGAAGCAGCTTTTGGGGAGAGGCCTGACACAAAGAGCAGGGAGAAACCATTGGGAAGTTGAGTGGACACAATTTGTTATTTTGCAGTTCTGTTAATATTTTGCAGTTCACTGAGGTTCTTATTCCAACAGTATCAATGTGTTTGCATTAGTTATAATGCATTAAGGAACATATATAAAATTTATGTAGCAAAATCAGAGCTTGGTTCCCATTGTAATTTGCTTACCCCCTAAAAATAGTTTCGCGACATCCATCGGTTCTGAATTAAACACCTCAAGACCACTATGCATTAAGATGCAGCCAGGTGCTATTTTTACTTGTTTGTTTTATATTTCTGTCAAACAGAACCAAAAGAAAATCATCTCAACTTGACATACATCTCTGTTATCTAATTTTGTGTTTCAAAACAATTATTAGAAAAAAGTCTCTGTGATCTTCAGTTTGTCAATTACTGGAGATAACTGATTAAGTTGGATGACTTTTGATGTACTGCCAACTCTAGGTTCCTCAGGATCTCTGATATAGTAGAAAAAGCACTGGGCTTGGAGTCAGGAAACCAGGGTTCTAACGAATAGCTGTGTGAGCTTGAAAAGTAAACTTCAGGAAGATTCTTGCTTATCTATAAAGTAGAGGAGGATTGGAATAGATATCTCATTACAGATCAGCCTGATATTCCTGGAGAGGCTGCAAAAGAAAAAGGAGAATTTTCTAATTGCATGTGGGAGAAGAGGAGGTGGATCAGAAAATGACATTTTCTGACCTGAAGTGTTATAAATCTACCTGAAAGGTCAAACATATGCGTAACATTTAACAGATCGATTGTGTTCACTTTGATGGGACATTCCATGTCAGCAGATACTACGGAAGACCCATTCCACCCTCCTGTGTGGAGTCCACGTCTTTAGCCAACTGTCAATGCACCCCTCTTTCAGAGTGTTTCTTTAAGCCCTCAATTAGTGTTCACTAATATTTCTTATTTTGAAATAAGAGTTGATGTTCTACCCCAAATCTCCGAGCTCTAGATCCTAACCAACTTAACCTAAGCAACATGCATTAGCACTAAATCCCGTGAATTGTCCTATTTACAAATGTAAGGTATGTTAATTCCAACCAAGAGGACAATTTCACCGCTGGATAAAATTAACGAAATAGAAGCATCTCCCACTTATTCCTACTTTGAGCTCTTCCAAAATAAGCCACAGAGAATAGACCGTTCTATTTTCTGGATTCAAAATCATCTAAATGTTTCAAAATGTGTTCTGCCATCGAAAACACCACCAATAGATCAGAATGATGTTCCTTATCTCACCTTGTTTCTCACCACCACGTCCCCAGCTCATCCTCAACCACAAAGCAAAGCAAAACAAAACAAAACAAAATTAGACTGGCCAAGTTTTCAGGGACTCAACTGATAGGGCGTTATTCAAGCAGCCAGAGAGAACATGCCCTGGCCTCTCCATCTTCTTCCTGCCTGGCGCCCTTTTGGAGTTTCTACAAATGTCCCTCTTCTCTTTACAACAGCTCTAAAAATAGCAGATGACTGCTCGGGACAGGTGCTGTTTGTGAAAGTGTTCTCCTTGCGTTAGCCTGCCTGTCTCGGTGATTAGTGCTCTGACGGCGCTCAGCATCCCCTGGGCTCTGCTGTGTCAGCCTTTCTTTATAATAGCGCGGGAGCTGGAGGATAATTTCAGGGCTGCTGTTCCCGGGCTGCTCTCTCTCCCTCAGAACACAGAGAGGGCTTTCTGCCTCTCTCACTCCACATTTCGGGTTTCATGCTCCAGAACACCCTGGAGGGAACCTCAAAATGCCTCTGTGACTACGATGCCCCTCAGAATGTACCAGATTTTTCAAATAAATCTTTCCACACAGAACTGGCACACATGGGTGGAGAATGAAAGATTGAGAGCTAAAACTGAAGTTTTGTTCCTGGCTTTTGTTCCTTGTGGACCTTGCAGTAATTATATTCATAAAATCCTAAGATGCGGTCTCCTGACAAAAGCTCAGAGATCATCTGGTTCTGGGGTTGTTGAGCTTTAGTAAGCTTAAAAACATCACCTGGTGAGCTTGTTTCTAGTGCTTATTTCCATGTCCACTCATTAATATTCTGATTCAACAGGTCTTGTGAGGAGCCTAGGGCTCTACCTTCATAGACAAGGGCCCAGATGACATGAATGCAGTTGATCCTCAGGCTAAATGATTAAAAAAAAAAAATGTGTCTACATATAATTCTTTTATGTAAAGGTGAGGAAAATGAGGCCCACAGTCTGGAAGGCATTCCCTAACTAAGGCTGCAGCTAGAGCTCTAGTTCACTAGCTTCTTGCCCACAGTGCTCTCCATATGAAATTACATGGTTTCCACTCCAAGCCCATGAACACTGGTGACGCAATATTTATGCAGACACAGCTGAAGTCCAAGCCCCGAAGGCACTTTTGGATAAGAAGGCAGCTTTCTGTCTGACAGTGAGGGGCGGGTGTAGCCATATGTCCTGACCACTGAATTCTGGTGGCTACTCGGGCCAGCCGCGGCACCTCACTAAGCCTTGTATTTCAGAAGTAGTGCAACAAGCCACCCTTTCCTACTTTAGAATGGTAATTGACGTGACCCTGCTACAAATACTTACGCTATGTCTTTAATTGTGACTAAAAGCCCAGAACTTCTCAGCTTTGCCTGCTCCCATGATTTCTGCCAGGCTTGAAAGATCCAGTGCTAGGGTCACTGGACTGCCAGTCAGGGTAAACCTGATGCGCTGCAGGAGATCAGGAGCCCTGGTCTGTGACTGACAGGAAAACAGGAAGATACTCTTGCCAAAAAATACAGACCACCGCTACTGTGGGAAATTTCTCCACCAGGGAGTCATGTCTTTGGAGAAAAAGCCCCTTGGGGTTTTCTTTCTTGTCATTCCATGTGAATTAGCTTATGTTCTGTGAATCATGTGATCAGGACACAGGGGAATGCTTGTCCCCACCTTGGGAAAAGCATATTATTCAAGGGTCAAAGGGTACAAATCTTTGAATTCAGACTTCTTGGAAATTGAAAGCTACACCAAATATTAGAGATTGTCTAGACCAACTATTGAAAATATTAAGAACGATTTCACTGCCTTATTTACCACGGCGGGTGGGGAAGATGAAGCATATAAATAAGCTTCATGAATGTTTAAAAGTCTGGACTTGTGGAAGAAATTTTTAATATTTTTTGCAACAATTATTAAACAGACTAGAAGAGTACTCTAGAAACAGACTAGAAAAAAAAAAATGAAATCAGCACTTGAAACTAGGAAACTCGGCCAGTTGGGTAAATTTGCCTGAGGTGTCACAGCAATTTAATAGTAGAGTATAGTCTTCTAACCCTTAGGAAGAAAGCTTTTTCTAAGATATCACTCACAGATTCCCCAGTTTTGCAGAGTATAAAACCGACCACAGGATGAAGTTTTTTTTTTTTCTCCCCATGCATAGTAGGAAAAACTCATTGGTTGTTTATGTTCTGTTTGTACTATAGCAAAGGAGAACATGGAACTTTGGGGAAAAAAATAAAATATTCTACTGGAGCCCCTTATCTAAGACTACTCCCCCTAGCATAATGATTGAGGTAAGAACAGTTTAATGATTTGGGGACTGAGTAATTGCAATCAAGTGTGCCTCTCAGGAAACCTAGGCTAAGAAAACAAGGTTGCTCCCTGGGATGAGGTGTCTGACCCAGGGAAAGCCTACCACCAAATTGGTCTTCAGAAGCCCAGACTGACTTGTTCATTCATTCAACATATATTTATTGGTGTCCAATATGTTGGACACCAACATGTCCTTGATGTCAGAAACATGCTGGGCATTTGTGATTGGATAAAGGACCAGACGGTCATGGGCCCTCTTACTGGTACTATACCCTATTGATGGTGCACACAAATAAACAGACAGTCCCCGTCAAGCTTCATGTGTGAGTGATACATGAGAGGGTACATAGAAAGTGTCACCACGCAAGACTGGAAGGTGGGGAAGAGACCAGAGACGTCTTCCCCAAAGGGCTACTAAGTGCCAGATACTATGTGAGATAGTGTAATGTAACAGACACTGCCTTCAAGAGGCTTTCTCTCTTGAAGGGAAGACAGATAGATATACATCACAGGGTAATAAACACTTTCATAAGAGTGGGGCAACCCTTCTGTTCTAGGTTGGCATGGAAGGGGGAGATGTAGGGCTATGTATCATCAAGAAGAACATCTTTGAGCTCGACCTCAAAGCATGGGAAGGAATTTATGAAGCACAAACAGCTGATCAGAGCCATAAAGAGGTCATAAAGTGGAGCTGGAGCGCCTGTAGACATTGGAGGTTGGGGTCAAAGATGAGTAGAACCATATGGGTGAGAAGTCATCTCCCACATGGAAGCCTGCATGGGACTCCCTGGGAAGGAGTGAGGAGTGGGCACAGAGATAGCTAGACCACCTCTCTCCACATATTTCAACTCAGAGGTAGGTTCTCCTCTCCAAAAAGATGGTGTCCACATCCTGATGTGCTTGGGTTTGGCTCAAAATCTGGCTGTGTACTCCGCTTTTCCTGGAACTCCAGGAAGCCTTCTTGGAAGCAAGCATGCTGACTGGTACTGAGCGATACCCACTATGGGGAGGACCTGCTCAGGAGCAGGGAGTACACGGTGTGGGATCACAAGGGAAGGCGTGGACCGCAGGCTGACCACAGTCAAATCAGGACACTGTCGCCTTCCCTTCCACCCTAGGTGCCCAGGTACTCAGAGGAGCTCTCTCTGAGGATCTCCAGGGCCAGCATCTCCCTCACAGGATCATTTCTCCAGTATCCCCTTTAAGGGGATGGAGGCAGCTGGAATAGTGGAAATGGCATAGTGGTCAGCACCATACAAACCTGGGTTCAAATCCTGAGAATTGAAGAGGAAGTCATATATGAGGGACCCAGTGCTCCCCTGGGCTGAAAGTGGGCTCCATAAATGGTAGTAAATTATTTTAAGTCTTCATATATCTCCTTGGCCCTAAAGGATTGTTGCTGTTGTTTAATTGTTCAGTTGTATATGACTCTTGTGATTCCAGTGACTGTAGCCCGCCAGGGTCCTCTGTCTATAGGGTTTTCTGGGCAGGATTACTGGAGTATGTCTCCATTTCCTCTTCCAGGGGATCTTCATGACCCACATTTCTGCATCTGCTGCATTGCAGGATTCTTTACCACTGAGCCACTCAGGAAGATCTGTCCTAAAGGACAGTCATCAACTATTCTCTAACCAATTAAGGTGTTAATAGATGAAATTGGACTAATGTGTTTTCCATCTTAGGGATGTTTTAACAGAAGATTTCTGACTTAATCTGACTCTGACTTAATCCCAAGGAACAGCTATCCAGTGGTAGATCAGTAACAAGCAAGGAAACCCAATTTTGTACTGAAAAGCTAGTGCCAGATGCCTTAGATCTGAGTGTCCAAACTCAGGACTGTCATCCCCCTGTCTTCAGAATAGTGAGTCTCATAGCTAGGACTTGCCTTGGGATTTAGACCTGAATCAACATCTAATATGTCACCACCCCCCACTTGCTACAAGGCAGCATGGGTGGTTAGAACCAGCTTGTCATAGCTCTCAGGTGGGGCAGGGTCACTTTGGGAGGCTTGCAGATGGTGAATGGTGTCCCCTGGGTTGGAGAAAGACAGAGGACCACAACTTAGACTCACACTTCAAATCTAGAGAGCAGTACAGAAGAGCATGGATCAAAGGCCGGTGAATGTACTCCGTGTACTAATGTCTCTATGCCCCGTACATATGGAGATACTGAGCAGGGACCTACTGTGTGTTGAGACCTTTCCTATAGAGAAAGGCACACTGTGTGTGCCCACTTGAGAAGCACGATTGTTGTCAGCTGCCCAGAGCCTGTGTCCCTGCACTCCTCCCAGCTGAAGCTTGTCCCTCAGGAGGGCAGTGGGCTGGAACAGACGTCCCAGTGCTTGCAAAGGCAACCCAAACCTGAACCTTCCCTCACAGGGCAGGACAGGGGCAAACCTCTTTCCCTAAATGTTTCTGGCTGGTCCTTCCCAGGGCCAGGCGGGATCCTAAGCCTGTCCCTGATGTATCTGTCCTTCAGGTCTTTGTTGCCACCTCCTCTGTACTCAGAGCCAGCTGCCTCCCACTCCTGGAAGCCTGCCAGCATCATCCTCCAAAGAGGCGCGTCTCAATCAAGTTATTTATTCACCTAATCAAAAAGGAAATAATGTATACAGTTTACAGTCTTCCCAGGTCCTAGCTCCCGCAGAGGCTGGAGAAGGGGAGACAAAAACAGAAGCAGAGCTCTCCGGAGGGTCTCTGTTGGCCCCAGTGGCCCCCTCTTTAGAGAGATGAACCATAAGTCCCATTGTCCAATGGTCCAGAAGCCCCCATCAAGACTGAGAGAAGAAAATGGACAAAGCAAGAGGTCAAACTGTGGATAACGTCGTAGAAATAAAGCAGGGGTGCAGACAGAAGGGGAGCCATCTGCTAAGCCTTGGGCATTCAGAGTGTGAGGCCCAGGGGCTCCAGAGGCCCAGAAAAGGATGGGAAAGCTGCAGGCACACAGCTGGCTGCCCTGCTTAGGTGCGTTTCTCTAAAGTTCCATGTTTCTTTCTGTCTGAGGGCTCTGACCAGGAACTATTCCATCCCAGATCCCAAGCTTTTTAAATTTCACCCGCTCTGGCCCATCTTTCAAATCTCAGCTAAAATGACACTTTGGAAGGGAGGCCTTCTTTGACCTTCCACCTAAATCAGGCCCCCTACTATTCTCTCTCACAGCATACAGCTTCTTCTCTCCCTATCAATCACACTGTAAATTATTAATATATAGCCATTTGCAAACTTCTTTGCTAAGGACCAACTCCCTCAGTGAACTATAAGCTTCACTGGGGCAGAGGCACCTTTCTTTTGAGGCATTTGGGAGCTCAGTCCCATACTTGGGACATACTAGATGCTCAATAAATATTGCTTGATATTATGATACAGTGTGAGTACGTGTACCCTGGGTTTTAACTATCTTTTCAAATGTTTTATCATTCTATCTAGATTGTAGGTTCCCTGAAGAAGGGATGTGTATATATTCCTACACAGTCCAGAAATCTCAGATATAACCCAAGGTAGGGTTTTAATACTAAAGCCACAGTGCACATAGCTAAGACTGGAAGAGGTACTTGAAAGCATTGGTCCAGAGCTCAAATCTGGGAATCAGCTTCACTGTAGCTCAGATTCCTTAGTATCTTCAAGTTTTAGTTTTTCAATCAGTAAATAGAGAAATGCTTCACTTCATAGATTAGATGTAAACATAAATGAGGAAAACCATGAGTAACTCAGGGCCTAGGAACCCTTCTCAAGTGGGAGCTTTCACTAGATGGCCTTTGGGAAAAGAATGCATGGATTAGTGTCGGCTACTTGAAGTTAACTTCATGGAGCAGAGGCCTTGAACTGGTTCTGAAAGGATAGGAAAGTCTTGGGAACTGGCAATTGTACTCGGAGAGGCTTAGCATAGCAATGAGTCGCTCGGGTCACCCGTGCGAGTTGGTGACCTCACAGGGCAGAGCTATGTTCTTCTTTTCTCTTCATCTCAGAGATCAGCATCTACATTTGGAGACGTTCAAAAGTCCAGGGAGGTCCAGGCATCATAAGGATTCACAATTCAGGCTCTCTTGGTATTAGGAACCCCAAGGAAAAGAAATCTTTGCCTGATTCTCAGGCACGTTCAAGAAGTTTCTTTCAATGTACACCACCAACCCAATTTTACATGTTAGAAGCTTTCAAATGCCAGGAGGGTTGATTCGTTTAGCAGAATAACTAGCTGTGCCACTTTTAGGCAAGCCACTGCGCCGGCCCAGTTGGACCCTTGAGGCCTGTGTTCCTCCTGCTCTTCCCTCTTTCCTCTGCTTACTCTCTTGGGCACGGCAGTGGCAGGCAGCCTCCTGCCACCTGTCACTTACTTTACTTTAGAGGGTTCATCACTGACTCAAGGGACATGAGTTTGAGTAAACTCCGGGAGTTGGTGATGGATAGGGAGGCCTGGCGTGCTGCAGTCCATGGGGTTGCAAAGAGCTGGACATGACTGAGCGACTGAACTAACTAACTGACTGCTGCTGCTGCTGCTAAGTTGCTTCAGTCATGTCTGACTCTGTGCGACCCCATAGACGGCAGCCCACCAGGCTGGGATTCTCCAGGCAAGAACACTGGAGTGGGTTGCCATTTCCTTCTCCAGTGCATGAAAGTGAAAAGTGAAAGTGAAGTCGCTCAGTCATATCCGACTCTTAGCGACCCCATGGATTGCAGCCCACCAGGCTCCTCGGTCCATGGAATTTTCCAGGCAAGAGTACTGGAGTGGGCTGACATTGCCTTCTCCAAACTAACTAACTGACTAGAGGGTCTTTTTGGATTCGCACATCAGGTAAATCTTTCTGGGGCTTTCTCAGGAAGGAAAGCTGGAGACAGAACCCACCTCAACCTGCTAAAACTTGTGGGGTCAGAGAAGTCACCTTGAGTACCTGCCTGCCCCCCACTTCTGTGTCCTCTGCTGTTTTTTTTTTTTTCTCCACAGCTACCAAGGCAGAGAAGAAATAGAATGGGGAGGGAGGTCGCACATGTTTCTCCCAGGGTCTTTGAATGTAGACCTCCTACTTCTTCCAGAGGTGACTACTTCCAGGAAGCGGGCACCAAGAGACGTCCGACAGCGTGAACCACTCCTGAGTATGGACCGCAATTAATGGCAATCCCCTCCTGGGCTCCTCACATTCTCACAGGGCAGCTTCTCACTCGAGCGGATGATGAAATAGGGCTTCCTGGAGGCACTGTGTGCTATCTTTTCCTTCTCTGCCTCTTACCTTCTTCTTTGATGTATTTGTATCTAGATGAAAGTATTTGCAAGTGAACTTCAAGGGAAACTTGAAGAGCAGAAACTCTCATTCCATGCCTGCTTGAAGATTGTGGGGGGGTTGAAGGGTTACTGTAGATTTCACCTCATTCCCTCCTTCTTCCTGCCAACACAGCTTTCAGGAAACCCTTAAGTCCCAAGCAAGGAGTAACAGCATGCATAGGCCATGGATGGTTCTGAGCTAGGAGGAGTCGGTTAACCAGGGGATCTTTGCAGGTCCCATCAAGTCAAGGACGTTCCCAGTCTCTTGTTCTACCTGTCCAATAAAGCTCAACTCATGGTTCATTGTCTAATCTGTGAGTGCTGGCTAGGCAGGGGAGTCCTGGAGAAACGTGTCCCGGCGGTGTATTCATTCTAACCCCGCTTCCTTTCTACCCTGCTCCTTCTGCTACACGAAGCACTTAAACAACCATCTCTTCCATATGAATGTCAAAGTCTGTCTGTCTTCAGAGCCAAATGACCTTTCCAATTAGAATACAACCAAGGACAGATTTGTGATAGCCCTACCTTTTCTGGTGCCTTTGATCTTGACGTTTCTCCTGCTTGGGTTCCCTGTTCCAGTCCTCCAATGATTCAGACTCTTTCTGCCTGAGGCCCCTCCCGAGTTTCCCTGCGGTGGACAGCTTTCCCTTATGGCTTCTCCCTGGAGCGAGATACAGTTCTTGTTGTCAGGCAGTCAGCGATGTGCTTCCTGGGGTCACTTCTTAACTGCTTCTCTTGTCTCTGGTTTAAATCCCTCCTGGCATTAACAGACTCTAACCTCCTCTCAAATTCTAAGTCACATCTGGTCCGCGCAGCTCTGGTAATAGCTGCCACATGCTAGCGTAAAGTTTTCTTCGGTGGATACTCACTTTATCTTCTCCCGGAGTCTGGATGCCCCAGAAGGCAGGGACAGCCTCTCTCTCGCCTCTGCGCCCCTCCCCTGGCTCCAGCCCAGGACTTGCATGCAGTAGGCGCTCCATGGTTATTGGCCACTTTATTGATAATATTGCTTTTCCGAGACTCCAAGGCCACAGTTGCAACACTGTGAATGTGTTTTTGTTCTTTCATCTTCAGGTTACACATCTCCAGCTTATACTATTATAAAATGGGCTTTTTTTCCTTTCACTACTGGCAGCCAGCAGAACAGGCTCTTTAGGACAAATACCCCTTACTTTTTGGAGGGGTAGATCAGGATAGTGGAGAGAGAAGAGGACTCAAGTCCAGAAACCTGAAGTCACATCCCAGCTGTGTGACCTGGAGGGAGTCCCTCAATCCCTCGCTGGCCTAGCGTAGCATAGGAAAGAGCAGGATGGATTGCAGCCTCCCTGGGGACACAAGTTTGGTATCTGCAGTGTATGGTACAGTAGCCAGTCCAAGGTAGGGGCAGAGCCTTTATCAAGGTTCCATGGGGAGCTCATACAGCGATGTCTCTTGGGCCAGGGTAGGTTGGCTCCTCCTCGTGCCACTGAGTTAAAATAAGACTGACCTAGGTTTCTCCTGAAAAGAAACGTCAGCCATCCTCATGACTGAGGAAGGCCCGAAGGGTAAGATTTTTTTCCCACTCAGTCTTTTGGCCTCTGTAGCCTTGCAATCTGGCCTTTCTCATTGGACCCCCTGGTGGTTCTCCGTGCCTCCAAGATGCACTGTGTGTCCGTCTGTGCTGTTCCTAGGGAGGCAGAGTCAAGGTAAACTTCCTACCTTCACGAGGATTTCCATCAATGACTTTAGTTTTTATGCTCTTCTCTCAATTAAAAGAGCACCTCAAGCATTTCCAAATACGGGAATTTCCCCCCCTAGATTTTAATAATACAAGCAGCACAGATGAAAAAGTGAAGGCAAGACAACAGAGCTCCCCTTTTCTGGGGGGGAAGGAATATCTGATCACACACCCAAACATTCACGTAATACAAATAGTACAAACAAGCGAGAACTTTAGAATATTCTAAACTAACACTAATAATAACTAACATATACTGAGCACTTACATTCTGCCAGGTCCTATTTTAAGCACGTCACATATATTAACTATTGTGATACTCATATCCTTGTGAAGTGCGTGCTATTTTTATCCTCATTTTATTATGAGGAAATTGAGAGGGATAAGTAACTCATGCAACTGGCTGGAACCAGGATTTGAATTCAGGCAGCCTGACTGAAGTCTCTGCTTACATCCTTGACTGGTCAAGCTACTGACTGCCAGCCCGACCCTGAGCAGGTCCCTTCTGGGCCTCACGCCTTCAGTCACAGGGAAAGAAGCCCAGCTCTTCTGACTTGTCTGATTTTGAGAGTGGAGTAGGAGGGAGGCAAGGGGCAAGGGAGGCCTGCTTAAGCTCCCTCAAGTTTCAGCCTAGAGGGGGCATCTCTTCTGCTTCTCCATAAAGCTGCCTCTGCTGCCCTCAGTAGAGAAGGACCTTCTCATCTCACCCAGTTAATCCATTCAGCACGGATATCATTCAGCTGGGTAGCTCTGTTTGCTCTGATGAAAGCAGCGCCACAGGAGATCAGAGACATCCTTGAACATGAGAGTGCAGGGCCAGCTGCCTGGGTCCCAGCAGATGCCCATTCATCTCAGAAGAAAAATCTCAGCACCAGCCCTAGGTGTGGAGTGGGTGAGGAAGCACTGTGTGTTTCTTGGCCAGCCTCACCGCCCAGGTCAACTGGCTTTCCTGAGCCTTTGGTCTTGCAGCAAGAATCCCACACCTATAGTTAGCAAATATCCCTCCCCTCTGTGGTCTGCTGGTTCCAGGATGAGAAGCTGGGGAGGGGGTGGGGTGAGGCCTGAGAGGAGCCCAAGCTTTCTCTTTGGCTAAGTAGACTGGAAAACGTGAAATTAACACACATTGTTTATTTCACGCTCTCAGCCTTGCCTGCACAATAGCACAAATTAAATTCTGCACTAACCAGACGAGCAATTAGCCCACAGAGAAGATCGGGCTTTCAGTTGATTGCTCAGGCATTCCATTCACACTATTTATGAAGGGAACAAACTTACTGAAAATATTTTTGTAGCAATAATTTCTTCTGATACACATTTTCCCCCAATTTACTGCATTACCCCACACTTCCTGGTATTTGAGATGATTTGGCTAGGTTTTTTGAAGAGCGGTATGTAGTTCATCAAAGAGAAATTCATCTTGGGTCAATACCCAGTAATTAGCATCATTTTCATTGAAAATGAAGCTGCTGTTATTTTGAAAAAAGCAGGGTTTCTTTTCCCTAGTCTGAAGGTAGCCTGTAGTAGGATCAAAGATCTTAACACATCTAAGGCCAAAATCTCTAAATCCTAGTTTATTGTCTCTCACATTGCCCACAGACCCATTTCCCTCTTCTACCAATAAAGATAATAAAAGATAGTATTTACTGAGCGCATTCCATGAGCAAAACACTCCTCTAAACACTATGTGAAAAGTGAAAGTGAAGTCACTCAGTTGTATCTGACTCTTTTCAACCCCACAGACTGCCAGGCTCCTCTGTCCATGGGATTCTCCAGGCAAGAATACTGGAGTGGGTTGCCATTTCCTTCTAAAGGGACTCTTCCCAATCCAGGGATTGAATCCTGGTCTCCTGCATTGCAGGCAGACTCTTTACCATCTGAGCCACTAGGGAATATATGTCTCACCTAACAAAGGAGGTGCTCTTTTTATTTTTATTTTACAAATGAACCAAGCAAAGTACAGAAATATTAATTGGCTTCCCTGTGGTCACACAGCATGTACTAGATGGAGCAGGGCTTGGAATGGGAGCCTACCTGTGAACCACTAAGGTACTCTCAGTGTCCTTGAGGACTTTGTCACTCCCTAAATATTCCCGACTTGAAGACATCTGTGACTCTCTTTACATAGCCCTAGCTGGTCTCCAGTATCAATGGTTTATTTCATTTCTGTTTCTTTCTTCAGGCCCAATACCTCCTTTCCTGAGACCTGGCCTCTGAACAGTCTCCCCACCTCAACTTTCTCGACTTTCTTAGTCTCTGCTAGGCACAATGGCCAGATCAGTTCTGCTAAAATACTGCTTTGCTTGTGATACTTCCTCATGCAAACATTCAACCTTGGGATTGTTGTTGGGCTTAATCAGAAAATCCTAATGGTTCCTAATGCTGAGAGCAGTGACTGTCAGCCAGATGTGTGCACATCAGATTTACCCAAAGAGTCATTCACATGCATGGAATCTGAATGTTCAGTGTGAGGCCAGGCATTGAGATTTAAAAAAAAAAAAAAAAAAAACCCACAAACTATGAGTCTTTCACTAGTCTTTACTCAGCAATCCCCAGATCCTATATGGCATAGTGGTTAGCAGTCCAGAAACTGTAGCCACCCTGCTGAGGTCCAAAGCCTGACTCTGCCACTTACTTGCTGGAAGATTTGGGGCAAGTCTCCTAACCTCTTTGTGTCCAGTTCCCTCTTCCATAAAATGGAGATAAGAATATGGGGATAATTGAGATAAAGTATTTAGGGTTCAGTTCAGTTCAGTCACTCAGTTGTGTCTGACTTTTTGCCACCCCATGAATCGCAGCACACCAGGCCTCCCTGTCCATCACCAACTCCTGGAGTTCACCCAAACTCAAGTCCATCGAGTCGATGATGCCATCCAGCCATCTCATCCTCTGTCGTCCCCTTCTCCTCCTGCCCCCAATCCCTCCCAGCATCAGAGTCTTTTCCAATGAGTCAACTCGGTCAGTGATGCCTAAACCATCACAAATTATGTAAGGGTCCTGATACTGTTACTGGGTGATGCTTCAGCTCCTTTGCTTGGCACTCAAGGTTCCCTACCATTGGTTCTGACTTTTTACTTCAATTTTTGGTGTTGCTACTCACCACCATGGACCTTCCACCATATATTTACTTCTATTTTTTAATTCCATGGGGTCACAAAAGAATCGGGCATGACTTAGGAACTAAACAGCAACAAACAAAAAGCCCAGCACCCATGATGCTTTTCCACTTTTCTTGCTCTAGCTCTCCGTGCATGCCTGCATGCTAAGTCACTTCAATCGTGTCTGACTCTTTGGACGGCAGCCTGCCAGGCTCCTCTGTCCATGGGATTCTCCAGGCAAGATACTGGATGGGTTGCCGTGCCCTCCTCCAGGGCATCTTCCCAACCCAGGGATCAAACCTGGGTCTCCTGCATGGCAGGCAGATTCTTTACCAGCTGAACCACCAGGGAATTCCATGTGCCTATAAGCCTCCGCAATGGAACCCTCAAGTCAACTTGCTGGTAATCAGCCTACTGGACTCTACTATCCTCTTTGCTTCTTCCTGCAAGAGCTGACCTGCCTCTGCTTTAATAACTGCCTGAGTATAGTATCATGTCATCTGCAAACAGTGACAGTTTTAATTCCTCTTTTCCAACTTGGTTTCCTTTTGCTTCTTTTTCTCCTCTGACTGCCCTGGCCAGGACTTCCACAACTATGCTGAATAACGGCAGTAAGAGTTGATTGTTCCTGATCTTAGAGGAAGTGCTTTCATTTTTTTCACTGTTGAGAATTATGTTTGTTGTGGGTTTGTTGTATATGGCCTTTATTGACATGAACCTACCTATTGAGGTAGGTTTCCTCTGTGCCCACTTTCTGGAGAGTTTTTATCATAAGTGATTGTTGCCTTTTGTTAAAGGCTATTTCTGCATCTTACATCATATTGACAGATTTATATATATTGAAGAACCCTTGCATCCCTGGGATAAATCCCACTCAATCATAGTATATGACTACTTTAATGTGTTGAATTTGGTTTGCTAGTATTTTGTTGAGAATTTTTGTGCCTGTATTCATTAGTGATATTGGCCTGTAATTTTCTTTTTTTGTGCTATCTTTGTCTGGTTTTGGTACCAGGTGGCCACATAGAATGAGGTTGGGAGTATTCCTGGGACCTAACTAAACTTAAAAGCTTTTGCACAGCAAAGGAAACCAATAAGAAGAAAAAAAAGACAGCCCTTAGAATGGTAGAAATATTTGCAAATGAAGCAACTAACAAGGAATTAATCTCCAAAAATATGTAAACAACTCATGAAGCTCAATACAAAAAAGAAAAAGAAAAAACTTACAACCCAATCAAAACATGGATAGAAGACCTAAGGAGACATTTCTCAGAAGAAGACACACAAGTGGCCAACAAACACATGAGAGGATGCTCAACATCACTAAATTAGAGAAATGCAAATCAAAACTACAGTGAGTTATTACCTCACTTCAGTCAAAATGCCCACCATCAAAAAATCTACAAATGATAAATGCAGGAGAGGGTGCAGAGAAAAGGGAAACCTCCTAAATAGACATTGTGCTAAATGTCTATTTGCTAAATAGACACTTTGCTAAATAGTAGAAATTGACACAGCAGTGTAAAGCAAGGCTACTCTAATAAAATAAATAAATAACTGCCTGATCCTCTCCAACTGGCAAATCTTCAGATCCTTACCCAGGTCTTTTTTTCACCCCCAGGTCAGCAGGGCACTTCCCTGCACACATCTTCAAAGCAGTGTTGGCTTTCTATTGCTATGACTTGAACTCTAGCAACAGTCTTTTATTTTTTTTACTTTATTTTACTTTACAATACCTTATTGGTTTTGCCATACATTGACATGAATCCACCATGGGTGTATACGAGCTCCCAATCCTGAATCCCCCTCCCACCTCCCACCCCATATCCTCTCTCTGGATCATCCCCGTGTACCAGCCCCTAGCATCCTGTATCCTGTATCGAACATAGGCTGGTGCTTCATTTCTTACATGATAGTATGTATACATGTTTCAATGCCATTCTCCCATTTTGGAGACTCTCGAGGTTCCCTACCATTGCCACCATTTTGGAGACTCTCCAGAGTGGAGAGTCCCATCCAAAAGTCCGTTCTATACATCTGTGTCTCTTTTGCTGTCTTGCATACAGGGTCATCATTACCATCTTTCTAAATTCCATATATATGTGTCAGTATACTGTATTGGTGTTTTCCTTTCTGGCTTACTTCACTCTGTATAATCAACTCCAGTTTCATCCATCTCATTAGAACTGATTCAAATGAATTCTTTTTAATGGCTGAGTAATACTCCATTGTGTATATGTACCACAGCTTTCTTATCCATTCATCTGCTGATGGACATCTAGGTTGTTTCCATGTCCTGGCTATTATAAACAGTGCTGCGATGAACATTGGGGTACACGTGTCTCTTTCAGTTCCGGTTTCCTCGGTGTGTGTGCCCAGCAGTGAGGTTGCCGGGTAACAAGGCAGTCTTTACACTCCCCCTGAGCTACTGCTGTGGCCTTCGTGTGCTCCATCGCAGTCTCCTTGAGTGTGGAGGGTGTTCCCTTCCAGAGAACTATATGATCACGTGTCTTACTGTTACATGCACTGATACCGTGCACATGTCAACTATATCTCCATATGTTAAGGTATTGGTTATATTCTTCTAGTACGTATGTCTGAGGTATTGCATTTAAAATGAGTCAAAAATAAAAATAAAATAAAAACAAATGCTCTGAGCACCTCTATCACCAGGTTCTCTGAATGAGCAGATACTTGGCTGCCAAGAAAAGAGCCCTGGACAGGGAGCAACCCCTCACTGGGCTGTAAAGAACCTAGGGATTGAAGCTGAACACCTGGGTTCATCCACCTTGGTATCAGTCTCCTCACCTGTACAATGGGAAACATGGTGTCCCCCCCCATTCACAGGGTGGTTGTGAAAATCAGATGAGATGAACATTCTTAAAGTGCTTCTGAGAATTATGGTTACCCATGTTAAGAGGAGCCTGGAGGCCAATGGGAGGAGAAAGGTTAGGAGAGTGTGCATTATCAATGCCAGATTGTTGGAGAGGCATTTCAAGGAATAGGGGATGTTCCTTCTGGGATAAGGAAGCCTCCAAAATGACATGATCATGGTTTTAAAATTTTGGAATATCTGCTCATGTCACAAACCTTATTCTGTGTAGGTCCAGAGGGCAGAACCTGGACACAGGGGTAAATGTTTCTGGTTGGAGAAATTCGTTGACATATGGAAGGAGGAAGAAATTCCTACTTAAAAAATAAAAATCTCTCAACCACTTGATCAGGAAGCTCCAAAATGTATACTGAACTCTACCTGTCAGAAAAAAGTACTTGGAGAACAGGCCAGGGTAAAGTACATGACCTCTAAGTGCCTTGCAAGTCAGTCCCTTGTTCAGTGGTCTTAACGCTCTGAAATGCCTCCTTGTGTGATCACAGTTATAGAAACCCTAAAATAACCAAACCACTCAAATGACGTCAAGAACTGATAGGAAACAAACAGATGGCCTCAATGGCATTTTAAAGTGTTATGTTTTTGCTATGTTCAGAACTAGGGAAAAAATTCTGAGTATAAATCATAAATATTAGCTTTAGTTAACCAATTATTTTTATAATGAAATTGTTATTTGACCATCTGGATGAAATGCTACTGCAAGAGATGGCAAGGTAACCTGAGAGGAAGAGAAGGAGGCAGAATCAACAGCTCTCAGGAAGATCACCTCCCAGATTCCAGTACATGAGTACCCTCCCTCTTGGCAAACTGTGAATGAGGAAAGAAAGACACGTGACTGGAGAGACAACCTCCCCAGAGACAAAATGTGTGGCAGCTACACAGCATGTATGATACAGTGGTTCATGCAAGCTCTTTCAGATACTTTTCTTCTTCCACTTACTGATTCCCCAAATCTTACCATCCCAGGAAGAGCGGCAGCCCTACAGTCAGACTACATGGGTTCAAATCGCCATTTAATAGGTGATCTTCTTGGCCAAGTTACTGATATTCTTTTAGTCTTTATTTCTTCATCTGCAAAATGGGGATCTTAGGTGGGAAAACACACACACACGTGTATGTGCAAATGTACACACAGAGCGCAGCAAACAGTGAGGCCCCATGAAGTATTTGCTTTTATAATGATCAAAGCCCAACTCCTCCAGCTTTCTCCAATGTTACAAGTTTTCAACAACTGTCCTTATTTCAGCATGATCAAATAATGCCCTTATCCTGAGGGTAGGTTTGCACAGGAAGTAGACTAAGAAGGGCCTTCCTAGGTGGCGCTAGTGGTAAAGAATCCACCTGCCAATGCAGGATTCGCAGGAGATGTGGTTGGATCCCTGGGTTGGGAAGATCCCCTGGAGTAGGAAATGGCAACCCACTCCAGTATTCTTACCTGGAAAATTTCCTGGAGAGAGGAGCCTAGTGGGATACAGTCCATGGAGTTGAAAGAGTTGGACACGACTGAGTGACTACACCACGATCACCAGCAGACTGTGAAGGGACAGACCTGGTTGAGGAAGGGAGAGAGAAACAAAGTGGGAAGCTAGAGGAAGTTGGGTCTTCTTGAGGGCTTGAATATAGCCGAAGTTCAGCCCTTGGAAGGGCTGTTGTGTTGTTTGCTTCTGATTTTATGAACTTCTCCCAGGGTCAGCCCTCCCTGGATGGGTTTTCAGGATGAAGATTCTGAAACTCGCAAGAGAATGGAGTCAAAGAAAGCAGAAGGAGAAATCTTTTCTGTTGCAACCAAGTCCAGAAGGAACCTCTTGTCTCCCAAAGTAAAGACCATGAGCCTAGGACATTCTTGATCTGGCCTGGTGACTTTTGTTCTCCTTCTGATTAGCCTTCCAGTGGTAGAGAGGGGTAGCTTAAGAAACAAGAAGAATACGAGAACAGATGGCTCTTGGGGCCTCTAGAAACAGCATATGAGCAAGCTCCTGCTGTGAAAGAAATCACATATCCTTAGAAAAAGATCTTAGATGCCATTCAGACCAAACATTTACTTTATAAGTGAAAATCTTGTTCCCAAGAGAGTGCAGGGGCTTTTCTGCAAGTCTCTCACTAACCTCGTGGCAGAGCTAGAATGAGACCCTGGGCCTCCTTAACCTCAGGTCTGGACTATTTCTACTCAAGAAAGTGTTGGCAAACTATGGCCATTGGCCAAATCACGAGCTAAGAATTGTTCTTACACTTTTTAATGGTTGGAAAATTAAAATAGTGCTTCATGTCATGTTAAAATTATATGAAATTCAAATTTCCATGTCCATCAATAAGTTCTGTTGGAACACAGCCACCAGTCCACCTATGGATTGCCTGCAGCTGCTTTTGCACTCTAAGAGCAGAACTGAGCCGCTGGGACAGAGGCTGAAGGGCCCGCCATCACCTGAAATATTTAGCACTCGGCCCTTTACAGGATATGCTTGCAGGTACCCACACTAATGCATGCCATTTCTATGCATCAGGAATTGGATTAGAATTGAAAAGAGGAAAGAAAATATTTTTAAAGTACATCATTTCAGAAGTTCCTCCATGCCCTGTGGACTAGTTTGTTCAGAAAATCTCCACTGTGCCTCTTGCTTACTCCAGTGGGGCAGCTACTGTAGCAATAAAGGTGTTCATTGTGTTCATGACCAGGGCCTCGTGGTGGGCTCAGGAAGGCTGGAGGGAAGATACGGCTGTCCTACTGGTCAGGGAAAACCAAGGATCCTGAAAGCCCCAGGCCCTTTCTCGCTGAAAGGATCCTGATCAAATGTTATTGGATATTAAATATGCATTACTGAAAGCATTAATTGAGGATTTAATATGCTCCTTAATTAAAATTTGGTAGAGAGAAGTTCATCATATTTAGAAACACAGTATTAAGAATCCTCAGAAACTTAATAAAATTATAAATCGGAATATCTTCTCTGAAATTAATGAGCCAAAATATTATAGCCACGCAGGAGTTAGCCGTGTCTAAAATTCTGAAGGTCACATGGAGTCATAAAAATGCAGTTTTCAGTTTTATGGTTTCTGAACAATAATAAGGCTGAGGGGAAAGCTGGCAGGAAAAAAAAATCATCTCGGCTACACACAGCAATTAATATAATAAGAAATCCTAAGCTAGTGACTTAGGCAGAGAAGCAGGCCTAATTTAGAGTTCTAAATTTCAAGTAGTGGGTGTAAGTGTGTTAAGTGCTGGGGTCAGGTAGGCCTGGGGTAGTGCACGGTCGATTGGAGGGAGAAGGTTGTGATGGACGGAGGAGACCTTGAGAAGAGAGAGCATCAGAAAGTCAGGGGG
The DNA here is from genome assembly GCA_006410635.1 of Cephalophus harveyi. Taxonomy (NCBI): domain Eukaryota; kingdom Metazoa; phylum Chordata; class Mammalia; order Artiodactyla; family Bovidae; genus Cephalophus; species Cephalophus harveyi. The sequence continues at coordinate 50,556 of SJYT01051286.1, read as the reverse complement.
AGAAAGCCCCGATAATGAAACACATCCACAGAGGAACAAGGGCTTCAGGAAGCGGTGGGTTCTCGGTCACCGCAAGAATTCAAGTCGAGGCTATTTAGAATCTTGAGGCAGAGATTCCTCCCGTGGTCAGATGAGATGGCATCCAAGTGTAAGAGTCTGAAATTCTGTGACCTTTGAAGAACACACTCAGCTGGGAAGCGGTGATGACATTAAACCGTCTGTTGACCTGACTCAGCCTTGAGTGCCCTGAGGAGGGGCCGGGACTGCAGACGCCTTCCTTGGCGCATCCTCACTGACCACTGCATCCTGTCTCCCCACCTCCACGCTCTTTCCTGCCCCTCACCCAGACCTTGCTGTTGCTCCTGAAATGCTTTGGCCTCCTCCACTCCATCCCTCCCTGGAGCCGCTTCCGTCTCCAGCAGATCAGCCCTTTCCTGGCCCCTGTCCCAGGTCAGGTGGGAAGTATCTGACCATGAAGACTGTTGGTGAAATGACTCCCAGGGGAGGTTTCTGCCTCTCTGACTGACTCCCTCTGACTGACTCCCTCTGACTGACTTCCCTCTCTGTCAGTCTCTGACCGACTCCCCGAGGGAAAGGAAACACATGTATTCTCTAACAGGGCGTGCCTTGGTCCATGATAGTATGCTAATCCACATTAGCATAATCCACATTCCTAAATGAAATAAGGAACAGGAGCCTTTACCCGAGGCGGTTCTTGGACTTCGCGAGCCTCAGAGCCCTTCTCTTCAGCAGCTGGGTCCACTGAGAGCCTGCAGCTCAGGGCTCCCGGGGTAGCACCTGCAGGGAAGCTACTCTCTTTCCATCGGCACTCAACACCCTGCCTCCTCTTCTGCTCCCAACACCAAGTACAGATTTTTCATTTTCTGCCTGAAGAATGATCATGCCCTCCCAATATGCAGACCAACCATCACCTACGGTGTGCATTTTAACAAAAGTTCCAAAGCCATAAGCTAAATGCTGCAGAAGGGTGCTTTCCTGGCAGTCCAGTGGTTGCGACTCCCTCCTTCCAATGTTTGATCTTTGGACAGAGAGCTAAGATCCCACATGCCACACAGTGCGGCCAAAAAATAATGAAAAATAATTAAATAAAATACAGCTTCCAGAAAATTTGTTCAATCATCGACTCACTCACTGAACATTTTAATAAATAAATAAATAAATAGGGATTTCCCTGGTGGTCCAGTGGTTAGGACTATGCTTTCACTGCAGGGAGATGGGTTTGATCCCTGGTTGGGGAACTAAGATCCTGCATGCCTTGGAGCCAATAAACAAATAAATAAAGATGCTAAAAATAAGTAAAAATAACAAAAATAAATGCTGTGAAAATGGCAGAGTAGTTGGAAGAGCCCAAATGATACTATTTGTACTTTCCTCATGTGTTTGTGAAGAAAATATTTATGTACATATTGAAATCTCCTTGAAATAACTCCTCCATCTTCTCAGGGGTCAGTGGCCCACAGGTTGGAAAGCTATTCTGCATCATTAAATTTTCATTTGCAGAGAAAAATAAAACCCCGAATAATCTGATCTCTGGGTCAACTTTTCTGTGGGTCAGGATGTCAAGTAATTAGAAAAGCATTTCAGTTATTAAATAATTATCACGTCTTCTTAATTCTGCAGTTTGCAAGAAACTGTGCTACCTGCTGGAGGAGCAGGGAGATTACAAGTGTAAGACACAGGCCCTTGTTGGAAACCCAGTCAGACACACCTACAGCTTAAAGCAAACGCATCTATGCAGAGGGCCAAAAGACCCGCACTGGAAATACTGTAACAGACATCATGTGAAGCCATCCTTGTTGACCTGAAAGAGCAGAACAGACTCCCTAGAGACTCTGAGAGAACAGTCTTCTAATGTAATTAGCATATTTTATACGTACTGATAAAAGGGGGAAGAAAAAGGAAACGCATCCCAAGTCCTGAAGAGTTGGGTTTCTTCAACCCTGTTTTTTCAAGCTGTTTACCAAATAGGCATTTTAAATTATAATAACCATAGTCAAACTGGTATGTCATCAGCATCTTTTAATAGACAGGGCCAATGTGTCTATTGCTATAGCACATGGAAGGCTTTCAAGGACAATGCATATTTAATGTCACATGTGTGGGGATGGATATAGCATGAACTGGTGGGGACAGCCAAACCTTATTCCAATATGAGTGTGCTGGACTACCTTTTTGGTATAAAATGGAACCTTGATCTTTTAGGGAAAGGGAAGAACGAAGAAACAATCACACACTGGGAACAGATACATTCATTAAAGCAGCACTGAGTGTTAAAAACACACACTATTCAACTAACCTATAAACTGATTTGCCAGAGTAGTTCTGCAGCCGATGGATGTTACTATGACATTCCACATCCATCAGTAAAAGGACACAAGGAATTATGGAAGAAGACAGAGATGTCCCCTCATCTGGCACATCCTGGACACAAATCAAGGCTGTATGCATGCCATGGTGATGAGGGCAGCAGCCAGCATTGGTGGCTGTCCCCAGAAATATCCCCTGCCTCTCCCAAAATCTCTGTCCTTGGGAAATTCAATGAAAGTCCCTTGATTCACAGTGACCTTGGATCCCGGCTTTGTCATTTGCCAACCAAAGTTGGCTTTTATCCATAGTTACCCAGGGCTAACTCCTATAGGAAAGGTCTCTCTGAGGAACTGTTTTTGTAATTTGTTTGACCAGTTAATGCAGACAGGACATCGATCACTTACTGCTTTATATTTGTGCTAACAGTTTCATCCATATGTATTTTATAAGTAAAAATTGCATCTAAAATATCTTAGGCTTTCCATAGTGGCTTGTACTAGGATGAGCATATGAGGTTACAATGAGTATTATTTTCTTTCAATCATAGGTAGCTGAGTTTCTTTGGGCTATAGAAAGAAAACCTTCACTGAGGATTGATAACCAAAGAATGGATAGCTAAAGAAGACATAAAGGAGGTCTCTATCCTTAGACAACATCAGGAAGCCAGACATCTTATAAGGATTAGGTGTTGTGATGGGAAAAGAGCCCTGGCACCCAGACAAGGAATCTTGGGCCCTCAGTTTATAACTTTCTGAGAGAATTCGAAGATACTGTCCCTCTTTGGGCTACAAAATCCTCATCAGTTGAATGAAATCAGTGGAAAAGCTGTCCAATAAGGTTTATGCTAGTGGTGATCTGATAATTCTGATTACTTGTTGCCTCCAAGCAGGGGTCTAGAGCAACTCTTTACTTATTGGAACTTTGGCAACTAGAGACATTGCCATTTAAAAACAAGCTGGCAAGGGATCAACCAGACTACCTCCAGTCAGTTCTCTATCCTGGCCACATTCAGGATGGAGAGCCCAGAGTGAGGTGACGTTTCTCAGAGGCATCAAGCATGGACTTGAGCTCCTCCTCCTTGGAACCCCATCTCCTGTGTAGATGAAGAGATGGCAGACACAAACATAGATGAGAAGCATACTGGGCTTATCATCTATGATAAGAGAGGAAATACCAAATGGGATGGCTTTGCAAGAATTGCAGGAACCCAAGGCAGGGAAAGAGATCTCACAGCTGGCACTGAGAGAAAGTCTTCAGAGACAGAATGCCCCAAGTGGGATTTCAGAGGAGGGCCTGACCTGGAAAAAGCAGAGGCTGACTGTAGGATGGGAAAACATTATAAGTAAGAGTAAATTCTCACAGTGAAGAGAATGTTTGCAGCACATTCAGGGACTAGTAAACTGACCAACTTGGCTAGAACAGAAATTTCTTGGGAGGAGGAGTGGGAGATTATTCATGGTACAAAATCATTCCAACCAATCACTTGACATTATGGAGCTGAAGCAACCTGGTCTTTGAATTACATTTTCCTCTTTTGAAGCTGTTGTTTTGGCTTATAGCTTCACCACACAAACCAGTTTGATTGAATGGAGTGAAAGCAAAATTTCTGAAATCAGCCATAAATTCTCTGAGCCAAGTGCAAGCACAAGAACCAGTTTATCTTAGTTTATCTCAACAACTCCCTCCCCGCAAATAGGTTAAGTCGGGCCTCTGGGCAGACCTGCCTGGTTCTGTGGATGCGGGAGCCTCTGGTTCTTCCAGACTGGACAGGTAGGACAGGCTGCTTCTGCTACCTCCGGGAACCCGAGTTGTTTTCATTCCAGAAAAGTGACCTCCTCACCACCTACCATGAAACTCACTGGGGCCAAAACAGGTCAGATGCAGCAAATAATTTTCTTGAGCTGGGAGCCATGGGGTCAGTATTAAGGGTTCCTGTCCTGACTCTTCTACTCACTCTAGAACGTGACCCTGGCAGGTCCATTCTCTTCACTGAGCCCCTGCTTCCCACTCTCTAAAATGGGCTAATATTATTCATCCTGCCCACCTTACAAAATTTTGAAAATGTTTTATAAATCGTGAAGTATACTGGGAATAATGATCACTGAGCCCAGCCATCAGACAGAGGATTTGCTTATGAAGGAAATCACATTACCTACCTGTCACTGATGCCAATTCCTATTCATCCTTCAAGGCCCAGATAATAAACCTCCCACAACAGCATAACCTCCCCTTTCTGTTGGTCATGCAGTGCTTTCTCTGTTACAGCAGAGATGTTCAGGTACACATCTATCTCCTTCATCAGGGAGCCAGCCTTGAAAGAGAGAAGCCTGGGGTGGAGAGGATAGGCTGAGTCAGAAAGGGTTCAGATCTTGCACTAGCTGTGCAATTTTAGAGGAAGGCACTAACTTGTCTATGCCTCCTTTGTGCCATCTGTAAAATGGGAATAATAATAGTACTTAGCACAGAGATGCTCTGAGAATTCACCATATTCATGTATATGTGAAGTGAAGTCGCTTAGTCGTGTCCGACTCTTTGCAACCCCATGGACTGTAACCCACTAGGCTCCTTGGTCCAAGGAATTTTCCAGGCATGAATACTGGAGTGGGTTGCCATTTCCTTCTCCAGGGGATCTTCCCAACCCAGGGATCGAACCCGGGTCTCCCGCATTGTAGGTAGACGCTTTACCATCTGAGCTACCAGGGAAGCCTGCTTAAAACAGTGCCTGGTTCATAGGGCAAAAATAATGTTGGCTATTAACTGTTCTTACTTATTAAAGGAAGGGAGAATTGTGTTTTGTTTTAATCTTCATCTCTTCTGTGCCATCAAGCCTAATTTGATGTTTTCAGGAGCTGGTGTCTTTAGGAGGTGATTAGGCCATAAGGGTGGAGCCCTTGGGAATAGGTTTAGTGACCTTGTAAAAGTGGCTGCAGAAGCTATCCAGTCCCTTCCTACCTTGTGAAGACATAACAAGAAGGTACTGGCTATGGACGGGTAGCAGAACATTTCACCCCCAAATATACTGCTTTGATATATGGATTATTTTAAGCTGTGGGCTCTTGAAAAGCAGTAAATACAGGGAGTATTTTTATTCCAAGAAATTCCCTTGAATCCACCTAAAGACTAATCCTCCTAAAGGAACTCAGTTGTCATAGATACCACCCCAGGAATTCCATCAACCAGGGAGGACGTATCCTATCAGAGGGAAAGAGACTAGAAGTCAATGCCACACGCAGACACACTTTGTCACAAACTATTACACCTCCTGTCACTTTTGAGGGCCCATTCATCTTTCCTGAAAAGCATTTATTCTTGCCTAAGACACAGCAATCAATGCAAAGAAATAGAGGAAAACAACAGAATGGGAAAGACTAGAGATCTCTTCAAGTAAACTAAAGATACCAAGGGAATATTTCATGCAAAGATGGGCTTGATAAAGGACAGAAATGGTATGGACCTAAGAGAAGCAGAAGATATTAAGCAGAGGTGGCAAGAATACATGGAAGAACTGTACAAAAAAACATCTTCAAGAACCAGATAATCATGATGGTGTGATCACTCACCTAGAGCCAGACATCCTGGAATGCAAAGTCAAGTGAGCCTTAGAAAGCATCACTATGAACAAAGCTAGTGGAGGTGAAGGAATTCCAGTGGAGCTATTTCAAATCCTGAAAGATGATGCTGCCAAAGTGTGGCACACAATATGCCAGTAAATTTGGAAAACTCAGCAGTGGCCACAGGACTGGAAAAGGTCAGTTTTCATTCCAATCCCAAAGAAAGGCAATGCCAAAGAATGCTCAAACTACCGCACAATTGCACTCATCTCACATGCTAGTAAAGTAATGCTCAAAATTCTCCAAACCAGGCTTCAGCAATATGTGAACTGTGAAGTTCCAGATGTTCAAGCTGGTTTTAGAAAAGGCAGAGGAACCAGAGATCAAATTGCCAACATCTGCTGGATCATGGAAAAAGCAAGAGAGTTCCAGAGAAACATCTATTTCTGCTTTCTTGACTATGCCAAAGCCTTTGACTGTGTGGATCACAATAAACTGTGGAAAATTCTGAAAGTGATGGGAATGCCAGATGGGGCTCCAAAATCACTGCAGATGGTAATTGCAGCCATGAAATTAAAAGACGCTTACTCCTTGGAAGGAAAGTTATGACCAACCTAGATAGCATACTAAAAAGCAGAGATATTACTTTGCCAACAAAGGTCTGTCTAGTCAAGGCTATAGTTTTTCCAATGGTCATGTATGAATGTGAGAGTTGGACTATAAAGAAAGCTGAGCACCAAAGAACTGATGCTTTTGAACTGTGGTGTTGGAGAAGACTCTTGAGAGTCCCTTGAACTGCAAGGAGATCCAACCAGTCCATCCTAAACAAGACCAGTCCTGGGTGTTCATGGGAAGGACTGATGCTGAAGCTGAAACTCCAGTACTTTGGCCACCTCATTTGAAGAGTTAACTCATTGGAAAAGACCCTGATGCTGGGAAGGATTAGGGGCAGGAGGAGAAGGGGATGACAGAGGATGAGATGACTGGATGGCATCACCAACTCGATGCACATGAGTTTGGGTGAACTCTGGGAGTTGGTGATGGACAGGGAGGCCTGGCGTGCTGCAATTCATGGGGTCACAAAGAGTCCGACACGACTGTGTGACTGAACTGAACTGAAGACACCTTCATCTCCCTTCCTCCTTCCCTATTAAGATGGTATTTAATTCTGAATTCTAAGCCACCTTGGGAGCTACTCATTTTGCCCTGAGTATGTCCCATGTATATGTGAGGTACACATGGTAATAACTTTTGTTTTTTTTTTCACTTGTTAATCTGTCTTTTATTACAGGGTCTCAGCCAACAACTCAGAAGATAGAGGGAAATTACATTTCCTCCCCTATACTATGAACCAGGAAGAGGTCCCTCATTCACCTATGCTCGCACCTTGACCTTGAACTTCTCAGCCTCCAGAACCATGAGCCAAAAATTTTTGCTTATAAGCCACTGGTCTGGGGTATTTTGTTACCACAGTCTGAATGGACTAAGGCCAGTAACGAATAAACATTTTGTGATTAAAAAAATGAATGACTTAGCACAATACTATCATTAGTTTCTGATTAAATGGGAAAGAAATTATGTAGTTTCTTGTGACTTGAATTTAGGAGGGTTCAGTAGAATAACATATTGGTTAGTTTCAGAGTACCCCACTCCAGTACTCTTACCTGGAAAATCCCATGGATGGAGGAGCCTGGTGGGCTGCAGTCCATGGGGTCGTGAAGAATCGGACACGACTGAGCGACTTCCCTTTCACTTTTCACTTTCATGCATTGGAAAAGGAAATGGCAACCCACTCCAGTGTTCTTGCCTGGAGAACCCCAGGGACGGGGAAGCCTGATGGGCTGCCGTCTATGAGTCACACAGAGTCGGACACGACTGAAGCGACTTAGCAGCAGCAGCAACAACAGCAGAGACAGATACAGGCGGCTCTGCCAGTTAACTTGCTGTGCAAACTTGAGCAAAGTACTTAACCTCTCTGGGCCTCAGTGCCCTCAGCTGTGAAGTGAATATACAACAGTCCTTAGTTCACTGCTGCTGCTGCTTAGTCACTTCAGTCGTGTCCGACTCTGTGCGACCCCATAGACGGCAGCCCACCAGGCTCCTCTGTCCCTGGGATTCTCCAGGCAAGAACACTGGAGTGGGTTGCCATTTCCTTCTCCAACCTTAGTTCACTAGTTACATTGAAAATGGAAGGAGAAAGTAACCTACAACACACAGGAAGCTGCAGGTCCTCAGAAAGGGTTCTTCCAATGAGACAAGGACAACAGCGAGAGGAACGAAGCAAGGGCACACAGGACTATCTTGTCTTTTCACACCACAGTGCTGGCTTCTCAAATGTGTGCAGGTCAAAACCTAGAGAGCCTGGCCTCCAAAGGAACTCTCATTAGGATTACGTACTTACCTTTCTTCCTCTTGAAAATACATTAAACAAAACTACAAACCTAATTACCAGCTAAATAGCTAAAATTAGCTAAAGATAGTTAAACCAAGAAACCATTCCCTACACAGCTTTATGCAAGCCTCAAGCATTAGCACTCTCTGGGACTGCCTCAGAAGACAGGTCATGGACAGAAGCATTGCAAAAAAAGCTCTCTTTGGCCAGGACTTGAGACAAGAAAAAGGCAGTAGAGGGGATTTTGCACTGCTGTCTTTTTCCTCAGCTACATTTTAAAGTAGAGTGTGTGCTCATATGCAAGTGTGTATGTGTGCATGTGTATATGTGTGCATACACATACACATGTGGGCATCCCTGACTTTCTTGTAATCTAATCTAATCTAATCATAATAGTGAAGACCACAAGAAGACGATGGTCAACCTGGCATGCAAAGAGCTGCTCCCTAATTTCCTGTCTCTATAAAGAATATTAGGCATTTGCACAGAATGCTGGAAACCCTCCACAGAGAAAGGGCTTCTCATGTACTGTGGCAGCTTGATGTCACCAGCCCGGCCAGGAGCACTCCACTGTATTCGCTGGTGTCCATATTGAGAACCGAGCAATCGCCCAGTGATCATGGTCTATTCAGAACCCAGGCTGAATGCTTTATTTCTTTTACTGAATTTCTAATGTGTCAAAGAATCCAATTTTCAAAACAAAGCTACCTTGTAGCCTGAAGGCTTATCTGGGGCTCCATCGGTTACTCTGGTTTTTTATAGCTGAACAATGTGTCTTCAACCAATGGGTCAAGTAACTTAGGTTCCAGACTGTGTCTTTTAAAACTTAGAGGATTGTTTTTTAGTAGAGATTGAGAAAGATACCATTGTATAAAAACCAAGGAAACCTGGTTGTCAGGGTTTAAGATCCCCCACTCCTTCTGTGGAATTAGGTCAGAGAATACCCACTCCTTCTGTCCCAGAGAACCACACAAGAGACTGACTTTGGGAGAGATTTAAATTGGGCATTTGTATTTAAATTTTAGTTTTCATAATTAAAATGATGTTCATATACAATCAAACATTTATCACGTTCTGACACGTGCTAACCTCCCTTGAAAGCCAGCAGGCAAATGGTCTTTGATCAGGTTTACTATCTAAACAAGAGGGAGAAAAATGAAGCTACAAGGGGCAAGGGCTGGGAAATAGAAGGTAGCTAGCAGGCCTCAGGAAAAGGAAATCTTATTTTAAAATTATTTGATCGGTAAAGAATAAAAAGGTCTTAACGTCATACTTGCTCTTGATGTTGCCCTTGGATAAGTATAGCCCAGACTCTCGGGTAGATTTCTGCACACTATGCTGTCATATTTCTATCAGCAGGAAAACAAACAAACCACTTTAAATAAATGGCTATTTTATTAGCCTTTCCTCTAAGTAACAGTAACAAGCAGGGCTCTGGGTGACCTGCTTTCACGTGGCTGCTCCACCAATTACAGGGACGTCTCCTCAGACAAATGGTTCTAGGACATATCTCCCTAAATCTTAAATGATCTCTCCTGCTACTTTATAGAGAATGATGTGAGGAATAAAAGAAATGATGCATATGTCCAGTTAAAGCAATAAATATTCAGAAGATATTATATTATGATTATAGGTTTTTCATGCCTCTAACTGTGGCTTAAGTAAATTTATCTTTGAAGGATTTTCCCACTTTTAAAATGGAGACACAGGCATAGAGTCTAAAATGCCTCTTTGTCTTTAAAGTGAACTTGTTTTGACCTTTTGAATGAGTGGCTTGTCACATTTTATCTGTGTCCTAAATGGGATTGTAAACTCTTTCCTTCAGGGTGACGCTCAGGCCCAGCAACCACGCCATCCAGTCAGCCCCATGAGCTGAGCACCTGTTATATACAGAAACTCCTAACCTGGACTCCTAACTTAAGCCAAGATGAAGCTATTTGTCCAGCAAGAGGGTGTCTCTGGTCTTTCAGGGGCTGACACATGTAATTAAAATAAGTTTACAAAATGTACCTTTGTGGGCAACCCCATTTTACACTTCAAAATAGTACTGTTGGGTAAACAAAGTAGCTAATTTTACTCCCATTTCATAGATGAAACTCAAGAAAGTTCAGTTCAGTTCAGTTCAGTCACTCAGTTGTGTCCGACTCTTTGCGATCCCATGAACCGCAGCATGCCAGGCCTCCCTGTCCATCACTAACTCCTGGAGTTTACTCCCTGAGTTCTCCTCCTGCCCTCAATCTTTCCCAGCATCAGGGTCTTTTCCAATGAGTCAATTCTTCTCATCAGGTGGCCAAAGTATTGGAGTTTCAGCTTTAGCTTCAGTCCTTCCAGTGAACAACCAGGACTGATTTCCTTTAGGATGGACTGGTTGGATCTCCTTGCAGTCCAAGGGACTCTCAAGAGTCTTCTTCCCATCTATTTCCCATGAAGTGATGGGACCAGATGCCATGATCTTCGTCTTCTGAATGTTGAGCTTTGATCATGGTTACCAATAAAACAGTCGAATCCACGTTCATTTTTAGAGGATGCAGGATTCAAATGCCATCCTGGCTAAGAATCATGTTAAAGGATGCTGATCAAATCTGGCCTGATTTGATGCCAGCTCTTCTGCTGATCTCAGTTATAAAGCTAAGCTGTAATTAATACGTAAAAAATGATGACTACACTGAATTAGACAACATATCAAGAGAAAACACTGTTTTAGACTGTCTTTCAGTAGCTGATGCACCTTTAAGAAATACCACCTTCTAACAAGGCATTATTATTGGGTTAATGGACTATCTAAACGTCACTCATGGCCCCTGGCATTGATTGTTAATGCCCGATATCATTCTTCTTTCCCTTTCCAATGAAACAATTTCCTACTCATCTTTCCACATTCTCTTCTTCCAGTGCTGTATTTACACTGTTTTCTTCCATAGGAGAGCCTGTAACTTTAAATCAAAATAAGAGGCAGAATAACAGAGGGTCTCACACCTGCCTTCCTTAGAATCAAAATATCTTACAAGGTCTCAAAAAGAAGCTATCAAAAAGGCATAAAGAAAACAATAAACATGAAAAGAACAACAGGATATTTGAAAAGGAGAAAAATATCTCAGCCAACAGAGACGGACACTTTTATGATGATTACCTTGGGAAAAATACATTCAGAAAAGAAGCTGTCTTAGGTTTCTCTCTAAACTGAGGAAAGGGGGACCTCCACTTTTCAGAAGCACCACTCCCTCACAGCCCCTGAACACAGAGCCTGGAGACCATCTTCTCCTATTGATGGGTCCAGAGAGCTGGTCAGAGGAGCTCAGCAGGCGACACAGTTACTGGCACTGATGGACCCAAGAGCAAGATTTCAGAGAGCAAGTTGACCACCTGCTCCAGTGTGCGGTTTGGGGTGGCCACCTGGAAGGGTGGAGGCACCAAGACACTGGCTGAACTAGTCCTGAGACACCAAATGAAACCCTGCTGACTGATGCTCTAGCCAGTTAGCTTCTTCTCTCAACTGGCTGTCTAATTATATCACAACTTAACTTACTACCTGCATAAAAAACTGCCTCTGTTCAGCAACAAAGTTACAGGATCCTTGGAAGACAAAGACTGTTTTTCCCTATGTTTATCCCTATCCCACCCAGTCCCAGAATCTAACATGGGACTGAACACATAGTGAACCCTGAGGTCTTGACTCTACAGCGCTGCCCTTTGGAGGCAAGACTCCTTCCTAATTACCTTTATTCTCCTAGAGCCCTGAGCAAAGCCTTGCGCTTAATGGGCAGTTAACAAATATTTGCTGAATGACCTGTCTAGTGCTTACGAAAGCCTTGTTCATTTCAAACAGAAAGTGAGACTTCAAAAATGAATTCCAAACCTGCCTCTGATAAACAGTGTTTAAGAAATAGTACAATAGCTTACATTTTTTCAGTACTTAACTTCATGCTAGACTTTCCTCTGCTACCTTATTTATACTCTCAAAAGCCCCTTGAGATCAATATTACCTATTCCCATTCTGCAGATGGGCAATCTTAGAGATGAACTTCATAGCTCATGGTTATATAGCTAAAGTCAGGACCTAACAAAGTGCTTTTTATGATAAAACACACCAGAGAGGAAAAGTGTAAATCTGGTGTTTCCCTCTCTCCAGTGGTCCCTCAAGATAGTTCCCATGACCAACGCGATTGATGGTGCAGAAATCAGTTATCAAGGCAAAAAGGCAGGCTGCAGATAGATAAGGCCTGTAAAAACGGACAGAACACGACATGCCTCACTGGGAGGACTGATGGAAAGGATTGGGATTGCGTCTGAGAAGTGTGCTGATTCTTATCCCACAGTGATTGCGTTCTGACCTTTTCTAAGGAAACAAATCTAGGAAAGTGTTTGTAATGGACTCTCTCCTAGTTCTTTTCAGATGTAGGAAGCTGTAGCTATGGAGAGGATGGACAGTTTCTTGATGATAATCTTGCATGGCTGTTTAACAACAATCTGTGAGTGTGCCCACCCTGGGCATGCTTGAAATAATTTTCAAGCTACCTCTATTAACATTTGAAAAATTCCTCTGCAGAAGACTTTAGCTTACTAGACTCTTCAGAATTTCATAGGATCAAGGCATGCTGTGCTGCATATTAGTTACCTTTCAGACATTCCTTCCAGAAATTTCTACAATATCTATATAGCTCTACATGATGATTTAAGAGAATGCAAAACCAGTATCAGCTTGTTCCAGTCCCCAAACATCTTACAGTTGCATAGGAATGGTCACTCTAGTATTCCTAGTACTAATATAAATCCACATCTTGCATTTAGCAAAAGCTATGAAAAGTACACTGTGAGTTCATTAGAAAGAAATGGTATTTGTAAGTAAAGAAAAATAAATTAGACCATATCCTATGGCACAGAATAGAAGTTTCTTCCTTGAGTAAATATCTAGTAACTTCTTGATGACTCACTTAGGTGGATGGAAGGAAAAAAAAAAAAAACAGGAATGATTTTCGAGGTTTTGACAAATGTCTAAATTTTTGAAAAATGTGAGGATTCTCATGCTATGTGGTGGCATTCTTTGATAAATTATTACTCATCTGGAAATGGTAAACACAATGGCCCTCTGGGGACTAGGACAACATCTGTTTCTTCCGCCAAAGATGCAGCTGTGGGTTAACTTGTTCCTCGATCAGACTCACTTTCTTTAAATTCCTTCATCCTGGCAAACCCCTCTGGCCTCAGCACCTCACCTGGGCTTCCCCTTGCCCTCTCCTAGCTTGCGACTCCTCTCGCCAGTCTCAGATTGAATGGCCATCTCCAGAGCGCTGTGCTTGATCCTTCCAGTCTAAATCAGGCACCTCCCTTATCTCACTCATCATTTCTGAACATTATAATTGCATGAAGAAGTGAAGTGAAGTCGCTCAGTTGTGTCCAGCTTTTTGCGGCTCCATGGACTGTAGCCTACCAGGCTCCTCTGTCCATGGGATTTTCCAGGCAAGAATACTGGAGTGGGTTGCCAAATTGCATATAAATACTTAAAAATATGTCTTTCCCATTAGATTAGGCTTCATGAAGACAGGGGCCATGTCTGTTATGTTGATCACTTTATCCCTACCACCTAGAACACTTTCTGGTATACTCAATAAATATTTGATGAATGAACACATTAATGAATAAATGAATGGACAGATAAAAATTAGAATACCAAACTAAAAACTGAGATGTAGTTATAAACTTATACACCTGAACTCACGCTTTTAAGTACCCTGTCTGTCAAAAAATTTTCACTATGGGAAGTTGTTTGTTAAATAATGTAATCACTGCTTAAAATATGTTTGATGGGGGTGGTTTAGTTGCTAAGTCATGTCTGACTCTTTGCAACCCCATAGACTGAAGCCCACCAGGCTCCTCTGTCCATGGAATTTCCCAGGCAAGATCCTAGAGTGGTTTGCCATTTGCTTCAGATCTTCCCAACCTAGGGATTGATCCCAGATCTCCGGCATTGTAGGCAGATTCTTTACTGACTAAACCATCAGGGGAACCCTAAAATAGTTTTAGAATTCCACTTTTGGAAGAGTGCTTCATGCCTGATTCAGGGTGGCTGACTTCATGAAACAAACAAAAATTGTTCAGAACTAACTCTGGAGAGCTGGGAGAAAATGGAGTTATATGTTGGGGAATAAGTATCAAAGCTCATCACTTGATTTTAAAGACTATTTTCAAACTGGAAATTCAATAATACCACACGCACATCATATCATCACTGGGATCCTTGAGGGGCCGCTGGGGATGTTGATTAAAGGGGTAATGTTAACTTGAATATTGATTAAAAAATGAATCTGATGGCTTTAAAATTTTACTTCCTAATTACAAGGTTAATGAAACAACAGAAAAAAAAAAAAAAAACTGACTCAACTGAAGAGAAACCACCCAACATACTCAATGGTTTCTAACTGCACAGGTGACAAGTAGGGTAATCCAGCATGACCCATCACCAACAGGGTTTCTTACAGTTATTGTTCCAAGGGAGTTGTCAATATCCCTTAGAACTAATTTGGGGGGCCCTATTCCAGGATAGAGAATAATGATTGAATGGTATAATGGAGATTCATCTGGTTGGGTACAATTGCCCCCACAACCCACTCCTTTTTTGCCCCATAATGAGATCATGTGTGAAAGCCTAAATTATGTAAATGAAAAGGCTCCACTAAGACCGCTGAAATATTCCTGGAGTGTTACACTTGACAACCTCAAAGTACATTTCACACTGCTAATGACTTCATCACTAACACAACTGCCATGAGTCAAGCAGTTTCCATGGCAACGCCCTAGTACAGCTGTTTACCCATATAAAGTATTGCACCTACTTAGTTACATATACAGACAGATCACTAGATTCCTAGGTACTGAAATTGAAATAATTCAATTTTCAATGTCTCTCTTTATGAAGTGATTCTGCCAGCTATAGGGATTAGCATATCAATGTGACTTTGACAGGGGTTGCTGCAAAAGACATATTTTGCAGGCACTTCATGTCAATTAGAGCCCTAACTGTTTCATGGAATAATCATTCCTGCCAGATTAAGGTCGGGCTGCAAGGTAATTTAATTGGTGCCATTATATGTAGAAAAAAATGCTCTAATAGAGTGCACACACTGTCTGTGCCAGGAAAGGGGAGGGCTGCACAAAGCAAATGACTGAAAAGAATTGCCTTCCTAGCCATTTAGATAGGGCTTAAAAACACCACACACACCAAGATGGGAACCTCTGAGATGTTATTTCCTGAATGAGCTGGGAGGAGAACTTTGAAGGGGAGAGGAGACATTGGCCAGTTTGTGGTTTTCTCCAAAGTTTTCCCCACCCCACCCCAGAATAGCAGAAAGGTTCAATTGATTCATCACCAGGTGACCTCTGTGAATCCTGCAGTCACATCTGCTGACGGGGCATGGTCCCTGGGTAGGACAAGGGGGAAAGGAAGATTGCAAAGCAGACAGGAAGTTGCCCAAGGTGCTAAGGAGCGATGCTGAGCTACTACTGCCTCCCTTCCCTTGAAGAGAGAAAGACAATTATACTTTACCATCCTCTTCTGCCAGAATTCTCTAATATAATACCCTTTGCCTCAGAGAAACTCATATCATCTCTAGCTCCCCATAGTTGAAGCTCTGGAGAAATGGCTGAGGTTCTGAGTAACCAGGCTCAATGGGTAGCACCATTCTAGTTTCCCAATCTTGGTGGGAAAAAAAATAGGGAAACTATTCTTAGAAGGGAAGACAATAGCTCAGGAAATAGGCTCTGTTTACCTTTAGGTCCCTCATGCTCACTCATCATTCCTCACAATTATCAAGCAATCTTTTAGGGGAGAACGGAAAACACTAGCCTTACTTTATTTTGTTCTCGCTGTTACCCCCACTAGAAAGAGTCTCCTGGTTTGAAATGCTCTCAACCGATTAAAGCCTTACACATCTTATATTATGAGAACAAATTCGCAGTTGATCACCTCTGATTTTACGCCATTGCTGCTTGTTTTGTGTTTCTAAGTCTTCTGTCTTCCTCACCAGCACTTCCTGCTTAGGCCAGGACTCATGTTTTTTCATCTGTTTAGCACCTGGACACCAATACACTTAACCCACATGCCATGTATTTATACAATAAGTTTTCAACATTCATTGATGATGCAGGTAAATCAGTTTTTAAATGTTATAAAAAATGAGGCAGTAACCTTGGAAGACTGCATGCAGGGAAAACTAGTTGTCAGAAGTGCTCTCGACTGCATCTTTTTTTAACAATTAAGAAAGCTCAGGTTTGTCTGGGGCAGCTCTGTCCCATGGAAATATAATGTGAGCCATGTGTGAAGCTTTACATTTTCTAGTAGCCAATTTAAAAAGTAAAATTATACAAATAAAATAAATATTTTGTTTAACCTAAATTTATCCAAAATAGTATCATTTCAGTATGTGGTCAATATAAAATTTACTGAGCTCTTTTAGAGTCTTTTTTAAAAAATAGCTACTAAGTCTTTGAAACCCAGTGTGTATTCTGCACTAAGAGCAGATCTCAGTTCAGACTGGGCTGCATTGTCAGAGCGCAGTGGCCACATGGGGCTGGCGGCTGCCATGTTGAACAGAGCAGTCCTAAGGCCTCACTGTCACTCCATCGCAGAGCAGCAGCAGAACTCACATCTCCTGACCCTCTGGCCAGTGTTCTCTCCACTACATGAAGCAGAAGCAAGGAAATCCAGGGTACTGGTTTCCCTTCTCTCAGGTGCCCTGCAAAACAGTGGACTCAGCCATGAGCTGAATTGCAACAAATACCTTTGAGAAGCTCATAGCCACACAAAATGGAGAAATCCCAGAAGAAACTGAGTTTGCCTTACTTTCAACAATGGGAACTTAGAATAGCATGGTGAAAACTTTTAAAGGCTGATGGGAGCCTGGAAGACCAGCCACAGGTGGCATCTTGGCAGTTGAAGGTCCATCAAAGTTATTATCAAGAAGCTATTGAATCTGTCCATGTTGTCAGCAGGGTAGGCCTTGCCCTGTGTATTTTATTTTTCCCTTTCAATGTGAACAACTCATTAATTAGGCTATAAAGTGAGCCCTTTAGGTTCTTCAGGTCTTGCCTTGACTTTGACAGTGACCACTGAAATCACGTTAAAAGAAAACACATTCCCCTACCTTGCTTGGGACCTGGAACCTCTTAGCAGAGAAAGGCTCCTTGTGAGTTACTGTTCCAACCTGGAGAACAGAGACCACCTCTCCTCTGCTTAGCCCTGGGGAAGGATATTTTAGGGGAAATTGACATGCCCAGGCTAGACAGGGAGTAAAGATAATGTGGAAGAGTTTTTCATTTGAGGATATAGGTTATATTCCAGAAATCTAGCCAAATTGTACCAAAAGACTCCCAGGTATGCTGGCCAGGGGATAGGGGAAAGTTAACACTGTTCTATGATTGATTACAGTTTATCAGCTTTGTGGGGGGTTAAAAATGAGAACTGCCACCTCATTATAATAATGGGTCGATTTTTGTGTCACGGGAATCCGCAAGGTATTTAATTAGGATATTTGCATTGAATTCTAGCTTTCAGGGGTGTTTGAAGGACCACTATGGAGGTGTTTGAAGGTTGGTGAGTTGTTTAATTCTTTTAGTATCATCTTTGCTGCTCCCTTCTTGGGTTGATGGGACTTGTCTTACCAAGCTAAAAGAAAAAAGATGAAAAAGATTTTTCAAATATGATAGTAAATTAAGCAATAAAATATAAGGAAAGAGAGATGGGTGTAATGATTAAAGCAGATGAGGAGCAGTGTACCAAGTTCCTATGAGAAGCAGTGTACCAAGTTCCTGCCCACACTTCCCCAGGGAAGGAAGGTAGGTGTTATTTTTAAGGGGCCCGACAATGGCCAGCCAGCATCCTGGGCACCCGCTCCTGCAGGGGTTGGGTCCACCTTGAAGGTCTCTAAGCCTGCACAGGCCAGGGAGATCGGCATCATCGAGCCCCAGGTCTCATTTATGTTTTGCATGAGATGGTAAAATATGCTCTTACTGTGAGCAGGTGGGTTCATTCCCACAAGAACCACAGGGAGAACTGGGGACATCCCAATCCAGTTCTCAGTCTCCATATATTTTGATCAATGACACCATCAAGTTATGTCAGTTACTTAAGAATGGTCTCAGCTGGTGGTCAAAATCGTCATGAGGGGAATTCTATCATTCTCCCCCTTCCTGCAGCTTCCTTGTAGACATGGGTTTTGATTTCCTTAAACACCTGGTCTCTTTTGGCGTTGGCATGTCCTGTGTATCTGGCAACTCCTGCCAGATGTGTCTGGAGGGGCAGGGACCCAGCCCAGGGGCACCTCTGAGCATGTGCATTGTTCCCCCCACCCTCCTAGCCAGCTGGGGTAGAGCAGGGGATGAGGAATGGCAGCTACACATCCATGAGGCTAGAGTAGGTGGCTCACATATTAACATGTAGCACTGATCTCAGAACACAGAGTTAATCACCGGGAGGATGCCAGGGTTTGGTGTGAGTTTCTTGTCAACTCGCCTTACTCCTAAATCCACCAGACACCCAAAAAAACATGCCTGAGAGAAGACAGATCTGAACTAACAAATGCTGCCACTTGCCCTGGGAAGAGCTTTGTCTCTTCAGGGTTCTTTCCTTTTCTTCTCATTTTTATCTCCCAGCAGACCTGACAGCTAAGTATTTCTGTGGCAAAGGGTGGCTGTTTTTACGGTGTGCCCTGTTTGGAAAAGGGAAATGGGAGATCTTAGAATGACAGCGACTTGCTCAAAGCCTCTGGACAAGAGGCCAAAGGAGGCAGGGCTGGAGGGCCGTCACCCCACCTGTAGCAGGTTGGGGAGCAGGAAGGACACACAGGACAGTGGGGGCCCCAGAGTGCAGGTTGGCTGGAGAGAGCTGTGCCGCATGGGTCCTGTGGGGCTCAGCGAGGCTGTATTTATCCACTGCTGCTCTGAGGCTTCCCTCCTGGCATCAGGGCAAGAGGGCCCCAGCAGGGAGGAGAGAGCCAGGAGCGGAGCCAAAGGTCAGAGAGCAGAGAAGATGCAAGACTAGAGCAGCCAGTGATGCAGATGGCGGGAGGACAAGCGGGCCGGGTTGAGGTGTGGTCACTGGTTTCTTGTGGCTTCCTCTCCTGAAACCCAGGGCCAGAATTGGAGAAGTAAAGCTGCAGGCCGTGAAGCCCCCAAGAGCCCCCCAGCCTCCCTTGGCCCCTGAACTTCCCCAGCCTCACAGTGATGCGTTCCCTTCCCATGGCTGTGACCGTGAGGTATTGCCCCCCATATGTCTGTGTGGCAGCTCCCCTGCAGGGTCCTGACCGCACAGGCCTCTACCCCAAGTCCTACCAGCCCCTTTTGTTCCTCCAAGGAGATAAGGGTGAGAGTCAGCAAGCTATTCCTCTGGGTTGCAGCCATTTCTCTCCCAAAACACTTACCAGCGTCCACCTCTTTCTAATTTAACACCGACAGGTAAACCCTCCTCCCACAAGAAACCAATTCCCTCTCCCGAGCAGGTGCACAGCCATCCTTCTTCCACGACGGCTTAGACACAGGCAAACAGGAGGAACACGCACTGCCTTCCAGAGGCTAGAAAGGAAAAGGTCTTTCCGTTTTCTTTTAAATCTCTGTGGGGTTGGTTTGTTTGTTGTAAATGAGACAGCGTGTAAATGGCTCTCCTTAGGAGAAGGGAGTTCTAATGAACAAGCCTGGCCCATTTTCCACTGGGTAATGAGAGCACCCAGGTAGCTGCTGGGAACAGTGATGTATTCAGTTGTCACCCTGATTTTACACAGGGGCTGGGTGGCCTGTTTAATACAAGAACATAAATCTATCAGCTGTTTTTACAGGTTCCCATTTGGAAAGCCACAGTCTTCGAATAATGCATGCTCTGTGTTTGTGAGATTGGCACAGCCCTTCCATCATTTCCATAACATCAGCGAGCACTTGCAGGTATTGTATATTATAGACCCTAACACTCCTACACACACACACACACACACACACACACACACACACACACAGAGCTATGTGGACATCAGGACTGTGGATGCCAATAAAAAGAGAGAGATTTGTGAATCCTGGAAACCTCTCAGCTTCTGAAAAGAAGCGGGAGGGCATGAGATAAATGAAGGCAGCTGCCAATCTGGAGTTAGAAACACCCTCCCTCAGTCTCCGATAAAAGGAGGCAGTCGTTGTCTCTTAGCTTTTCTTCACCAAAACCTCAGATTCTAAGATTTGGAACAAAAATGTAAATGAGAAATTGTGAATCACATTTTTAACAAAGGCGAGGCAAGAGACTACAATGTGATGGGAGCTTTGGACGTGTGTGTCTATGACACATACTAAATGGCACTGAATGGGAAGGCTGGGGGTGGCAAAGATGCCACCACACGCTGACACGCTTCTGAATCCAGAGAATTCAGGGCATCTGATCAAGGCTGTGTGACTGCATGAACAAAGATGCAGATGATGGGCCATGGTAAAGAGGAGACACTCGTGGTGTGTTCACAGTGATAAAGCCAGATGTGCAGTGCCAGATGAGAACGTGTTTCCAAGGACATCAGGAAGACCAGTCTCAGAAGGGCTCCTGACCAAACACAGCACACACGGAGAGTTACGCTCGGATCAGCTGTCGGCTCTCCAGAACAGCTGTGGAAACAGCTAAGTCACATGTGCCGATTCGTAGAGCTACTGTTTGGTCCAGGTCTATTTCTCACCCTTGGCCAGATGTTAGAAATACCTGGGAGCATTTTAAAAATACCTATATTCAGGCTACAGACCAGGACAACTAGGTGACAAACTAGAGCTTTGATCGAGGCAGATTTCAAGCTCGGTGACTCTAACAGGTAACCAAGGCTGAAAACAGCTGCTGATTCCCCAATCTGGTGGCCCGATTTATGCTCCAGAGAAGAAGCCTGTACAGACCTTGCCTTTAGGGATGTCCTGCGTGAAACTGACCAAGGCTTCCTCTCTCAGGAGGTAAGTCCATCAGCTGGAAAACAGTGGTGACTGTCAGAACAATCCCCAGGTTTCAAGGAAGACACATGCAGCTCTCTTCTCAATTCTTCCACTAACAAGCTGCGTGGCTCCTGTCCATCACTGTAGTTCAGTGTCTGTATTGTAATTTATGTTTAGTGGATGAATGAAAGTCAGCAAGCTCCCCTAGACACTGGGTTTCTTACTTCTTAAGATGAAAATATTATGTCACAGATCCCCATACCCCTTCAAATTTTAAAATTTGGAAACCGATATAGATCCTCTATAATTTGCTTCTATTCTACCTGTAGAACTTACCACCCTCCACATTTAAATAAACTTTTCAAAGTACCATAGTTATATAAAGTATTGATATCAGGATAAGGAGAGTATGAGAAATCTATGTAACATCTTTGCAACTTTTCTGTACATCTTGGATGTCTCAAATTATTCTAAAATTAAAAGTTTATTCCATAAGAAATCTTCCCAGCCTATCAGGCGGTTTATTCTCTATCTTGTTCTTTCCCTGGACTTTCATTTCCTTCTACTACCATTCCCATTTAAGTTCTACACATTTAACTTAAAAGATGCATATGATCACTTTTGAAGTCCTTCCTGCCTGCAGACCCTTGTTTTGTATTCTATCATCTCCTCCAACTCTTGCTGATCCTGCTATTCAGGAGAATTTGTGACATAAGTATCAAACAATAAAAAGCCAAATAGGAAAGAATGAGGCTGTGATTAAAACAGCAGGAAGCCACTCCCTCCAGGCTGAAAGGATGAGGCTGAAAGTAATGTTACCAGCAAGGGGGGTCCAGATAACCCTCCTCCTGGCTGGAGTTGGAGCCTCTCTAGTAGGAACCCGGGCACGGAGGGGACAGCACCTGCCAAAACACTGCCCAAAGCACAGAGGGTAAAAACACATCGGTTTCTCTTTCCTTCTCACCCACCAACCTCCTAATAGTGTCTCCCCTAATCAAATCCAGGCAAAAGCAAAATGCCATAGAAACTTGGAAAATGGACCTTGTAGGAAGCAGCCACCTGTGATACAAACTGGGAACAAGGCAGGGAATGGATTTGAGGGCAAAAGGCCAAAACCCTACACTATACTTAAAACTTTTATAATAATCTAAAGCCTGATTGTATCATGTCTTTGATACTCTAAGACAGAGTATTCAATAGAAATATAATAAAAGCCATGAAATGTGGGCCCCGTATGCCATTTAAAATTTTCTAGTAGCCAAATTAAAACAGAAAGAAATTTAATAATGTATTTTATTTCACTCAATATATTCAAATTATTAGTCATTTTAACATGTAATCAGTATTATCAGATTTAGTGAGATAGTTTACATTTTTCTCATACTAAGTCTTAGAAATCCAGTGTGTATTTTATACTTGAAAAGTGAAAGTCACTCAGTCATGTCAGACTCTGTGACCCCATGGACTATACAGTCCGTGGAATTCTCCAGGCCAGAATACTGGAGGGAGTAGCCTTTCCCTTCTCCAGGGGATCTTCATAACCCAGGGATCAAACCCAGATTTCACCAGCTGAACCACAAGGGAAGCCCAAGAATACTGGAGTGGGTAGCCTATACCTTCTCCAGCAGATCTTCCTGACCCAGGAATCGAACCAGGGTCTCCTGCATTGCCGGTGGATTCTTTACCAACTGAGCTATCAGGGAAGCCCATTTTATACATACAGAACATTTTAATTTGGACAATTTAGGTGCTCAGTAATCACATGTGGCTAGGGTTTCCCTACTGGAGTTTCAAGTAATTTTGTATGGATTCCAAGTTTTGAGAGAGTGTAAGGCAAGAATCTACTGAGAAGGGCATCTCCATACCTAGAGAGACCTCACATGTGTGAAAGTTCCATCAAATTCTTATTGAACCCAGAGTTGTAAGGGGAAGCTGAAAACATAATAGACACCGGTTGAACACTGACCTGAGCGGCCTAGAAAGGCAGTGTGTGCCAGATTCATAACATTCACGCATCACAGGAAGTCGCTTCAGAATCATGGGCTGTGTTATTGATTTGTGTGTTTCTTTTCAATGACATTGGATAGTGATATATTAGTTTTTAAGAGCCTCCGCTTTTATTAAGAAGAAGAAGAAGACTATATTCAGAAGTGGTCAGAAACTTCTCTCCTGTGATCATCTCAAAGTCGGAGGGAAATTTTCCTTACAGAAGGTAATGCCTCCGTATCTGGGGAACTCTGGGCTTACAAGAGTTTCAGTGGCCCATGAGAATCACAAATCAGATACAGACAATGCGGAGTGATGATTAGTTCTGCTGGCGGGGTAGGGGGGCAGGATGAGATAGGAGGTTCCAGTTGTGAGCATGTCCTGTTTCTTATCCTCAGTGTTGATTGCATTGCCAGTCTTCACAGCCTACAGGTGTTTCAGAAATGTTTTTATATCCTTTCGACATTCAACAAAATTACAAATGGTACTCGCACAAAGCACACAAAGTGAATGAAGAAGATAGAAGAAAGGGAGGAAGGAAAGGAGGGAGGGAGGAAGGAAACGTGGAAGGAAGACAGGGAGCAAACAATGAGGGGAAGCAGAGGACGCAGGGTCTGCAGCTAGTGTGAACTGACCCTGCCCAGAGCACGCTGACCTGGGAGATGTCCTGTTGCACTTGGAAACCCCATCTTTACATTTTGCCCAACTGTCCACCTTCACACACTCAAGGCAGGTGTCTCCTAGATGTGGGGAAGTGTCCCAGGGTGGACGGGCCTGGGCCTTGACTTCTCTCTCTGGCAAAAGTCAATTTTTTTTTCTCTCTCTCTCTTGACAATCCTGTGTCTTCCAGGAGATGATTCTTTGAGGGCAAAAAGCAGTGGTTGGCTTTCAGGAGCCAGAATTAAAGACACCTGATTTGCAGACTTGGGGAAGTGCTGGCGGGGTGGAAGAGGACAGCATGGGCTCCACGGCCAGATCAGCCCACAACAGATCAGGCCCACCCCTGGCTCCTGGAATAACTCCACACTGGAAGAAAACAAGCTACGGCACCAAGCGGGGGTCTGAGTAACTCGAGTATTTCATGTTCCTACCAGAAGCACCCTGCCTGCTGGGTCTCCTCTCATCACACTGGCCCCACATGCCATTCGTAGCCAGACCAGGGTGCACTCCCTTCTGAAGTTGGCACCAGCTCTCAGACTTCATCTCTGAAATCTTGCCCAAGGTGCAATGTGTCAGCATCTCATTCTGTCTACACTGACCTGGAGGTGCTGACATCTTGACCCAAAGGCCCTCACTGCCACAGAGACTTGACCGGCACCCACATGGAGCCGCAATCAGTATTCCACAGATTCAAGGGGGAAGGAAGTCTTGGGTTTAGCAGGAGAGCAGATAGGTGGGCAAGGAGCAGGCAGCAAGCAGGGGCCAGGTGAGGGATGCTGGGAGAGCCAGGCAGGTGTCTGGGCTCGAGCGATTGGAAGCTGAGCCACTTATTGGAGCTCTGGTGAGCAAGGCTTACTTTGGATGCTAGAGCTGAGACTGTTTAGCCCTTCTCTATTTTACACTCTCAGTTGCATGTCAGTGTCATTGGCCTAGAAGTGTTGAACATTGGCAGAAGAGGTGTCAGGTTAGGAGGGAGCCCTGCGCCTGAAAGGGGCAGGATCACTTCACCCTCCCTGCTGTCAAATGATCTTGTTTCCAATAAGTAAAGAAATGATGTGCTTGCTTTATTTACCGAGAAATACTTCTAAATTCCCCCTAGCATCTAAGAGAGGCAAGAGAGAATGATGACAAGCATTCTCGACATATTTCAACTGACAGAGTCACATAATTAAATTTTGATTGGAAAGGGCCTGAAGAAACAAACAAAAAGTACCTAAAGTAGTTCATATTTCCGCCCCCACCCACACAATATTTCGAGTGGTCTTTGAAAGCATGATGACCTCAGACATTCTGTTGATGAAACATACAGACTGGTGATAACCCAGCCTGACGCTTATGGCAGTCAAGGTGTGGGGAAGATATTAGTCATACGTCTGCACGTGCACCTGCGTGTGTACAGATGCACATTTGCGTGTGTGCAAGTGTGTGTATATATATGATTCTAGAAGCATATAAATAAGGTGGCTGAGTTGGAGAAGTAGTGAGTAAACTCCAAGAATAGCAGGGACGCTGTTAACCCCAGAAAAATGATTTGGAATTTAAATAGCGAGTGTTCGGAAGTGATAGGCAAAATAAACCTGGGAGACTGTTTGGGGTACAGATGGGATCCGATGCTCTCCGAGCAGGGAGAAACGCTGTCAGTGTTTTGACAGACACAGACTGATGTTCAGGACAGCCAAGGAGGTGCTGGGGGTGGGAGGGGGGTAGGGGGGCGGAACTGGAGACCTCTGCGACAGATTGACAAGCCAGAGCAGGAATGCTCCTCCAAGCAGAGGGAAGGGAAAGAGGGGCTAGAAGATAAAGGCACACGAGGCCGGGATGCTAGCGGTGTGGTGAGCTGAAAGGGCGGAACTGCGTTTACCGCCTCTGTCTCTTTGGGATTATTAAGGAGGTAAAGGCAGGGGCCAAAAGCCAGACCACAGGGGGATAAGCATCACTTCCCAGAGCTTTATTTCTCTCTGCAGTTTGTGAAGCTGGCAGCCCTACTTAGAGCTCCAGGCAGGGAAACCTCAATGACAAATGCCTCCCAGGAGGGCTGAGGGTCAGAGAGCAGAACTCCACCAGCAGCAGCCATATAGAGAGTGTTTCTCTCCTAGCACCCGAACCATGTTACCCCAAAGGGAAACTGGAGCCTAGCTGGGTATAAAAGCACTCTAACCTGTGGCCAGTGAGGCAGGAGACCCACGGACAGACTTAAATCACCATGATGGAAATACTATCCTCTGACTGCATAACCTTAACCAACTTGGACCGACCCATCCCCTTGGCCCTCCCAGCCTGCCCAGGCCCCTCGGAAGCCTTGCCCATCCTGGAACCCGGCTACCCTGCTCTCCTCTGTGACCCCTTGTCTGCACTGGGGCCCCCCTCTCTCTTACAACCCAACCTCCCCGGGTGGGTGCAGCATCCTTGTTGTGGTTTTCCCCAGTGAGCTCCCTGGGAGCTCAGCCTCCAGGAGGCAGAGTGGTGGTGTGGCCGCAACACCCCCTGAAGTCAGGAGGCTGAACTCAAGCCTTGCCTCTCATCTGCCTTGTGCTCCCGAGAGAGTTTGTTACTCTCGTGGAGCCTGTTTCCTGGTATGTGGAGCAAGAATAACTTAGTGTGCCTGGTAGACTTGTTTGCACCTAGATCAGTGATTCTCGACCAGGTTGTCCCCTAAACATTAGGCAATGTATGCAGGCATATTTGCTTGTCACAATTGTCGGGGGTGGAGGGCAGGGAGTGTTAATTCTGGCTCCAGCAAGTAGAGGCTAGGCCTGTTGCTTAATGTCCTAAATATGCAGGATAGTCCCCACAACACAGAATCATTCAGCCCCAAGGTCAATTGTGCTGAGGTTGCTTACAAACTGTCTCTCAACATCACATGGGTTTTTTAAAAAATTGAACTTTTAATTTGTGTTGCAGTATAGTTTATTAACAATATTGTGTTAGTTTCAAGTGTTCAATAAAGTGATTCAGATTGTTTCCTTTCCTCCTTTCCTTCCCTTCTTTCCTCCTTCCTTCTTTTTCTTTCTTCTTTCTTTCCACATATGTGTTTGGGGGAAGATTGCAAGCTCCTTGAGGGGAGGCAGAGGCTGTATCTAAAACCTCTTTGTTTTGCATTCAGAGCCTTGCAGAGTGAAAAACCTCACAAGTCATCAGCCAGTTGGTAAAAGGAATCACAGGAGTGGCTTCCACTCTCCTGGCAAAAGGATAAATCTGCTTTTGTACTGATGGGTTTATCTGTTCACGGTGTGAGACAGAAGTAAAGTCACCTGTTATGCTGTCCCCAGGCCCCCTCTAAAATATTAGAAGATCCTTCTAAAACCACATCCAGATCATTTGAAAACAGTCTTAAAGAGGAAAATAAATTCAACTCACTGCTTTCCAACCCGTTGACAACAAACGAAAGACTAAATTCATCCCCACAGAGGGGAAGGTGGTACAAAATCCACAATGTCAGATTGTTCGTGTAAATGTTTTAAAAGTTCAGGAGGTAGGGAAAATTAAGGCTTCTTTAAAAAGAGAAGAAGAATGGGGACTTTTTGGCTCCTTGCGGATTTTTATGTTCTTCTAATATATCAGATCCTATGTTTCATATGTTATTGCATTTATCGTCAAAACAACTCATTAAGTAAGAACTGAGGTTTAGAAAAATTAAGATTATATATTATAGATTTTAAAACAAATACATTTTTTCACATTTTATATTCTGAAATGAACATGCATCTTAAAATTGATGTCATCTAATAATCAGTGTTCACTTCCCACTCCCAACCTTCTCTCTCTTTCTCTTGTATTTCAATATACCTGAGTAAGGATGCATCCTACAATCTTTAACTACTTAGATTCCTAAAAATAAGGTCACTTACCCAGATCATACAGTATGACAGAGGTGGCAATCATAAGACACTAGCTGTTATTTATTTCTAATCCAGCAAGGAAATTCAAGTGCTGCATAACAGAGTTCTTGTGAAGTCCACCAAGTGCTTTCTCCTAAGATGACTTGGATGGTGCCAGTGAGAAGTTAAGAAAGATGATACATTTGTGTTACTGTACTTTTTTACATTTTCATTTTTTTCCCAGTGTTATGGAGAACTAATTTACATGTATCACTGTATAAATTTAGGGTACACAGAGGATGGTTTGGTTTATGAATATTGTGAAATGATTAATGATTACCATAATAGCTTTAGTTAACAGACATCATCTCGTATACATTCAATAAAAATAAAAATGTCCTCCTTGTGATGAGAACTGTTAAGGATCTACTCTCTTAACAACTTTCCTTTATATCATACAGCATTATTAACAGAGACATCATGTTGTACATTACCATCCTAGTACTTATTTATCTTATAACTGGAAGCTTATATCTTTTGACCATCTACTGCCAATCTCCTTGCACCCTGCCCACCATCTCTGATTTGTTTTAAAGTAGAGGGGGAGAGGTTCCCCTGGTGGCTCAGATGGTAAAGAATCCATCTGCAGTGAGGGAGACCTGGGTTCGATCCCAGGTTGGAAAGATCCCCTAGAGGAGGGCATGGCAGCCCACTCCAGTATTCCTGCCTGGAAAATCTCCATGGACAGAGGAGCCTGGAGGGCTACAGTCTATGGGGTCGCAAAGAGTAGGACGTGACTGAGTGACTAAGCACACACCGCACAGAGGAAAAGAATACAGAAAACAGGGGCTGAATATTTGAGACTGCTATTAACATCAAAAAGGAGAGGCTGGATTTAAATGTAACAGAGAAGACAAGCAATTAATGTATATGTGTGTGTGTGTGTGTGTGTGTGTGTGTGTGCATATATATATATATATATACACACATATACATGCATACATATATGTATATTTATGTAAAGTTATATCACTAGTAGAAGCAGTCAGGGCCACAGTGGGAGGCCAGGTCTAGTAGCCATCGACATTTATGCCCTTGGTTTTCTTGAAACCCAAGACAGGAATTCAGCCTTGCATAGGAGGTTACAGATCAGTAGAATAAAGTTTAACTTACAAGTGCTTGATGACAATTCAGTTGTTCAGATGGCACCAATTTATGCCTAAAAATAGAATTTATTTTCAACTTGTTACTGATAGTATTCTAACTCAATGTTAACATAGGTCGGTGAAGTGTGCTAGATTCTTGTTGAATGTAACAATGTTTGAAAAAAAAAAAAATCGTGGGCTGGATAGTGGGCTTCCCCTGTCCTGTAGACTGTGTCTGCGTCCATGAACTTGCCATGCTCACTCCTGCTGTACTGCTTACCTGATCTATTTACCATACCTCGCTTCCTCCTCATGCTTTTGTCTGCCCAGAAAACTTCTACTCAGCCTTCGCTTCTCAAAGCTGATCTTTTAGGAGCTTGTCTTGACTTCCTCAGACTTCAGAGTCTCTTATCTACTCCTTCTGCACTTTGTGCCTGTACATCTTTTGTAAAAGCCAGCTAAACCACATTGAAAGTTTTGAAGTGCATTTCTGTCTGGTTCTTGTGGCTTGTCTTATCTTTTAGGATTCCTGGGTACAGCTCCTGATCTCTATATGGTAGTGAACTTGTCCGTAGGATGAATAAATGAAGTATGGACACCCTGAGACAGCTCCTTATCATGGCATAGAAGGCTCTCACCAAACTGCCCCAGCTCCTCCCAGACTCCATTTCCCAATACTCTCCACCTCACATATTCACCCAGACCCACTGGTCTCACTGTCACCAAATGCCAGGCCTCAGGGCCCTACACATCTTGGTACAGTTATCTACACTGCTTTTACTCCAGATATATGTTATATCCCACTTCTTCTCAAGATCTAGGTCTCTGCTGGACTATCTTCACAAAGATTTGTTCTAACCACATTGTCAAAAATAGCAGCTTTCTTCTTTAGCTTCTCTATTCTTACCTGCTTAATTTTTTTCTTAGCCCTTACCAATAACCTACATATTTTGTACTTACTTACTTTAAAAAACTTTGTCAATTTTCCCCACAGAGTGATGAACTCAGTGGAGAAGGGGATTTTAATCTACAAATAATAAACAAGCAATCACTCGGTAATAAAGGGATTAATGAGTCTATCACTATCTTTGATGAGACTACTTTCACCTAATGGTGAAAAGCAGAATGGCAGTCACAGAACTGCCTCTGGAGGAAGCCACTTTTTTGGATCATCTAATACAGCCTAGTTTGCCTTTGTGCAGGTGTGCCCAGTCGCGTCCAACTCTTTGTGACCCCATGAACCGTAGCCTGCCAGGCTCCTTTGTCCATGGAATTTTCCAGGCAAAAATACTGGAGTGGGTTGCCATCTCCTACTTCAGGGAATCTTCCCAACCCAAGGATTGAACCCACGTCTGTTATATCTCCTGCACTGGCAGGCAGACTCTTTACCACTGTACCACCTGGGAAGCCCTCATATAGGTATGCACCATTGTAATTTCTTTAAATGTGTTAGCTCATTCATTACTCACAAAAGCCCTCGCATATTGGTATTATCACCCCCATTTTAAAAGAGGAAGCAATTGCGGTTCTTCCAATTCCCAGAGACTTTTTTTTATACTCATCTTTACACTATCACATTTTTGCAAATCCATCTATTCCATTACCTGTATTCAATAATGCAATCAGTACTTGTTGAGTTTATGCCATATGTATCTATTACAGTAAAAGAATACAAGATTTTCCCATAGGAGTTTAGCAAATATGATACTTCCTGGCTGTTTCCAAGGTAGTAGAGATATGTTAAAAACTAACAAACAAACCACAACCTAAGAGAAAATTCAGAAATATTTGTTTCTTTTCCTCATTATTTATACATACTCTTTCACTGTTACTTTCATCCAATAGTAAAGTCACTAACAATGGGGAACAACTACCATATATTCTGTGAAATACATAGTAGAACCATAGTACTCTCCATGTCCCCATCTACTACTGCACTTTCCAGGCCCTAACTCCTGTAATGTTTGTAAATAAAGTATTGCAGAGAAACATAATCTTAACAGAAGGAAAGGAAAGACCATAATAAAGGAAGGAGTTTAAAAGAGAATTTAATTAATGAATCGCTACAGCTTCTCCCTAGAAGAGACCTGCAAACATTCATCAGGCCAAGAATCAAGTCTGGAAAAACTACCCTTGGAAGAGCTGTGCTTGAGAACTCAAACCAAGAATAACATTCTCAAGAGAATTCAGGCATGCTCAACAAGACATAAATGATATTATTAGAGGACTAGTGATTTGAGTTATTAAGGAATTGCAGAGAATTGTGGAAGCGACTCACTGGGCAAGGCCTGAAACACTGCTATAGAAGTAAATGTAAATTTGGTTTTGAGGACATTGTCCTCACCCTTTGGGGCTATGATGGTTCCACCTGAGACATCTATTGTCTAGCAATAACCTGCCCTGAAAAAAATGCGAGTTTGCTGGAGTAAAGATTTCTTACTCTATGGATGACTGAAAGAACAAAACACATTGCATTCATAATTGTGGATAAATCAGACATTTGGAAAACCTGGATCTTGTGTGAATGCTGGGACTGCGACTCTGAACAAAGGTAATAAAAGATCTATAGGTGGGTCTTAGCCCTGGAAAACAATCACCAAAGCATCACTTAACCCCAGAGATTTCCAATAATATAAGAGAAAAAGGACTTCAATTTAGTAAAATGTTTAAGTTCTGCTATTTAGCCAAGTAGCAGACTAAAATATTCTGTTTAGGCCAGACGTTAAATCTCACTGCTGCTGCTGCTAAGTCACTTCAGGCATGCCCGACTCTGTGCAACCCTATAGACAGCAGCCTACCAGGCTCCACTGTCCCTGGGATTCTCCAGGCAAGAACACTGGAGTGGGTTGCCATTTCCTTCTCCAATGCTTGAAAGTGAAAAGTGAAAGTGAAGTCGCTCAGCTGTGTCCGACTCTTTGCGACCCCATGTAGGTAATCACAAGGCTTCTGATGGGAGCACCTACAAGACAGGCATTCTCTCTCTTTTTCAGATATAAGCTGAATGTAGAGCTACCAGGACATAGCCTGAAACAACTGTGTGGTCATTTTACTTCTGCAATGTCTGGAACTACTGAAAATGAGACCAATGCACAGCAAAACAGAGTGAAAAGAAGGAGAAAAACCTGTTCTGCTGATATTATTAGAACTCCTTGATCCATCTGAGCTTCAAATTCTTAGACATTCCAGTTATAAGAACCAAAAAATCACCCTTTTATTTAAGCCAGTTGGGTCTATTATTCTGACACTTGCAACTGCAAGATTCCTGACAGTTTCTGCAGTGTATAGTTTATCTAATGTCTAGGCTCACCTGGAAGGGATTCACTTGCTGGCTTGGGTAGCCTTTTACTAACGCATGTTTTGTTGATAGGATTAAAGTCACATCTCAGTTGCTGCAGGCTTTTTCACAATGTCATGAATTACTGTTAACCATCAGACTGGATTTTCATTCAAGTCATGAATTTCCTAATTTTTCTAGGATCTGGGCTAGGATGATCTTTTAGACTCCAGAATCACCTCTCAAAGGAAAAAAGAAATACAATCACTGCCAGGGAGAGCTAAAACTGGACTGACCCAAGCACTAAGATGTCTAAAACAAAAGGCATTTTCTCTGGGAAAGTGCTGGCTTGATCTGATAACTACTTAAGCCTTGCAAATACAGCTTGCTTTTCAAGTTGAGGCATCACTAACTTTCTTTACTTGGGCGTGGGGTCTTGCCTATGGAAGGGAGTATGGTAAGACTGGGGCATGTGGGCACTGGCACCATTAGGCTATACTTCCCATCTGTCAGTAGCTACCCTCTACTTTGGGCCTTGCTTGGATAGCTTTGAAGAATGCTTTCATTGATGTATGAAAGACAACTTACAGCTTGTTGTGTTCTCCTATATGGCATATCTGTTTTAAAACAGTCTTATATCAAAGCAAAGACCCTTAGGCATCAGCCACAAACTAAGAGGAACTTTCCTAGCACATCTGAAATTCTACCCATCAATTCTGCTTTTGGGCATAGAAGGCCCTTAGTAATGGAAATGAAAGGGCAGAGCCTTGGGAATCAGGTTCAAGTCATTCTCAAAGTGTTATCTTGATTTGGCACTATAAAGCTTGACTCATTTAGGTCTCTTTCTGGAAGCAGAACTCACTTTCCAGGCTTTCCCTCCTCCTGTCAACGACCAATACTAGTGATCTAGTAATTGGGAATTCCCTGGTAGCCCAGTTGGTAAAGAATCTGCCTGCAGTTGAGGAGACCCAGGTTCAATCCCTGGGTCAGGAAGGTCCCCTGGAGATGGAAATGGCAACCCACTCCAGTATTCTTGCCTGTAAAATCCCATGGATAGAGGAGCCTGGCGGGCTACAGACCATGGGGTCGCAAGAGCCGGACAAGACCTAGTGACTAAACCACCAGTGATCTCAGCCTCCTCCTATTCCATTTCATTCACACACACACACGCACACACACACACACACACATATGAGTATTAAGTGAAGCAAACTGATAATGAAGAGCTTCTTCTCCCGAAACACCCACGGTGCCTCCACTTTTGCCCTGTTACTGCTATTGCTCTAACGTGCTTAACTCTGGGCCTTTCCAATCACTCTCATGGGCTGTGCTCGACTCTCCAGTGTCACCTGTCAAGGGATCTCAACCTCTAGCCAACCTGATCCATGGTGGTTACCAGCTCCCTATGCCTGGTCACCCAATCAGATAAATCGGATGCCTGAAGTCTGGGCTTGTAACCACCCGCTTGCTGCTTGGAAGCTGGTACATACTGCTCACAACTGTATATACATGCTGTCAGATCTGTCACATGCCATGTGCTTAGACTTCACACAATTATGTTGCTGCCCCAGAGAGACCACAGAACAAAAGAGGGGAAAATAAATGGAAGCACTGCTGTTCACTTTGGATAAGACAAAATCTGTCATTTCAAACCCAACCCTTTATGAAACAATAAATTCACAGCAGTTGTACCTATCATACTATACCTTTCATTTAGTGTATATCAGAGATTGCCTTTGATATCTTTTATATTATGTGTTATTATTATCTTTAGTGCTCCTCATTTCTATTTAACATTTATATGGACATTTGACTACTTGTGATTTTTTCCCCCCCAGTTTTCTCATACTTTGAGGAAAAGATGTATTTACACCCCCTAGCTCTTGGCATGGGGCTTAAACATATATTTGTATTAAACAAACCCATAGTTTATCAATACATATTTATTGAACACTTGGTATTTGCTCCAACTTTGTTCCAGTTACTGTGGGATTTGCAGAAGAAAACTTTGTAATACTCTCCCTACCCTGGAGATTATGCAGTTTGGGAGGGGAGTAAGATGAATGAGCATAAAACAAATAGAGACAAATGCAAGATAGTTTATGGTAAAGTGATGCATTGTGAGAACTGGGCTATGTTTGCTATAAGATTTTTAAAAACAAATAAATATTTCTGAGAAAAAAAATTTTACAGTCGTCGATTTGAGGTGGAAGAATACAAAACAGGCCATGCCAAGCTGCTCACTGCAATTTATCTCTTCAGAGTTCTGTTTAGTCTAGTCTTGAATGCCACTAGTGATCCGGTTTCTATCACAGTCACTGGGAAACACCTTTGCAATCTAAGTGTCCTTTGTCTGGGAAAGCTTTTTTCCAGCACTCAAGTCTTATTTCTCTACCTCTCACTGTCTTTCAGTTTCCTCATTTCTCCAGCCATGGCATGTCTCCTGGTATCTTTGTTTTCCATCTCCTTTGTGTTGGTTGGCCCAGTGTTTCCCATATCCCATCTCCCCTGGACTTTCATCCTTTGATTTCTTTCCTTTATATTGCCTATAACAATGGCAATCATATTCCTGCCCTGGAATGTTCTCTCTATTAAATAAATGGTTATAGTGTGACTCACAAGATGTAGAGTACTTTAGAAACAACAACTCTAACATTGATATCAAAACATTTCCAATCCATGGCTGTATCTCAGTGAAGAGCCCTGGCACATAGTAGGTCTTCAATGATGGTTGCTGATGCAGATTAGCTCACCCTCCTGAAAGCACCTTGTTCTCCCAGAAATGGACCTTAGGGGACCTCCTGTCCAACTTTCTGTGCTAAGTTGCTTCAGTCATGTCTGACTCTGTGTGACCCTAAGGACTGTAGTTCACCAGCCTCCTCTGTCCGTGGGATTCTCCAGTAAAGAGTGCTGGAGTGGGCTGCCATGCCCTCCTCCAGGGGAAACTTCCCGGCCCTCTAACAAAAGTTTCCAGCAATGACGATTCATAATTCTGTATGTTGTTCCATTCATTTGTTGGGCCGTTCTGTGAGAACTTAAATTCCTCTTGCATTTAATGAAAATTTGCTTCTTCTTAAATTCTACTCATTGTGCTTGGCTTGCTATGTGGAGCTAGTTAGAAAAAGTATAATTCTTATTTCACATGAAAGACCATCACAAGCTTGAAGAAAATTATTATGGCCTCACTCCAATTTCTAATCTAGCCTCAATAATTCCAGGTATTTGTTGCACACAGGTCATTTGTTATGTGCCCCAAATAATTGTTTTCAATGGAAAGATGGACCAGCGATGGCTGAATGAATATATGAATGCATGCAAGGAGATGACTCGCTCAATGGTCCATGGATGCATTAATTTTAGATTCCTCGCCACCTTGGCTGTCCTCTTCTGGATACTGTCTATTTTGCTGATGTCACTGTTAAAGCGAAGTTTCTAAAACTTAACTCTTCAGGAGAAATGTGGCCCATACAGAGAACAGCACAACTGAGAGCTAAAATATGAATATCTGTTTTTCAAAACTCTAAAGCCATCTTGTAAGGCAAAAGATAGATAGATAGATAGCTAGCTATAGATATAGTTAGTAACTTTGTTTACCAAAAAAAATATGGGTTAGGAATTCTGAAACTATTTTATGTGTATTCTGGTTTAGAACAAATAATTGAATATATTGTGGATAGCAAAGAGTAACAGGAGCCAAGTTGGAGAAACCTAAACAACTTGTTTTTTTAAAGAGTCTGCTCTTTTTCATTGTTGGAAAATGAAATCATGAATTAGGAAAGAGAAAAGAGCAGAAAGAACCCTGTGGGTAAGGATTAGAATCAGAGGCAGTTCAATGAATATGAACTAATGGGTTTTTAATATACATTCAAATGGAAAGATAGGGAAATAGGTATAGATGTAGCTATATGCATGGATTAATGTCTATTCACATAACTGTAAGTTCTGCTGAGAGGAGTTAGGAGCAATGACATTGCAGTAGCAGTGATCGCAGCTGGTGCCCAGATCTTGGCTTCTAAACGCCATTCTCCAATAAAAAGAGTCAGGACTCCTTGGAGAAGACTTTTTGATTTTAAAGCTAGAAGAGAAAATATGAAACGAGACTGTTAAATATTGTGGTGCCAAAAAGAGAGGAATGCTTTAAAAAGAATGTGGATATGTCAGAATGGTGCAGCCTGAAGGAACTCCCAATAACAAAACCTGGAACCACAGGATAAAATTAATATCCTGTGAGTATCTAATATTTAGTATGAGTTGATATTTAATAAATGTGGGAGAGGGAAAACTTTTCTTTCTAGAATAATTTTACTTAAAAGTAAAAAAATTAGGGAAATGGAAAATCATCATTAAAACACTACATTAGAATTGTTACCAGCAAGATTCCCCAAGCATGCTAAAAATAGTGGGGGAAAGTTTGGGGAGAAACAGAATATTTTATAACCTCAATATGCCTCCATAAAATATTTATAAATTTAAAAGGGAAAAATAGAAATTCACAGTGAGGCAACTCATCAAACAACAACTTATTCAATGATCAAAGTTATTATCACCAGTAAATAGATATATCAATATCATGTAACACCTGACTGATGTATTGAAAAGAACACATCACTTCCTTGGTAAATATCTTACTAAAAAATGCATAATCACAATCTAATTGTGAAAAAACCTAAGACAATTCCAGTCTGAGG
Organism: Cephalophus harveyi; assembly: GCA_006410635.1. NCBI lineage: Eukaryota > Metazoa > Chordata > Mammalia > Artiodactyla > Bovidae > Cephalophus > Cephalophus harveyi. Next base: position 13,781 of record SJYT01051286.1, on the reverse strand, counting down.
GATAGTCTGCAAAATCAATGACCAGTACTCAAGAGTTTCATGACAATCTTACACAGTAAAATAATAATAATAATAAATAAAAATTTAATGTAAAAAAAGATAAAATTATAGAATCAAACCTGGGGGTGAAAAAATGAGTTTCATGGCCATGAAAGATGAAGATGAGGAATTGTCACTGACTGGAGGAAATTCAGAAGCACGTGTGTGATCAGTTGTCCGATTCTTTGTGATCCCATGGACTGCAGCCCTCGTCTGTCCATGGGATTTTCCAGGCAAGAATACTGGAGTGGGTTGCCATTTCCTACTCCAGAGGATACTTCTGCACCCAGGGATCGAATCCACATCTCCTGCACTGGCAGGCAGGTTCTTTACCACTACCGCCACCTGGGAAGTCTGATTCAGGAGTGATGGGTACTAAACGTGATGCAGGTTGCTGGATCAGATCTTGGAACAGAAAAAGGACACTAGTAGAAAAGAGGATGAAATCTAAAGAAAATCAATAGTTAATAGCATTGCACCAATATTAATCACTTAGTTTTGGTATTTGTGCTGTGGTTACGGATGATGTTAATGTTTGGGGAAGCTGGACGAAGGATGTATGGGATTCTCTATACTAGCTTTGTAGCTTTTCTGTAAATCTAAAATTATTTCAAAATATAAAGTTTAAAACAAACACAGATGCTTCAAAAGTTGACCACTCTTTTTCTTTTGCTCACACTGGTATTGCCTTTGCTCCATCTTCTTGATGTTCAGTCTACAGCAATGTGCTCAGTCACTGCCGTGGAAGGAAATAACAGTGGTAAAGTGGGAAGCGGTCAGGAGAGGGCCATGTGCCCGTACTGCAAAGTGATACAGTTTCCCCCAGAGTTGGGCTCTCTGACTAGCAGTAAGGGAACCTTAATTCTAGTTCTGGCTTCACCTAATTGATGTTCTTGGTCATATGACCTTGAGAAAGTTGTTCAATCATTTCCACCATAAAAATGAACATAGTGACCTGCCCTCCCTTCCTCACAGAGCTATTGATAGACTCAAAGACCACAGTAAGAGGCTGGGCCAAAGCAATGACGAAGCATCGGCGTACTCAGGAATTCCCGCTGCATTTATTGCCTGTCTAATTCGTTTACCTTTCACTGTGTGCAGTGCTGTTTTATATAGTGTAGCCTGTGCAGTGGTTAAGACCACAGGCTCCGGGTTTATATCGCCTGGTTCTTACTCTAATGCCACATGTCACAGTTTCCTCAGCTATAAAATAAGAGTAGTGACAGAACCTGCTCCATACAGCTGTTGCAAGGATTAAAGGAAGTGATATTTGGAAAGCTTTAAAAAATGTCTTGCAACCTGGTAACTGCTATATAGTATTAGATCATAACGTTACTGTTTTTCTGCTGCTTTGAGCATTATTCAGGGAACTATTTTACTCCTCTGGGTACAGCAGCTGGTGTCTTGCCAACAGTAGGTTGTTTGAGGGCAGGGGTGGAGATGATTGTGAAGCTGGAGCCTCAGCCTTCCCCAGCACAGTGCCGTGTGCAGAGGACGTGCTCGGTAAATAGCTGGTGATTGATTGATTCATAAGGCCCTAAAGCCAAAGTTCTCTACTTCACAATTTTGCTTCAGGCCAACTTGTCAACTGTGTATATTTAAACAAACTTGGAAAATGAAAAAAATTCTCCTGTGCTAGAAATGGGCTTTCCTGAACTCTGTCAGAGTTTGCTATGGAAATTGTGAGCTTTTTGACATCTCTTCCTCCCATCCCCCCACCAAAAATCCTTCTCTCAGCACAATATTTGAGGAGACGAACTCAGAAATAGCACACCTGACACTCAATATTTGACTGTACTCTGCCCTTCTCTTTCCTCTTGTCTGGAAGTTAAAAAAAAAAAAGTCCTACCATCCACTTTCCCAGATTTTCTCTTTATGTGTCTTTTGTCCCTTTTCTAAGAATACATCTTCAGAGTCAACCTGAACGTCAAAGTTTGGCAATTACTAAAGAAATAAAATATTATCCTCCTTGTTAAGCATTTGGCCACTTTCTTCTTGGCGCTTCCATTCGCGGTATCTCAAGAGCAGCCCTCCTTCGGTGCCCTTGGAGATGTACTTGTTTCCTTACTGAATGCATTATTTCAGAGAAGAAAAAAATATCATCTTTCAATTTATGAATCACTCTTATCTTTACTCTTCACCTTTCCTTCTCTTTATGTTTCTTCCACTTACACACTTCTAAATTATTCCTGGCCTAACATGAGGCAGCCAAGTTGCAATCCTGGGTCTGTCACTATTGTTATAATCATTCCTTTGGTGCCATTTGGATGAAATGAAGTCTCTCAGATTCAGGGCATACTGAAACTCTTTTCATTTTTGCAGACAGCAGTGATTGTACTCGAGAATTATCCAAAGGCTGCCCCTCTCTCCTGACCCTATTTTTCATTTCTCTCCAACATGTTGTTTTCTCCTGTTTTGCCTCTATGATTCAATAGTGGAAATATTTCATGATTCCAAGAAGCTTTGCTGTTCTCTGACCCTAAAAAGTGTTCCAGAATGGTAGGAGTCTTTTCTCATCCTCTAGCAGGGAGGAGAAGACTAAAACACCAGCACTAACGTCAGTCAAGCCTCCCTTCCTTTCTTTCTTTGCTGACTTCTGCCAGGCCAAAGCCACTGGCTTTTTTCTTGAGAAGAGAAAGTGTGGGAGCTTAGAAGGCACCATAGTGTGGGATACACCTATGAGTCTGTGAATAGGCACTTGTGAAGGCACACTCGGAAGAAAATGGCAGTGCCTGGAGGACATCCTCCCGTCTCTGCAGTGATATGGAGACCAGGCAGCCTAGAGAAGTCCAAGAAGACCCTACACTGAGTCTCATTTTATTACCTTCAAACTGTATGCCATGTTATTAAAACTGTATGCTTGATCAAATTACACACCTGATCACTTTTGGAAAGAGGAGAAGAAACTCACAGTTTTCTCAATGGCCTGGTCAAAGAGTACACAAAGTGAAAAATGCCATACGGGTGCCATTATTCAAATAAAATTTTTATAGCAATGAATGAAAGGGTAGTTATTAGCATGGCCATTCAAATCAGTTGATCAATGACTTGTCCTATTACATCGGCAAGAAGTATTAAATAAGGTCTTTGCCCACAGAAAGTTAAAGTTCAGCTGAGAAAACAAAACTTGCATAGCTCGTCCAGGCTTACACAGCTGAATCCATGAGAAAGCAGAAAAAAATCTGGTTCTAAATTGTGTATTGTAGGGTATTCTGCAAAGATGAGAATATGGTCAATATTATCTCTTAACTGAAGCATTTAAACCTCTGAAATTTTAGCATCTTTGCAGAATACTTTCCAGTGAAGTGGAACTAAAGTGAAGAGGAACTAAAGGGCCTCTTGATAAGGCTGAAAGAGGAGAGTGAAAATGCTGACTTAAAACTCAACGTTCAAAATACTAAGATCATGGCATTCAGTCCCATCACTTCATAGCAAATAGAAGAGGAAAAAGTGGAAGCACTGGCATATTTTATTTTCTTGGGCTCCAAAATCACTGCAAACTGTGACTGCAGCTATGAAATTAAAAGATGCTTGCTCTTTGGAAAGAAAGCTATGACCAATCTAGACAGCATATTAAAAAGCAGAGACATTACTTTGCCAACAAGGGTCCATCTAGTCAAGGCTACAGTTTTTCCAGTAGTCATGTATGGATGTGAGAGTTGGACTATAAAGAAAGCTGAGTGCCAAAGAACTGATGCTTTTGAACTGTGGTATTGGAGAAGACTCTTGAGAGTCCTTTGAACTGCAAGGAGATCCAACCAGTCCACTCTAACGGAGAGCAGTCCTGGGTATTCATTGGAAGGACTGATGTTGAAGTCCTGGTAGTTCTTCAATTAGACTGCAGCAGGGGGTGATATGTGAGATACAGGCTCCATCCAGGCATCCAAACTCCTAACTCAGTGGGACTCAGGCTCTTGGACAGGCTATTCTTCTACCATTGTCAACCTCCCATCACAGAACAAAGAGGTAGAAACAACACAACATAAGGGTGGAGAGTATAAGCTAAAGGGTATATCAGCCTTGTTCAAATCATACCTCCCAAATGTAACATTTGCTGACCCTGGATAAGTTATTTGTGCTCTTCTGGACTTGGGTGCTATAACTGTACTTATCATAGTGCAGGGGGTGATATGTGAGATACAGGCTCCATCCAGGCATCCAAACTCCTAACTCAGTGGGACTCAGGCTCTTGGACAGGCTATTCTTCTACCATTGTCAACCTCCCATCACAGAACAAAGAGGTAGAAACAACACAACATAAGGGTGGAGAGTATAAGCTAAAGGGTATATCAGCCTTGTTCAAATCATACCTCCCAAATGTAACATTTGCTGACCCTGGATAAGTTATTTGTGCTCTTCTGGACTTGGGTGCTATAACTGTACTTATCATAGGATGGTGTGAGGATGATAGGGTGATACATGTCAAGGACAAAGAACAGCATTTGGCTTATTGCTGTTGTTGTTCAGTTGCTAAGTCATTTCTGTCTCTTTGAGATCCCAAGTAGCATGACAGGCTTCCTGTCCTTCACTGTCTCCTGGAGTGTGCTCAAACTCATGTCCACTGAGTTGGTGAAGCCATGCAACCATCACATCCTCTGATGTCCACTTTTCCTCCTGTCCTCAACCTTTCCCAGCATCAGGGTTTTTTCAAATGAGTTGGCTCTTTGCTTCAGGTGGCCAAAGTATTGAAATTTCAACTTCTGCATCAGTCCTTGCAATGAATGTTCAGGGTTGCTTCCCTTTAGGATTGGCTGGTTGGATCTCCTTGCAGCTCATGGGACTCTCAAGAGTCTTCTCTAATACCACAGTTCAAAAGCATCAATTCTTTGGCACTCAGCTTTCTTTATAGTCCAACTCTCACATCCATACATGACTACTGGAAAAACCGTAGCCTTGACTAGATGGACCCTTGTTGGCAAAGTAATGTCTCT